>QEPC01015618.1:362093-395428 GCA_003113815.1 Sphenodon punctatus
GGGGGCAAGATTGTCGAGGGTTGTGGTGAGAGGGGCGTTGAGAGAAGAGATGGCAGTGTCAGGGGAAGAGAAGACAGGAGGGAGGAGGGGGGAGAGGGAGGAATCAATCTAAAGGGTTAATAACCTACAAATCACAGAAGGGGCGTGGAGCTGGGGAAGAAGATGGGGATTGGTGAGAGAGGTTGAAGGAAGTGAGGTGATGGTCGAACATGGGAGAAAGGTCAAAGGAGAGGTCAGCAACAGGACAGTTTCTGGAGAAGATAAGGATGAGCGAGTGGCCACTGGTGTTGGTGGGGGAATCAGTCCAGAGGTGGAGACCAAAGGAGGAGGGTAGGGAGAGAAAGCGGGAGATAGAGGGCTGGGAAGGTGTGTCAACATGGATGTTGATGTCACCAAGAATGAGAGCGGGGGGTATCATCTGAGAGGAAGAAGGTAAGTCAGGATTCAAAGTCCAGGAGAAAAGAGGAAAGGGGGCCAGGGGGGCGGTAGATGACAGCGACATGAAGGCGAAGGGGGGAGTAGAGACGCACAGAGTGAGCCTCGAAGGAGGGGAAGGAGAGGGAGGGAGAGGGACTGGAATCGACAGGGGTTGGCAAGGAGAAGGCCCATGCCACCAAACCAGCTTTTGGGACGGGATTGGTGAGAGAAAGAAAGGCCTCCAGAGGAGAGGGTGGCAGGGGTGACAGATTCAGAGGGAGAGATTCAGGTTTCAGTAAGTGCAAGGAGTTGAAAGTGGTGAGAAAGGAAGAGGTCGTGAATGAAAGGGGTTTTGTTAATGGGGGCTTCTAGTAATTCTTCCTAGTCAGGAGCAACCACACATCATGTAACTTTCCTTATATACTGCTTATGTTTGCTTATGTATGATCACAAGTTCACTACGTACATTGATTGGTCCACGCTAGTCCTTGTTTTCTGCATTTTATGCCAGAAATTGTCTAAAAATGCTGAAAACTGATGAAAATACCAGAAACTAACTTTCCAAAAATACCAAATATTACCCCCCCAAAATAGAAGACAATCACAGGCAAAAATCGCAACAGCTGAAACATGAATTCCATAGATACCGAATAGAAAATACTGATAAAGAGTTTCAAGCTTTCTTGAAAGGTAGGTCTTTCCTGATGGTATGTGAATAGTTGTTTTTGCCTCAGCTCTACCTTCATGGGGTAGTTTGAAGGATTAACATAATCATTCATCAGGTCATGGGTAATTTATTCTATACTAGTGTTGGCTGAGTTGTGTATTGCAGTTTCCTATGCTTAGCATTTAATAGTGACGCAATCATTTTATTATTTCTAAAACTAAGTCTGTGGTGCAGTGTGGACTTTCATGCTTTGCCGCCTCCCTCCCAAGATGTCTCTAAATCCTCAGTGCACCTCCAAATATGCCCTTTGGGCACAATCGTATGCATTGTGCATGCACACAGATGGTACGTATTTGTGCACAGATTACATATCTGCACACAACACACAGTAATATTGCACAAGTGAAGTACGTGCACTGAATCCAAAGGTCCCACAGGTGCATGCTCCCCTGTGCATGCAATGGTTGCAGTGTGTGTGATACAAGCGGTTGCAGGTTGCACATACCTGCTCCATTCTCCAGGCTTTGGGGTAGGTAGGCACAGGGGAAGTGATTGACCTATGTTGTACACTTACCACGTACAACCATGCTGCACATGCTGTGTGTGGCCACACCTAAGATGCGTGAGTTTGTTGCACATGCCTTTTTCATACACTACGCATGTGAATGAAATGCACACTGCAGAGGATTTTGCCCTTTCTCTAGAGCTGAGCCAAATGTTCATAGCAAACAGTTTTAGGAGTGTGCACTTCGTTTTTGTTATATTGATAACGATAATGATATTCTTATTTTTTAATCATTATTGTGATAACGATAAGATAAATAACAATGAAATCAATAATGATGATAGTCATTATTGATTGCCTGGCAGGTGTTTTTTGGAGGGAAATGTGGAGAGGGGAAGAGGAAGCAGATATCTCAGAGCCAGAAACAGTGTTGAACTCTTGAACTGGGTCTGTAATGGGAGGGGAAGGACCTGATGGATGCAATTGCTGGCCAATGAGCAATGCAAGCAGGTCACAGGCAGTTGAATGGCACCCAGTGATTGCTCAGTGGCTCCTGCCTCCCATAACCAATCATGGGGGCTCTGGGGAGGGCACTTCAATCCTTTATTTTGCAGGGCCAGACTATTTGACTCTTGTTCTGTGTTAGATCTTGCTGTGACAGGTTGCGTTTACAGAACTCTGGTGCTTGCACTAAACATTTCCCCCAGACCTCAGTGTTATACTTTACCTTCCTTATAGCCTTTATTTTACCTTTTACCTTCCCCTATCTGTCTCCCCCTGGATAGATAGATAGATAGATAGATAGTTTTTTCCTTTCCCCGTCCCGTCTCCCTCTGTCTGTATTATATATAGAATATTAGTTGTAGATAAATTAGATATTATATAGATACTAGGCTTTTTTTATTATATATATCTTATAATTATAGGATAGGAATAGGATAGATTCTTAGAACACACGGCAGATAGACGTCTATGCATATAGTATAGGTTATTAGATGTAGGTTTAGTTTAGACATATATATTAGTAATTTTTATATTGTGATTGTGAATTTATAATTACTACTGCTGTATAATGAGAAAGGAGTTCAACTTCTGAGAGTCTGGGGCAGGTATCTGCTGGCACTTCTGCCACTGGTGACAGCCCACAATGGAAACGATACTGAAAACAAAATCTTTGTTATCGCTTGAAATTAATACCGATAATAACACTGATAATGAATAACGACATTTCATTATTAATGATCATGAAAATGACAGTTTTTAATAATGAAAAACAAAAAGCATATGCGTCCTTGGTTCACACCATTATTTTTTTCAAAAGCAGCCCATTAACCATTATTTTCTAACCTATAAAGCACTAAATGGTTTGGGACCGAGGTATCTGAAAAACCATCTCTTCCCTAATGTCCCACAGTGGCCTCTGAGATCAGCCGGGAGTGCTCTCTTGCAGGTACCATCTCCTAGTACGCCCATCCCTAAAAGATAATATTCCATTTAGTTCAATGGGGTTTGAATTTCTGAACTTTGTTCGGAAGTTTGTAGTTTGGACCGAACTCAAATAGTTTGATCAACTGAACTGAACTTCCGAACTGAACGGAATTTCCGAACTCGGTACAGTTCGCCCATCCCTACCATCTGCCCATGAAGTTTCTACAGCATGTTATTGGTAGCTGCACCATGATTATGAAACTCCCTCCCCGTGGATATTCATCTAAGCCTAAACCTGTTTGTCTAATGGAAATGATGTAAGACCTTTCTATTTGACTAGGCATTTGGCAGGCAGGGATAGTGTTGGATGGGATTGGGTGGGGGTTTGGGAAGGGCTGTGGGAGAGTTAAGAGGACTTCTGAAAAGTTTTTATTGTGGCCTTATATGCAACCTGCAAGCAGAACTCATGCACACACACCTAAGTCATATGTGTATGAGTTCTGAATTGGACACACAACTTGCTGTTTGTCTGAATAATGGTCTTCAAGGGTACAACTTCAATTAGTTAAAATTGGGTACCTTTATCAAATGGTCCTGTTGTTTGGCTGAGATTACAGGAAAGGTGTGTGATAAATGTCTGCCAAATTATTTGTAAACAGGATGCAATATAAAAATGTTACAGCGAGAAATGTATTTTCAAGTTTATAGCTTATAACGTCAGGACACTTTATCCAATATTTCTGAAATTTGGCAGGATTGGTACATTAGTGAAGGGACATAATTTTCCTAGGTTTAATTCAAATTGGGTGGAAGATAAAAAAGTTGTAGCCATGAATGTGTATGGAGCTTTTCTTAAAATCACAACATTCAATTACTTCTAGAATTGGGTCCCGTTATCTAATCCTTTCAAGATTTGGTACACTTAATGACCTCAATTGGGGATACAATCTCCCCATGTTTCATCAAAATTTAGTAAGAAACAAAAAATATAGCCAGAAATACGTTATTCAGTTGTTTCCCATTATTTCAAAAACAAAATTTCATTTTTTGTCTTATTATTTCTCATTTTCATTATTATAACGATGAAAATGAAAATCACAATTTAGTTTTCAGTATCATAATAACAAAAACGAACTGCACAGCTGTAGTTCTTAGGTACTTGTCTCTTAACATGGACTCTTGGCTAGGGCTGAAAGATAGTACCCACAAAAACATGTAACTGGTCAAATTTCTAGTACCTGAATTGACCTGAATTATAACCAAGTCAGGTACTCGATGTCCCAAGTAGATCTAAAATTAAAAATCTTAGTGAGTGCTGCTTCCATCAAAAGCAGGAAATTTGACGAGACTTGTGCGATGCAGTAAGTTGCCAGTTTTCCCACTGTTTTTGCCATTTTCAATTATTTTTCACAATTATTTGTTACAGGCCTGTCCTAAGCCCTGTGTGTAGACAGCATGCACCCTGCGGGGCTGTGGAGACAAAAAATTGCTGGCTAAGCACTGGGGATGTATTAGAAATTGCCATAAAAGTGCTGTAAAACTGCCATACAACTGTTGTAAAATTTTGGGAAAGGGATGAAAATGTCCCAGAAAGTGATGAAAAAAATCCTGAGAAGTGATAAAAAGTCTTTGAAAGAGGCAAAAATGTCAAAAATAAAAGTCCAAGAAAAGTGACAAAAGTGTCCCAAATGGGACAAAACTCAAAGAAAGTGACAAAAATGACCAAAAAATGTGGACGCACAGAAGCACCAGAAACTGTAGGGATGGGCGAACAGAACCAAGTTCGGAAATTCGGTTCATTTCAGAAGTTCCATTCGGTCGACCGAACTATTCGAGTTCGGCTCAAACTCCGAACTCCCGAACAAAGTTCGGAAATTCAAACCCCATTGAACTAAATGGAATATTATCTTTTAGTGATGGGTGAACAGAGCTGAGTTTGGAAATTCAGTTCGGTTCGGTTTGAAAATCAAGTTCGGTTCGGAAGTTCAGTTCGGTCGACTGAACTGGTCGAGTTCGGTCTGAACTCAGAACTTCCGAACTGTGTTCGCTCATCCCTAAGAAACTAATCAAGTACCAATGGACACTCGCAAACACTTCTAAAAGGTCAGTAATCCCCTTTGTAATTGGAACAATTGCTCTCATCTCAGCCCTAATCCTGACATGTCGACTTCTGGTTCTGGAATGTCGACTTGCAGTACCATATTTTTAATCATTTTTGTTGGTATACCGACTCCCAATGTCAATTTATTGGGTTTCTGTCAAGTTCTGGCAATTTTTTGGCAACTTGGAAAATTAATTCTAGTCCCATGTTTTTTTATTATTATTATCATCATCTTTTTTATATACTTAAAACACTTATTTATGGTGTTCCTGTCTCAGAAAAATCAACTTTCCATTCCTGGAAAGTCAACTTCCCCTCCCAGGAAAACTACAGATTTTTAGTTTTTATTTTTGTGCTGATTTTTCAGTTTTTCAAAGTTCTACATGGGGCTGCTCTTGATGGCTGTTTGGAAGCTGCAACTGGTGCAGAATGAAGCATCTTGCCTCATTTCAGGGACGAGTTACTGGAAGCACGGTGTGCCAAAATCTGCACTGGCTGCCTACAGCTTTCCGGTCAGAATTCAAGGTGCTGATTTTGACCTTTAAAACCCTAAATGGTCTTGTCCCCACATATCTGAAGGAACGTCTGTCCTTTCATGCCACACTGTGGCCTCTGTGTTCAACCAGGTGCTCCTCCCTGTAGGTACTGCCTTGATCTGGTTCATACAAGAAGAGCTCACAAGGTGGCTCTCTCAGTTGCTGCAGAACTCACTAACCCTGGAAGTTTGTTTGAGCCCAAGCCTGAGCATCTTCCGGAGGCGGTGCCAGACTTTTTTGTTTGTAAAGGCATTTGGTGGGTGGGGATAGCAGTGGGGATAGGGACTGGGTGGGAGATTTTTCAGGATGTTGGGGTTTGAGTGGGTGGTTCTAGAATGAGGGTGGGGGAGTTGCAATATATTTTAATGTTATTTAATTGTATTATGATTTTATTATTGTAAACCACCCTGATACTTTTGGAAAGGGCGGGGCATAAGTTAGGACTGAAGCATGATAAGAACCCCCCCCCGATGAGACTCTTGCCAGACTCAAGGTGTGTGTGTGTGTGGGGGGGGAATATGGTTGCTCAGTTTATTTGGTTCATTCATCTGATCCAGTTTTTCATTTTATTACAACAAACAAAACAACAACAATAATAAATGTATTCAGTTATTGACTGCTCATTTATTATTTTGTTGCTATTTACTACTATTCCACATGAGTAATGCACCAAATAAACCAAGCAACCAAACAACAAACTGAACCAAAATATTGATGTGGATCAATTCAATTCAATTTTATTCAATGGGTGTTTTCAGATGTGATGGGGCCAATTGGCCCCGTCACGAAATCAAGGAAATGATCCCCCACTGGGATGACCCATAATGCCCTAATAGACGTTCCGGGGGATCCCGGCGGGGAATCGGGGAGGGGGCGGGGCCGCGCAGTGCAACTTGCAGCCACATGGCCCCACCCCCTCCATGCTCCCTGCCACCTGCCCTCTGGGGAGACGGGTGGCTGCCACGGCCAATGCCGCCACAGCGCCTGCCCGCTATGGCCACGGCCCGGAATCCCTATGGGGATTCCGGCCCGTGTCCACCATCCAGACGTGACGGCGGGGGTCACCACGGTCTGGAATCAGAATCAACACACGACGGCCTCCGGCCCCGCCGCTTCAGCCGCTCGCGTGGTGAATCTGATCCCACACCGTGGTAAAATCTGGGGGGAACATCCGATCCCCCCAACAGACGTTACGTGGTTCAAGCCACCACAGGGAATTGACTGTGGTGGACATTGACCACGTAACGTCTGAAAATATCCAATGTTGTTAGCCCCATGACTATCACAACAAAATAGTCAAATGTATATCAGCATAAAAATAACCAACCAATAGATCAATAGTAATTACTGGCACATAAGTAATTACTGGCACATAATATTACAATAAGACCCAAACACATAACGATCTCGGTTCAAGGGGTGAACGATACAAGAAAATACAGATAGGGTCCTTAATGTAAGGTCCATATTAGATGTTGTTAGCCCATGGCTATCACAAAATACCCAAACATATAATCAGACATATAATCAGCATAAACAACATAAAATAAAAAACCATTTCATCAATACTGGTTACTGGCCCATGATGTTACAATAAGACCCAAACATAGTAATCCCAATACAGGGAACATACCAGTGCAAGAAAATATAACAAATGCAATCCCCCCACCTCTGGTATAACTTTCATCCAACTTTCCAGCCATCAGGCCCATTACTAACCAATAGGGACCATAGAAAACCGTCTACGCACTTTCCCACATCTGAGGGCAAAAATGGCCACCAACTTGGTTCTTACAGGATCAGAGTCTCCAAGTAAATAAATCAGCTGTTGGATTTTGGGCCGACCTATGTGCCAGCCAATAGATGTTCGCAAATGACAATGAAATGAGTCCTATAGGGGGCAGGTAAGCAGATGGTGGTTCAGATCCTCAATCCCCTCTCCGCATGGGCATATCCATTCTGCATAAGGGACACCCTGGTTTCTTCCTAACAGTGATGTGGATATTAAAACTGAGTGGAAGAAACATCCATACAATTGGATTCAGTGTGAAGCAACCAAATTCAACAGATAACATATTGGCTTCAAATGTTCGTTTCACTTCTATTCACTTGGATTTAGAGGCCTTGAGGCATACTCACGCCATCATAGCCAAGATAGATTTGTATGTTTAGCAGTGCACCTGAGAGATCTATGTTGGCAATGGTACTTTAAGTAGTGATAAACTAATTAATTAGTGTATGTTTTTCTTGCAAGACGGCAGAGTGCTCAAACTTGTTGGGTAAATATATGCTAAGGAAGTTAAAAATGTATAAGATTATTCATTTTACTGTATAAATACATAATTAGTAGTTGTTAAAATGCATATTCTTGACAACAATAGGGCAAAACAGCTGTTTTGCTGCACTGTGCCAAGACAAGCTCAGGGACCAATGAAATGATAGACAATAGCAATTATTTTTCTGCCATTAGTTTCTGTTGAGCAAGTATGATGATATAATACAGCAGAAAGATATTTGTCACCAACCTGACAAATCATAATAACTTTTTTTTAAAAAACAGTTTGAATATTCCTAATATTCTACAAATGTGATTATTGCATACAGAACTTAATTATACAATTCCCATCAGTGGGCTTATACTATTGTAAAACCTGAATGTGTGGCAAGGAGACTCCAGCTCATTGTATTTAGTGGAACCTTTAAAGCAACATTTGAAACATGTTTTTTGACTGGCATAGCCTTGCTGAAGGCAGATGCTACATACGTTGAGTGAGTCTATATGCCAAAAAACTCCACATGGGATATTATCAAACATGATGGCTCAGTGAGATGCCATGCTTAAACACATTCTGGGATGAGCCCTCTCACACTGGGTAGGGGTCTGGCTGGCCACCGAACAAATGTTCTGTTGGCCGAAGCTGAGGAGGTGGCAGGGAGAGGGCAGGGGACTTGCAGATATGGGTCAGCATGGCTTCACCACCCACACTCCTCAGTACAGCCCTGCCTCCTCCCTGATGGGTAGGTGCGGCGGCTGATGAGGCCGCCGCACCCACCCAGAACTGCTCCAACCATGGGATGGGGTTAGAAAGAGTGGGCCATCAAATGTGATGGTCCACTCTACCATGGTCCAGGGATGCCTACCCCGGACTAAGGTAGGGCTTAACACAGGATGTGCTGTGGCCAGAAACCCAGCGCACATCCCGTGTTATCCCTGCCATGGTCCAGGTTAATTTCTGCTCCCACTTGTGGAGAATATCTGGTGGGGCAGGAGCAGATGTGACACATCTTCCCCTGATCATGCTGGGGTAGGCGTGGCCATGGTTGGTGGTGTCACATTTGAAAATACCCATTATTTTCTGTATAATAGAGCATAGAGGACATCCCAACAGAGCAAGCATTATGTTAATATATTAAGTAAAATCTCTATGTAAAAGGAGGTATGATCCCCAAGCAAAAGAAATGTTGGGATTGTCCAGATCATAGGTAGACATGCAGGAACAGAGCCCAAGTATAGCAGCAGGATCAGGTGGGTCCAGGGCAAGATTGGAGCAGTGCTAGTAACAGACCCAGGCAAGCAGGCTCAGTTCGGAAGAGTCTTGTAGGAGTGCTGATTGGTAGGCAAATAATTGGGCTGAAATCAAGCAGAAGATAGGGGCAGGTCAGTCTTGGGAGCAGAGCTGGGAGATGAGTCTGGAAGGTGGACAACATGAGAGTAAGTCAGGACAGGACATGGAGGTTGGCAGATAGGCAGAGCTAGGGGCAGGAATGGAGACACATGGGGTAACTGTTGTTCTTGGTCCAACTTTCTGTTAGGGCTAGGTAGAGTTAAATATTGATTCCAGATGAGCCATTCATGGAAGCTAGGCTTCTCTGAAATTTTTATTACACTCAGGACCACACACAAGATCAGCAGTCAGAGCCCTGTAGTGGCAGAGTGGAAACAAACCAGAATCTGCAGAGCCAAAAGACATGAGTCCCAAACCCATGGGGTCCTGACAAGGAAGTATTCTCAGGAATTGACAAAACCCATACTACTCAAGAGTTGGACTTCTCTGGGTCCGGGATGTGTGAACGGACATGTCACAGAAGGGACTGAACCCAGGTCCTCTGGATTTCAGAGGAATGTTCAGGCCAGTCTCTTGTCTTGAAACCTTGCCCATTGTTTGCTTGCTATTGGTCTGTGTTCTGCCTAGGAAGCATCCAATTGGCTATGGTTACATGCTAATCACCCTCTTTTTGCCATTGCCACTATGAGTGGGAGCTGTCATGAGTCAGGCCCTGTTAAAGCAAATATTTTCCCAGTCTTCCACCACAAAATCCCATTTAAATGCATAAACATGCATTCTTGTTTGTTTACCAAACCTGCAGTGTTTAACCTAGATGCAATTTTTTGCTTTTAAATATATCATACATCCCCAGAAAACAGGTATTTCTAATAAAAGTGTCTAGTAATTTTGACTACAACCAGTAGAATTTTCTCAGTTTCTTCTAATTTGAAACTAATTTGACAACTGGGCTACATCTTCAGGAAATCATAAAAGACTATACTCTCCGCTAGTATATTAGCAGTAGTACTGAAACAAGCAGCTAAATTGCTGGTTGGGAGCAGATAAATTGCTGTTGCCATATCGGGAGCTGGGATCGATTTCCTGAGTATTTCCCAATACTGATGCCATTTCTTGAGTCTTGCATTACCACAGGTTAATGTCCCAATTTATCAATTTTCCACTTACCATTTATTGCTTACTACATACTGTTAATTTACCACTTACTACTTTGATGAGTGTATTTCAGAATTGTCTGGCAGTTCCAATAGTGTTTATTTTTGTAAGCTCCATTACTTTCATGAACTTCTGTTTGTTTTGGGGACACATTGGGAATTTTCATGTTAAATCATGACTTTAAAAAGGTGAGTCCCCCCTTCATCAACACACTCCTAGGCTACATGAGAGGGACACTTTCCTCTCTCAGGTGTGTTCTACTGACAAATATCCTTGTGGCCGTCCTGGATAAAGGAGCCAGAATGCCCTCAAAACCTCCCCAGCCATCTGCATATACATGATGTAAATTTGCTATTACTCTTTCTCCATAGAATAACATCAGATCTTCCAAAATGCAGAACTTAAAAATTACGGCAAACATTTTTAAAATCCAAAGTCTAGCAATAACTAAAAAGCACATTTACATTTTCTAAGATGTATATGCTTCTAAATTGACAACTAAAAACCCACTTTTCCCAAGGGAAACAAAATGTGAAAAGAGGAAAAAACACATTTGGCTCAGATTTTCAAACATCTGTAACTTTGTTTTTAAAAATCCATTTTGCATGGAATTGAGACAATTCTGCCATTCACCCAAGCAATCATCCCTACAAAATTTCAGACTGATAGGATAAATCATTATGATTTTATAAAAAGTAGAATTTTCATTGTTTTAACAGAGAATGCAACTCACCTTAACTATATAGACACACCCCACCTCTAGAATTTAAGGGCATTCACATATTGCTTTTCTCACCTTTAAGACTTTCTTGTCAGATGATTTTACTAGCTTTCCTTATTTTTGGCTCAATTTCCCCACATCCAGTGTGAATTTCAAGTTTCTTAAAATAACAAACTGGTTAGAAAGGCCCTCAAGCATAGCATTTATACCAACAACTTGCCTGCAACCCCCACCTTACCCCATAAAAGTTAACATGATCTGACCAAATGAACTCCTGATACCTCTTGGGCAATCAACAAGAATTGTATAGACAAAATATATTTTAGTGTTAGACTTTCATCCCAAAGGAGTTCAAGGTGACTCATATGCCAGCTATGCATACAAACTGTATATTCATCTCATTTATTTATTTTTTCTATTGGTTTGGGTGTTCAATTAATATTGTAAATAAGAAAAAAAAAAAAAAAAANTTTAAAAAAATTAATATTGTCAATAAGTATATTTGGAATGCATATCTGAGGCCTTTTTAAAACCGGCAGTGGCTGAGGGGGCAGTCTGTAGGTGCGCCACTACGAGGGCAGTGCAAGGGACAGGTTCATTCCCCTGCATCCACCACATTTGGCAACTGGCGTTTTTGGCAGTTGCTTCATGCAGGGGTGATGGGTGGAGGTGGGTGGGAATGCTTGTTACACAGCAGAGTGCATACCCACCCACCCACTGCCACTGTACAAATGAGATACACCCATGCATGCCCACGCAGTGGACATGCATGGGTGCTTCTCATTTTAAAAAGGCCTGAGCTGAGGGCCATAGCTAATGGATTTTAAAAAAAATATATCAATAGTTACAAGATGAACTTTGAACAGTGCAATTTTCATACATTGATTTTTTAAAAAAAGAATGGTTTCTGTTTAGGGGTCCAGAGGGTAGCGCATTGGCTACCTGCAGAGGGTATCAAAGGGTTGCCGGGCATCCATAAGGTGCCTGGTGCACAAAAATGCAGTATTATCATGGATTCCTGGGGCTTCCATGATCTTGCACCTGCAGCTCCCCGTCCGGCAGCTGCTGTCCATTGGTTTTGGTCCCAGCCGCTGATCATTGCTCCCAACTCCTCCCTGCACCATTTTTATTCTGATGGGGGGGGGAATAAGGAGGCCTTTTCCTGTGTGACCCACGTGCACCCCCCACTATGCCCCATAGTCCCCCTATGCCCACAGGGACCAGAGGAACAGCAGCAACTGGGTGGTGAGTCAGCCCAATGAGCCACCAGTAGCCCATCAAGTCTAGTTCAGGCTCTAATCAAAGGGGCTGATCCCCTGCCCTGCATGTGCCACCCTCAACCCATGCACATGCATGTGTGCGCAACCTGCACACACGTTCATTGGGAGTGCTCTGTGCCATTTGGAACCCACATGGGACTCGCATGGAGGTGGTTTAGGATTCTGACCAGTGAGCTAGGCACCACAGATTCAATGTGGTGCCGGACTGTGCAAGTAACCGGCTGCAACTGTACTCCTGTTGTATTCAATCCAATTGTGCATTTTATTTAACTGATATAACAATCCTTGTGAGTTTAATAGATCCGATTTTCTAATTGTCTGTATTAGTGATGTGCATAAACTGGGCCATATTCTTATATCAGTGAAATCACTAACACCCTGAACAATAAAACTCAATTTGAGAATGATATTTGAATCATACTCAGTACCTTATACAAGTAGTTCCACTGAAAAAGTGTTCTATTGCATGCTTAAAGTGGCAGACATGCCAAGTACCTGTTGTGAATCATGGTCTAAATTAGAAGTGGGGAAACTCAGGCCCAGGGCTAAATGTGAACCACAGCTCATTTTTATCTGACCCTTTCCAGTTTCTGGATCTGGTCCTGGATCTAGTTCCTACCTTCAATGACTGAAAGACTGAGCTCTGGGAAGGGAGCAGATATGAGGGCATGCACACAAGGAAAAGGGATAGATCCATGTCATTGATCCATGATCTGGTTACCTTCCCTTTGCTTCCCACAGCCTGAGTGCACCCCTTAAAAAACTTGTATGTGGCCCCTGTAACTTGTACAAATTTTCAAAGTGGCCCCTGAGAGGGAAAGGGGTTCCTCACCCCTGGTCTAAATGATGTGAATTACTTTAATAAAAATGAGATTAAAATCCCATTCATTTTATAATTGTTCTTCATGTCAGAATAGTGCAGGGTTGGGGAACCTCAGGCCCAGGGGCCAAATGTGGCCCTTGGCAAGTTTTTATGTGGCCCCTTTCCACTTCCTGTATCTGGCCCTTAGGTCCATTCTCTACCCCCAAGCACTGAAAAACTGAGCTCATGATAATGGAGCAGAGAGGAGGGCATGCACACAAGGGTATGGGATGGACCCAGGGCACAGATCCATGATCTGGACCCTCCTTTTCTTGAATAAACCTGTTAAGCACATCCGCCCCAACCTCTATGTGGCCCTCGGAGCTTGTACTAATATTCACTGTGGCCCCCAGGTCAGAAAAGGCTCCTCACCCTTGCAATAGTGTCTAGTGAGCTCAACTGAAACTTGGATTCCATTGTGTTAGGTATTTATACATATCGGACAAGGCAGAGCCTGCCCCAGAGAGCCTACAAATTTATATAAGACAGAGAAAGGGTAGGAGAGAAAATGAAAATCAGCAGTCATTGAAAACCACATATTCTGGTATAGTCTCATTAAAATCAAAGGAAGAAAGTGCTATGAAGATTTTGGCAAAGAAGAGGTGACCAGGGTTGAAAACTAGACATTTTAAAGATATTCACAATTGCATTTATTTTAATATTGGCAGTATTATTTTTTTTATTTTTTTTAGCGGCAGCTCTGCAATAAATGTATTGGTGGTTGGCACCCTTGAAGGCGACTTGCTGAAAGTTATGTAGGAGGACAGATTGGAAAACAAATCCAATGCCTTCTGTTTGATTAGATAACAGTGCAGCTCTGACTTTCCTTATTATTTGTAGCTTTGTAAATTGTAACCCTGTATCAAACTGAATTAAATTGGGAATGTTAATATGTGTCAAACTGAGTTCCCAGTATTTCTAGGCAAACAACAAAAAACAACAACAACAATATATGAAAAGCCCTAATCATAATAACTTTAAAAGAAACAAAATTTACAAATCAACTTAGGGCTATATTTGTATTTCAAAATTTACTCTGTCATTAGAGTACATTCAGTTAAGTTAAATTTCAAACTTTTCTCTACAATTACAGGGGCTAGAAACTTTGGCCATTTTTAAACAAGCGTAGCTGGAGGGTGGATAAGTGTCTGCTGAGAGGATCAGTTATGGAGCATCCATACACGATTAATGAGTGGGGAGGAATTTAAACAGGCGGTGTCCAGGGAGTACATGGTTTCCAGTCACCCAGCCTCCACCCACCCATTCCTCCACCGACCAGCCCTGATGTGTTTTCAGATGGGCGTGGGGGGGATGGGTGTGTGCCGTGGTGCAGGGGCAGTATATGGGGGACAGTTACATGGGTGCCCACTCATCTCTACCCACCTCCACGGATCTCCATGCATTAGGGATGTAGTAACAGGGTTCAGAAGTTTGGGGTTCAGCCCAAACTCAGCCAGTTGGGACGGCCGAACAGGACGGCCGAACCGAACACTGAAACCCCCAAACAGTTTGGCCACGTTCAGATGAGTTTGGATGATTTCAGGCAGGAAAAACAGGACTAGTAGACCCAGGGATGGTGGTGGGGGGGGGTCAGCTGAGGAGGGGTGGAGAAGCTTGGACTAGCAGCAAGCCTGCCCAATCACCATCCCTCTTTTCCTCAGACCACTGGCTTGGCAGTCTGTGATTGGGCACGGGCTAGGCTTCACAGAGCCAATGGGTTTTTTGGTAAGGTGGGCACAGCAAGGAACAAAATTCATTGCCCTCCCCCTCTTCCATATCATTCTGAGCTAGCCACTAATCCTGTCAGCAGATGTTTTCAGAACTCTCCTTCTTCCAGGAGTTTGTGTTCCTCCCAATCTATTGCAATCCTCCTCCTATTTCACCCATTTCCACAAATTTACCACCATAGTTTTATTTATTTAGATTAGATTAGATAGATTTGGGTGTTATACCTGGCATCAAGAAGCAGCCACTCCAGTCCCATGTTCCACTCTCGGGGTTCTGGAGCCTACGTTACAGGCAGGGAGGGCTGTTCATCCACTTTATCCAGAAGCTGCCACTCCAGCCCCAGGACCCATCATCAGGGTTCTGAGGCCATCATTCTGCTCACAGGAAGCTGTCATTCCACAGCATCAAGAAACAGTCAGCCACTCCAGCCGCAGGTCCCACCATCAGGGTTCTGGGGCCTATGTTACAGACAGGGAGGGCTGTCCATCCACATCATCCAGAAGCTGCCACTCCTCTCTCAGGTCCCACCATCAGGGTTATGGGGCCTACATTACAGGCAGGGAGGGCTGTCATTCCACTTCATCCAGAAGTTGCCACTCTAGTCCCAGGACCCACCATCAGGGTTCTGGGGCCGTCATTCCGCTCACAGGGAGCCGACATTCCACCACATCAAGAAACAGCTAGCCACTCCAGCTCCAGGGCCAACCATCAGGGTTCTGGGCCCTATGTTGCAGGCAGGGAGGGCTGTCCATCCACGTCATGAAGAGCTGGGGTGAGGCAAGGATGTGGAGGGTGGCATGACTTTCAACTGAAAGCCACGCACATGTTGGGGGTAATGATTGCGTTCGATGGGCAGCCCTTCTCGGTGGTCAGGAACATGGGGTTTAGGTGCCTGATTGGCTTCCTGGCCCCCCAGTTTAAGCTTCCCTTGCACAACACCCTGATTAAGGCTTCCACCGATGCCTGGCGGCCTGAAACACCTGGCCGAGTAAGGGTACCAGCCACCAAGCCCTGGCCGGGCCTCTGCCACTACTCTACTGATGCCAGCCAGCCTGCAACACCTAGCAAAGTAGGGGTGCCAGCAACCGATCCCTGGCAGGGCCTCTGCTGCTGCTCCACTGATGCCAGCCAGCCTGCAATGCCCGATAGGAGTGCTCCACCGATGCCTGGCAGTCTGCAATGCCCGGCCATGATGGTGACTAGAACTGGAGAATCCAGCATAGAGTGAGCAAAATTGGAGGCCTGCCAGTGTGTCTGTTTAAGATATTAAACAGCCCAAACCCCCGCTAAGCCTACCCTTCACTTCAGATGGGGTAACATCCACAACAAAGGACACATACCAGTCCAAGTCCAATTGCCGAGCATGCCACATTTCTTGGAGCAAAATAATGTCAAAGGATCTAATGAAACAACCAAAATAATTATCCAATAATTTTGTTTTCCAACCCGAAATGTTCAGAGAAACCATAGAGTTAAAAGACTTCCTTAGGGGGCCTGGCCATCATTCCTCCACTTCATCTGCATTTGCAAAACCCAATTGGTTTGAGGGGAGATCAAATTCCTCAGTCCCCAATATTGAGGAAAAGAGAGAAGGTGCAGGCGAAGGATAAATCTTAACTGGACATAATTCTGAAGGATCAGAACCAGTATTACCCAGCACTGTGCATGACTACTTCCCATGTGCTAAAGCACCCAGGGAAGTGGCCTCATGCTGAATATTTTGTGACACAACTTCTTTTACCTGCTCTGTTACTAAGACCACTTCTCCTTGAGGATGGTACCCTCCTAAATAAATAGTCCTTGCAGGCTGTCAGGCATTGGTGAAGCCACAGCAGAGGCCCAGCCTGGGCTTGGTGGTGGCTGGCACCCATACGGGGCCAGGCTTTGCAGGTTGGCATACTACTCACCAGATCTCAACCAACTCTTCTGAAAATTAGTCAAGTAGCCTTGCCTGGTGGTGATTCACGTGGCCAGTCACCCACTGCCTGTCATGATGATGACTAGAAATGGAGAACCCAGAATAGAGGCAGCAGAACTGGAGGCCTGCCAGCCTGAAATGCCCAGCCAAGTAGGGGTGCCAGTCACCAAGCCAGGGCCAGGCCTCTGCCACTGCTCCACCAATGCCATCCTGAAAACTTGGCCAAGTAGGGGTGCTGGACACCAAGCCCTGGCCAGGCCTCTGCTTCTGCTCCACCAATGCCATTCTGCAATGCCCCACCCCCTATGGGTGCCAGCCACCAAGCCCCAAGCCTTCCCGGTCACTGTTGCTGCTGCCGCTGCCACTGGATCTCTGTCTGCAGGCCATGACAACACATGCAACCCCATTTTGGGCACCTGTAGGCACTACTTGACTAGGCATTGCAGGCTGCCAGGCATCAGTAGAGCAGCGACAGAGGCCTGGCCAGGGCTTGGTGGCTGGCACCCCTACTTGGCTGGGCATTTCAGGCTGGCAGGCCTCCAGTTCTGGACACTCTATGCTGGGTTCTCCAGTTCTAGTCACCATCACGGCAGGAGTGACAGGGCTACAGTAGTGCCTGCTGGTGCCCAAAGCGAGTTTGCGCATGTTGTCATTGCCTGCAGGCAGAGACTGGCAGCCCAGCAGAACATGTGCTTTCAGCAGCCTTTGGGTGGGCAGAAGCATTGCTCATTTGTATAAAAGGACAGGCATTAAGATACCCTAGTTCTAATTCCTGGTTTGGAAGTCCTTTGACCTGTCTGCATTTCAGCTTTCCCAGTTCTAAACCAGAGGTCCACTGTTCTGGGAGCTCATAAGAGAAAGAACCTGTATGGGAACTAAGCTTGCGGTACGCAGTTCCAATTGCTGTTGCATATCCAGCCTCTTTGCAGGGTAAAGAAGAAGACTCTTAAATGCTTCCCCTTCTTCAGAAGAACTTAGGATCGGCACTTGGCCCCCGGGGTGTCCGCCCAATTCCCGTCATGACATGGCTGACATCTGAGACCCACTGATGCCTGCCAGCCTGCAATGCCTGGCCAACAATGGGTGCCAGTCAGCCACCAAGTCCCAAGCCTTCCCGGCCTCTGCTGCTGCTGCTGCTGTTGCTGCTGCTGCTGCTGCTGCTGCTGCTGCTGCTGCTGGATGTCAGATGGAAGGTCTTGGTGCCATGGGCACCCCCAGGAGCCAAGCACCGAGCCTGTATACCCAGGCAACCTGATGTGCCAAGTGCCGAGCCTTCCCAGCCTCTGCTGCTGCTGCCACTGGGTCTCAGACGGCCTGCCATGGCACCACAGGCACCCCTGGGGGTCCCAGCAGTGCCCCAAACCTCCAGGCAGGACCAAACTTTCCAAACATGGGGGGGGAGTCTGAACTCCACGGGACTGAACCCACGAACCTGAACTAAGTTTTTAGTCCAAACTCCGAACATCTGAACATCCTAACTCCATCCTGTTCGTACATTCCTACCACGCATGGAGCAACCACTGTTTTTTCTGGTCGCTCTGTGCATGCGGTATGGGTGGAGATGGGTGCTGTGTGGGAGCACTCATGCACCCCCAGCCTTCAGTCATGGTGTTTACACGGGACTCCCCCACGCATGTCCAAAGAGGCACCCACATGTTCATTGCATAGGGGCATCTTGTGTAAAAAGAACCCTGACCACAGTTCAAACAGACAGTCGTTCCATTCATCTGGCCAAGAACTGCCCATCCCCCACTTCAGCATACCCCCACCACAAGACATGAACACATGGCAGCTTGTGGGAAAGTGAATCCACTGCAGCTGCTTCCATACAACCTCAGCAGGATTCTGGGAGGGCAGGGGATGGGACACAGGTGACGTTGGACCCATGCACCTGGCATGACATGCAGGGATGGCTGCTAGCCACAAGGCCACTGGGTAACAATATACAGAACCCTGGGGCATATCATACAACCCAGAAGCAGCTCAGGAACAAGAGGGGGGATGCATCAGGAGAACAATGGGACAGAAGCTGAAAAAGCCAATTATGGCCACGCTGACAGTCCCGTCCCACTCCCAAACACACGCCCCACACAGCACAAAGTCCAAGGCAAACACTGGCAGGGCACAGGTCCCCATTTCAATGGGGATCATGGCCTGTGGAATGGAGGTGATGAACCCCATGCCACAAACAGAGGGACTCCATAATGGAGTGAGAGGGAAGCAGAAACCTCCTCAAAGAGCTGTGTTTCTGAGAAAGCGCACTGCAATACTCTGCCTCTCAGAGCAGATGGGGGTTCCAATCCCACCTAGAGACCTTCTATAGAGACAGTCTGAACCACAAAATCGTTGGGTGCCACCGTGACAGATTGAGCAAGACTTCAACTTGGTGGGGCTAGTCCTCTAGCCTCTGACCAGCCACCTACACCTGGGCAGATGCTTCCGGTCCCCACTACCCAGTGTTCCAGCTCCCTTTTACTGCTGGACATAGCCCAATGGAGTTGGGTAGCCCAGAGCTACAGAGTTGTTAGCTCAATCCCTTGCATATGGAAGAAGAATAGGGTTTCTCTGGGTAAACAGAGAGTCAGGCTTCCCTGGAGGTCTATGGGGCTCTGGACCATACAACCCCTACTGTAGTAAAGAAAAAAAAATGTTTATTCTAACAAAGTATCAGAACAAAATGAATTGGTGAGAAAGGTCTGACAAGCTTCTAACGGCACTTGGTTCCCTTATCTGGCTCTCCCTCAGCTGAGTATATCCAAGACAACTTATCCCTGGGCTGGATCTTCTTTTGTGGCCACACTGGCAGATCCTATTGGATGGCAGGTTGAAAAAAAGTGTCCTTTGTGCAGAAGGGATTTTATACCTTTTCTTAGCCTGGGCCTGGAATCTGTTTGAAAATTTCCCCATCTATATCCTTCTGGGTTCAGACAGGAGTTTCCCTGCCGCATCCCCCTTCGGGAAAAACTGGGCTGGCTATGTATTTTTGCAGCCCCAATTAGAAGACCTTGGATGTGATTAGCAGCACCCATTGTTGACATTTCAGCGGAACTGTAAGACCTGGCTGTTTGCCCAGGCCTTTGGGAGGGAGGGAGGGGGAGGGTGATTTTAATCCCCTGCCCATTTATTTATTTATGACTGTTTCCTAACCCTGTTTTTGATGTATTTTATATTTCTATTTTAATTGTTTTAATTGTTTTTATTGTTGTTGTACGCCGCCCCGAGCTGCATTGCAGGAGGGGGCGGGATATAAATTTGAAAAAATAAAAAATAATAAATAAATAAATAAATAAATTGTTCTACCCTGACTTGCCCTTCAAGTTATAGCTTTTCCCAGGAACGGCCTTACAAACTTTGGGGCCCAGGGTGTAGACAAATTGTTGAGCCCCAAGGTCCAGCCCACTCCCCACAGGCCCCGCCCACTCCCTACAGGCCATGCCCACTCCCTACAGGCCCCGCCCACTCCCCACAGACAAATGCAGAGAATTCCCCCCCATGCCATGTTAATCCATCAGTGCAATGAAATCAATATGCAACAAAGAACATTTAAATCTGTATTTTGTCCCCACATGGAAAAAAGAGAGCACAGGACACAGATATTGGTTAAAAAGACAACAAGTTAAAAAGTCTTTATTTAAAACACAAACAACTTCTTGAATTAGCAAGCAATTGAACCTCCTTTTACAGACTCACTGCCAAATTCTGGCTACTACAAACTGCCAAATTCTAGTGCTGAATGCCAGTTTAAGTTTTTTACTGTCCCTATCTAGTGTATCCTCACAACAACCCTGTTGTGGGCAGAGATTTGCATACTAGTGGGAGAAGCCCCTATGATCTTGTGAGTGAGAGTTCCATAAAGGTCAACATCTCACACAGGTCTTACAGGCCAAAATAAAAAATTAACTACCACTCCACAGCATCTGCTTCCATGCTCCTGCCTCTCCTGTTAGACACACACAAACAGGGACATGCTGGTCTCCCTGTCTCGGACACCTTCACAACCTTTATCTGCAGCATACTCAACTACATGGATCCTTTGTTTAAGTCAATAAGGCAGTCCTTATGGTTTCATCTCTTCCAGAAATGTAGAACTACTACTAGCAAATGATACTTCTCTGGCCTTTTTTGCAGCAAAAATCATCTATTAGTTTGTAAACATCCAACAGTTTTGAGATTTTATATTCAACTGAGAGATGGCTTATGCTGCAGAGTTGCTCTTGGCTCCTACTTGATCTTTTTTTTTATCAGTTTCAGTTTTGAAAAACTGCATTCAGAACTTGCAACAGTCACAGATTTTGTGAGACGGATCCAGAGTGCCACAAAAGCATTTGGATAAATGTTTGTTAACTTATTCACAACCAAGTATTGTAGAATTTCAAGTGGTGTTTTTTCTTCAGTGTAATGCAAAAGTAGTGATAGTTTGCTGTGGAGTTTATCACTGTCAATGTCATCAGAATCTCCAAGCTGGAGAGCCATCTGAAGATCTTTACAGTGTTTAAGCTGTTCACTGGGTGGCATTTTCTTCAATTTTCCTGGCTCATAGAGAAAGCCAAAACAATCTGCGTAAACTTCATAGAGTTCAAAACCTTCCTGAAAGGATTGCAGTCCACAATCCACTATTACAAGAAAGTACTCAAGTCAAAAGGCATCTTCCCCGCTGGCAACTGGAGTATCTTCTCCCTCGTATGCAAAAAGCCTCTTTTTCTTTGCAGAGCGATGCTCTTTAAAGAGAGGTTCAATGTCCATCTGTTCCGCTATATCTTTGGTGGTTGTTATGGAGCCATTAAATCCTTCTTCAGGGTAGCTTCAGAAAAACGTTAGCACCAATTTCAGATGTGTGGAAGCAACGTCAATTTACATTGTTGAACTTTGTAAGATTTTGCTTACATGGTTGACAACATTTAATAGGTCATAGCAAATTACTAGACTGACAAATTCAAAAGAACTGACTTCATTTTCAGCCAAAGAGTTGGCTTTGCTGCTGATTTTTTTTTATCATTTGATTTCTTTGATACTTCCTTCAAGGCATCGCCTATGCCACCAGCCTGATATCTCGCTTCTTTTCCACTTTCAACTCGACACTCCCATCTTGTCTCAGATAAAGGCTTTGTGGAAAGTGCAGGGGCATGTTTCCTCAGAATTTCCCACCATGCTGTTGATGCTGAAAAGATTGTGTAGAGCCACTGCAAAACACCAAAGAAACTGACTGCTCTTTGGGAGAACTTAGCTATATCTCCTAAAACAAGATTCAGGGAGGATCTGTGCATGTGTCAGTGTGAGTAGCTGGGTCTCGTCTGTTCTCCGCTCTCCCCATTCTAGAAAGAAGCTGGAAATCGCATAAAACAAAGAGAAACTGACATCACTTAACTGAAATGGCAGGCAGAAATAAAAACAAGCAGAAAATCTCACAAAGGAATGCCCTCAGTCACTAGAAGACAAAGTGCCACTGGGCCCAGAGAGACAGACAGTGAGAGAAGCGGAGGAAAAATGGTGCCTCAAGGGAGCGAAACAGAGGAAGAAAGGAAGAGGAAGAGAAAACTAGAAGACAAAGTGCCGCTGGGCCCAGAGAGACAGACAGTGAGAGAAGCGGAGGAAAAATGGTGCCTCAAGGGAGCGAAACAGAGGAAGAATGGGCCTCCTCTGAAACTGACCGGGAGGAAGGGATGCAGAAATCACTGCATAGACTCCTGTTGCAAATGAAAAAGGAGTTAAAAACAGAAATGAAAAAAATTCACTCCTCAATAGAAGAAGGGAACAAGAAGCTGGAGAGTGTGGTGAGGAGAATGGATGTTGCTGAAGGGAGAATAGCAGTGCTAGAAGACGAGACCCTTACTGTGGAGGAGCAATTAAATTGCTTGAGGTGTGAGGGAATTTCACTACAAAAAAAATGAAGATTTAGAAAACCACTCGCGAAGAGGTAATTTGCACTTTAATGGAGTGAGAGAGGCAGCAGGGGTGGAGGAAGTCACAGAGCTAATCTGGGCTCTATTGAAAGAGAACTTTCCTGAGGATTCTCAGTTTCATCAGGCAGAAATAGGCAGAACCCACAGAACAGGGCGCCCCAGGCAGGGGGAGCTGAATTTCCTCACCCAATCTTGGTTAAATTTACCAGCTACCAGATAAAAGAAGAGATACTGATGAAGGCTAGAATTAAAAGAAAGCTAACTTTTAAACATCAACCTGTGAAGATATTCCCTGATTATGCAGCAGAGACTGTAAGAAAGAGAATGGGTATTTTCAGACGTTACGTGGTCAATGTCCACCACAGTCAATTCCCTGTGGTGCTTGGACCACGTAACATCTGTTGGGGGAACGGATGTTCCCCCCTATATGTTACCACGGTGTGGGATCACATTCACCACACGAGCGGCCAAAGCGGCAGGACCGGAGGCCGTCGCATGTTGAATCCGATTCCAGGCCGTGGTGACCCCCGCCGTCATGTCTGGATGGTGGACATGGGCAGGAATCCCCGCAGGTATTCAGGCCCATGGCCATAGCGGGCAGGCGGTGCGGAGGCATTGGCTGCCGTGGCTGCCCATCTCCCCAGAGGGCAGGCGGTGGGGAGTGTGGAGGGTGCAGGGCCATGCAGTTGCATGTTGTGCCACGCGGCCCTGCCCCCTCCCCGATTCCCTGCCGGGATTCCCCAGAACGTCTATTAGGGCATTACGGGTTATCCCAATTGGCCAATTGGCCCCATCACGTCTGAAAACACCCAATGAAGTGGAACAATTTTTTTGGAACACTTATAGAGAGAAATACGAAGCCAAGGCTACTGTTCCCTGCAAGAATGATGATTGGATGGAGAGACAACAAAAATCTCTTTGACTGTACAGAGGACTTGGAGTCTTTTTTGGTGTCCTTATCAGCAGTCTCACATGCCCTGCAAGAAGAGGTTCAGTAATGGTGAGCAGGGGAGCAATCCCAGCCCAGACGAGATAAAGGATAGTAATTCTTAGGGACTGGAAAAGTGATGGATAAGGGGGGACACCTCTTTTAAGGTCCCCGTGATGGTAAAACCTTTATCGATACTGTTAGTTAAGAAGTTTAAGGTGTCAAAGGTTAAATTGTCGGCTCGAAGTGTTATGAGTTCAGATATTATAAAGGTTATGGAATGGGGCGGGGGGAGGGGTAGTTGGACACAAGGAGGTGTCCCACAAACAGTTGAAAAATCCATCCAGCAGATCCTCTAAAAATGGGAAAGAGGGGAGGCTTGGACTGGTGTTAGAGATCCAAGCAGAGGGAGGGAGAAAAAAAGAGGGGGGGAAGGGGGAGGGAGGGCGAAGGGGAGAGAACAAAGGGTGGCAAATGTTCTCAAAAGATATATTTTTCATTAAAAGGGTCAGTAATAAAACGAGGGGGGTCATAGTAGCAGACCAGCAATGTAAGATAGACAAGAAAGGAATCCAACAAGCCAGGGGTGCTACAGACAAGTATGAGGGAGGAAGATGGATTTTGGGGTTCTGGACATATAGCAAGCTAAGACCAAAGTACTTGATAGCTGCTGATGGCAGGAATTAAAACCATTACACTCAACATCAGAGGGCTAAACTCCCCACAAAAAAGAAAGAGGGTTAGAAACTTAATAGAGGAACAAGGGGTAGGGGTGTTCTCTCTTCAAGAAATGCATTTACTCGATAAAGATGTGTGTAGATTTGCTAATAAAAAAATGGGAGATCCGGAGGTGTGGCAGTCTTTTTATGAAGATCTTTTCTCCAACTTTAGGATGTTTTTTTTTTAAATAGAGTCTCTTCACACAGATAGATTTCAGAGTTGGCCCCCAGTTACCGTGGATGTGGTGGCCCTGCTTATTGGTCGCCTCAAATTAGGTAAAGCTCCGGGACTGGACTTTATAACACCAGTGGTTCCGATATTTAAGAAAGGGTATCTTCTGCTCCTGGGGAATTATCGTCCAATTAGTCTCTTGTGTATAATAGCCAAGTTGTACACAAGACTTTTGCTAATTAAATTACAAGCCTGGACAATG
Organism: Sphenodon punctatus; assembly: GCA_003113815.1. Lineage (NCBI taxonomy): Eukaryota > Metazoa > Chordata > Lepidosauria > Sphenodontia > Sphenodontidae > Sphenodon > Sphenodon punctatus. Next base: position 386,959 of record QEPC01015618.1, read on the forward strand.
TCCCTGGAGTTAGTGGAACCAGAGCAAGTAGGGTTCCGTGAGGGGGCCGCAACAATCGACCACATCTGTGTCTTGGCCGCATTAATTTCCAAAGAAGTGTCAGCTCGGAGGAAGCTTTACCTTGGTTTTATCGACCTTGAGAAGGAGTTTCATTCCATCTCAAAGGAGCGCCTTTGGAATAAGCTCCATTTGATGAACATAGAACACAGACTGTTGTACCTGATTATCAAGTTACACTCGGGGAATTCCCTCTGGGTGCGGGTTGATTCTCGGGGCACATTATCCGGTCCAGTCCAGGTGAGATTGGGGGTGCGGCAGGGGTGCTTATTGGCCCCTACTCTCTTTAACCTTTTTTTGAACGATTCTACAGCCTTTTTGAGGGATTTTAACACCCACCCCTGAAAATTGGAGATCGACCAACCTCTCTATTGTTATATGCAGACGATATCATCTTGATCTCACAGTCTCAGGTGGGTCTGAGGCGTGTGCTAACAGCCTTTGGCGAATACTGCCAGGCAGAGTTCTTGTCAATCAATTTTGGCAAGACCAAGGTTTTGGTGGTGGGCCCCAGAGGAGCGCAGAGAATACATCATTGGGCAATTGGGACTAACCAAATAGAGCAGGTACAGGTATTCAAATATTTAGGGGTGATTTTTTCCTCTCACAGCACTTGGAGGACCCACTTTGAGGCAGTTAGGGAGTTGGTGGGGAAATCCGTAGACGCAATTAAAAGATTTTATTTTGGGCCCGGGGGGGAAGCTGGTCCGTCCGGTCCTGCGTTTTTTCAGGACCAAGGTGCTGGGCCAACTTCTCTATGTGATCCTGGCTTGAGGTCCTGCCTTCTTTTTCAATCTGGAAGGTCTTCAAAATCAATTTCTGCACGTAATTTTGGGAGCTCCAAGGGGGACTCCACAAGTGATTCTAAGAGCAGAAGTGCTTTGTCTGCATCTCAAAGTATATGCCCTAGAGGCCTTCCATAACTATTGGTGTAGGAAGGCTTTGTTTCCTCCATCTCCTGGATCATTAGTTGCGCACGCTGTGAGGTCCGGTCTTGTGGATAATTGGTTTAGGAGGGCTGAACAAGAAATTCATAATCTGGGATTTTCATTTGAGATCTTGAGACCCCTTTGGTGGGTGGCCTCAAAAAGTTTAATCAAAAGCCAGTTGAAAGATCAGACTCTTCAAACGGAGAGTGTTTTGATGACTGCACAAAGGGTAGCACCGGAATGTATCCCATATAACCCTTTGCGAGATGGCCCTTATTACCTTTTAGAATGGCAGGATGCAAGCAAGCGTAGTGCATTTTTCAAGATGAGGGCAAATGTTTTCCCCTCAGCAGTTTTGGCAGGCCGTTACTTAGGCATTCCGTGAGAACAGCGGTTGTGCTCTCTGTGCTCCCTTGGGGAGATAGATACACCCAATCATATTCTCCTCCTATGTCCTTGCTATGCAGGCCCTAGATTCAAGTATTTGGGAGGGTTCTTCACGAGTAAAGGGATTGCGGATGGAAGCATGGGTGGTGATACCCAAAGACTTCTCTGTCCCAGCAATTCAGTACAGTCTAGAGCGGTAGCAAGTTTTTGCTGGGCAGCTATTCAGATTAGACAGTTTTATTTGAGGCCGAGCTAACTATCTTGTATACACCACGAGCTGGTGTGTATGGGTATTTAGGGGACTGCTGGGTGGTAGTTGGTTTTAAGTTGTTGTTGATTCTTGTAATTCTTTTTGGTGTTGAAGTGTATATATGCTTAAATAATGTTTTTTGTTTAAATTGTCTTGTTATGGCTTCAGCTAAACAATAAACTATTTATTATTATAGTGCTATGCACCTTATTCAAATACAGATGTTAACATAAGCTCAACATGGCCAAGACTGAACTCCTCATTTTTCCTTCCTCTTCTTCCTCTCCCTCTAACCTGACCATTTGCATCGATGGAGTTACCATCCATCCTGTTCTCCAAGCCCGTAGCTTGGGCTTCATCTTTGACACGCACCTCTCTTTTATACCTTACATTGACTCTGTTGCCAAATCCTGCCGATTTTCCCGCCATAACATTGCTCGGATCCGTCTCTTTCTCTCTACCTCCTCGGCCAAACCCCTTGTTCCTGCCATGGTTATCTCTCACCTCGATTACTGCAACCTCCTCCTTGCTGGTCTCCCTCGCTCTCACCTGTCCCCCCTTATTGCAATCCAAAACTCCGCTGCCAAGGTCATTCACTCTGCCCGTCGCTTCGACCATGTGCAGCCTCTCCTCTTCTCTCTTCACTGGCTCCCCCTTCCTGAACGTATCCTGTTTAAACTCCTGGTATTCACGTTCAAAACACTCCACAACCAAGCTCCCCCTTACCTCTCGGACCTAATCTCCCTACGCACTCCTGCACGCGCTCTCCGCTCTTCCTCTGTCCCCTCCCTCACTCTCCCTCGTTTCTCCTGCTCACCTAACCGCCTTCGACCCTTCTCCCTCGCTGCCCCCCATGCCTGGAACTCCCTCCCTACCCACATCCGCCTTGCCCCCTCCCTCCGCTCCTTCAAATCCCTCCTCAAGACCCACTTTTTCCTCGCCGCCTTTCCCAATGCCTGCTAGTCGTTCCCCATATACTTACTGTCTGCCCTCCTCTGCAGACTGCTGCAACCAACCTGATTGTAACCAAGCCAAGCACACGCACCTGAGACTTCGCATCCGCCTGAATGTTTGTTTGTCTTCTCCCCTGTCTCTCCCACTGTTCCCTCTCCCTGTCTCCCCCTCCTTGTCTTTTAGATTGTAAGCCACAGGCAGAGACCACATCTATTTCTATGTTCTTTACAGCATCAGGCACATGGCTGGCGCTATTTAAATGTTTATAATAAAATAATAAATAAAATAAAATAAAATAAAATAAAATAAAATAATAATAATAATAATAATAATGTCATATCCATTCAAGGTTATACAATGACCAAATGTGTAGTGTGTCCATTCCCACCGCATTCCCTCTGGTGGCCCATCAACAGTGGACCCCACAGCACAGAATCCCAACTCACTCACCCCCTGCTGGCAACCACAGGTGAACACATGACATGTCCCAGGACGGAGTAAAAGGTTTTACAACAGCACATCATAACTATCATACGTTGATAAGGGGTTTTCCACCAGCAGTTGCACATCATCTGTAAGTCACAGTTCACCTGAGGTCACCATTGCACAGACATTCCAAGTCACTGTATCAGCCCCTCCACACAATGGAGAGGGGAGGAGGGAGGAGTATGGACCTGGGAAATGCCCAACCCGTAACGGCCACAGAAAGCCCTGAATGCCCTGTAGGGATGAGAGGCCAATATAAGCTCAACAGGGCACCTGCAACCAGATGCATCTGTGCCTCAAAGCTGCTTGAAAATGAAGACCAGACCTCCCCATCCCCTCCCCTCCCCCAGAAATCAGGGAGGCCTCTCCACAGCAACTTTATCACAAATAGTAACTTTGGGCCCTCAGTGATATGGGAGCACCTGGCTGCATTGTGTGTGTTGGGGGGGAGGGAATGCATCCACAGGGATAGATATTAGAATCCCGACCCTGACTGAGGAGAGAACAAACCCAGGGGAAACACACAAGGACAGCACGTTAGGCAATAGCTTGTAACCATTTTCTTCACCATACAACAACAGACTAGGGGAACAGGATTCTGCACCACAGTAGTCATGTTTGCCTGCCCTGGGCTTGGCTCCATCTGGTGCTCTGGGAACAAGACAACTCATGCAGACACCAGAGGATCTCCATAAGGAGCTACTAGTCCTGGCTTCGCACCCACTCCTGGCTTCGCAACCACTTCAGATCTCACACACTGTAAATGGAGATGGGGCAGTGGAGGAACCTGTCCAGTTCCTCATGAAACTGCTCTGTACACCTGGAATGGCCAGACAGGATATTGATATTGTGGGACAAATTGTATCCATTCCTCAAGTCCTTTGCCTGCTGTCGGCACTGAGGCATGTCTTTATGGTACCCAAGCCATGCCATCGCTTTGGAGGTGTCTTGCTATACCGATCAATGCATTTTGGCCTCCCTGCCCAGGGAATGCCATTGGGTGCAGCACCTGTGGGAAGTGTGGCCCCTGTAGCTGTGGCACACAAGGGGGATGGACTCCTGGTCGTGCTGTGGGTGGGACAGGGGAGCAACCAGTTCGCAAACAGCTGCTGTGCCACTCTGNACAAAATTAAGAAACCAGACATTTACACCCCTCCCCCTCCAGCAGCACCCTCTTCCTTGTCATGGCACTGTGGCAATGGTAATTTGAACAGACCAAGTAAACTTGGGAAGTGGAGCCAGGCAGAAAGATCCCTCTTCATGGTGCCAAGTGCTAACCAGACATCAGGCAGCAATGAGGCACTCAATTATTTTTTTAAAAAAACCCTGCTTGGCATGGTAAAGGGTAATGTAACCTCCATCCCCAAGCACTGGCTCCATGGACAGGACAGGCCAAATCAAACCATACCAGGCCAGGTCAGGTACCTCTCTCCCTCAACATATGATTACTTACAGATCCAGCAGCACTGTAGCATGCAGTGCTGCCAAATTCACCAAAGAGAATGGACAAATTGGCTGCAGTGAAAACACTTTTATTTTGCCCTGCCAACTAATTCAAAAGCTGACCATCTGAATTGACCAGTCAATCAAAACTTGCCATCTGGCTTACCATGACTCAATTGTCCTCTCCTATATCCCCTCCTACCAAATATGGCATTAAGTTTAATTTCCAGATGAAGCTCAACTGTCCACCAGCCTCCCACTCACACAGCAGTTTCCTAACTGAATACCTTAATATTTGGCAAATTCCAAAGTTTTCCAAAGACTTCATTTCAGCCTTGAGTCAGGTTGATTTTTGTTTAAAAATCAGATTTTGTTGAAAGACTCAACAATTTCTAAGAAAAAAAATTAGTCAAATGTCAAATTCTTCATTTTCCTCAAATGTTTGTGCAGAAGGGATACATTTCTTACTGGTTCTAATGTTTATGTACTAGGGCTGCTTCATGGGCCCTTCACGGACAACGGCAAGGGGGATTGGTGTGTGCTGTGGTCCATGTGCAGTGGGTGGGGGGAGGGTGTAGATGGGTGCACACCCACCTCTCTCCACCAAGAAGCATGGAGCAACTGCCATTTTCTCTTGTTGCTCCATGCGTAGTGTCACATTGCATTTCTCTTTTTTACAAAAGGGGAGAGCTATGTTTCCCAACAGATCTGGTCTAACTGGATTGGGCCACTCTTTTCCAAGTTGTATAACATGAGTTTACACTTCACTTTGATGCCAAGCTAGCAAAGCAAGTATTGTAAAATGACAATATATTTATAAATAAATGGAACATGAGACTCAGAATATATTAAAAATAGGCGTAGTTTACTTAAATTTAAATAGAAAATATCAGTAGCTTACATAGAATGGTATTGATAGCCAATCAAAGTTACATGATCTAAAAAACATTTCTATTTTAAGAAAATTGCTTCTAAAAGCTTAACATATGCTCAATTCATTGGCTCAAAGATATCGAGAATAATACATTACATTCTTCCCAGCTCTTCCCTTTTTCTGCCATGATGGTGAGAGAGAAACCCCAACATAGTGTCAGATTTCAATCTGAAACAGCAAAGCTAGTGTCTCCCTTCTTAAAGCAAATGTTGCCAGAAGCTGACACTCCTGAGACACTGATGCTGATGACGTCAGTTAGTATGGAAATACACAGGATTCTAATTGGCTCTCTTAATTCTGAGCAGGTAAAGAAACTGAACAGAGAGTCAGATTTCCTTCAAAGTTTGAACAAAACCTCATATTTCCATCAAAATTAATTGTCAGATTACAAAGAGAACTGAACACACTTTCAAAGCTTGTTAACCAATTAGTGGAAACAGATGTGCTAGCTAGGAAAAATTAACTTAAAACTTCTCACTTTGGAGATGTTCATGGCTGGTATCATTTGTCATTTAGACTTATAGACTGATAAGACTTATAGACCTTGGTCTGGCCTCCAACTTTAGCCATTTTTTCCCTGTTTCCTTGGATACGGTGAAAAGTTTTTTTAAAAGTTCATTGGAACACAGCTTAACCAAGGTACATATAGAAACTGATTTTAAAAATCAATGCAGTAAAACACAAGTTCAATACATTGAAACAGAAAGTTAATATATTGAAACTCAAAATCAATACATTAGGAACACAGATGGCCAAAAAAANGGCCCACCCCATGCATGGATTTGCTTGCCCCCGCATGGAGCACCCTGACTTTTTCTCTGCTGCTCTGCGAGTGGCCATGGATGGGTAGTGTGTGGGTCACAGGAGCATGCACCCCCCACCCCCATCACCTTCAGATGGGTGTTTGGATGCGTGTGGGATGGGTGGAACTGCATGGTAGCATCTTGTCTAAAACCAGCCTTGGTCTCTTTAATTAAACTTGAGTTTTATTAAGTTGGTATTTTAAGAAAAACTCCAGCTATCACAAATCTACAATAAAATCAAGAGATGTCCCCTGGCAATATGGGCAGGGCCATCCTTACCATAGGGTGACCTGGGGCAGCCGTCCTGGGCCCTGCTCTTTCTGAGGGCCCAGCATTGGCCTTTATTTTCAGCAGAACAGGTTGTGGGGGCACCACTCCCTCTGTGGGGCCCCAACCATGACCACCTTCAGGGCACCACAGAGGTTGCCCCCAAGGAGGAGGGGCCACCAGGGTCCCCACATTTTATCTTTGTCCTCGATCCCATAAATCCTAAGGCCAGCCCTGAATAGGGGACTTGAATATTTATTTTATTTGGGTAATTCCAGATCAACTCTGCTCTGTTTTACAAACCTAGAGTTTTCCCTAACAGCCAGCATTGCAAAAACTGAGCCTGAGAAGAAATCCAAATAGCGTTGCTTTCTGCCTTTTGCAAAATCAGGAAGAAATAAAGTTCCTATGATTAGCTAACAGAATTTATTTAGCTAACAGAATTGTTGACAGTGCAAGACTCCAAATAGAAACCAGCCCAGACCTCTAGAGCTCGTAATGGCAAAAGATCTAAAAATCTTCCCTTTATCAGTGAAACAAGCTGATTAAATTTAACTCAATGATATACATAGAACAGAATTGTTGAGAAAGGTCCATTTAATAGTTAGATTTCTGCCTACATGCTCATATGAAGATGCAAACCAAATCTTAATGTAATGGCTTGGTCTTTTACCACCCACTCTTAACTAAAAAGCTTTGGTTCCTTTACTTGCAGATTCTCTCCAGCCACTTAAATATTTGTTTTACAGTCCCTTCAAATTCAGAAACACAAGCAGGATTCTACATTGATGGTGCATGTGTTTTCGTACACTGTCAGAAATATATGGCTGCATATTTTTTCCCTAAGCTTAAGGAACCCATGGCAATGCAGAATATCGCAGTACCATGCTTCTGCAACCCAGGTTTGCGCAACTGCTGCCAACATCAAACTACTCATTTGGAAATTGTAACCCTTCCTTGCTGCAGGAGCTTTGTCCCCAGGAATCGGATATATGAACACTGTTAGGTTTAGGAAGTGTTCTTTGATGGCCACTGAACCCACTGGCCCAACAACTATTCCTAAAATATTCCATAAAAGTTTATTTTTTGATAATAGATGAAAACATGGGAGGAGATTAAAGTTTATTTAATGATGCCTGTCTTGCCAGTTCAAGTCCTTATATACTTCCTTTTTAGATCCCAGTTCAGACTGCCCTGTTGGAAATTGTTGAGTCTTAAATCCTCAGTAGTCAGTCCCCTTACTACTCCATGATCTGGTCACTGGATTCCTGATGAACTAGTTTCTAGTTCCATTTCTCATACCATCTTTGTTTCTGGCACCATCACTAAATTGTTGATGACTTCTCAGTCCCAACTGGCCAGCTACAATAGAAAACTTTCACCAGTCCGCCAAGCTGTTGGTATTCAACAAATATACAAGGGTTACCCCTAGCAACTGGATGCTCCTTAATAAAAGTCCTTAGATGACAAATCACATTGTTTTCTTTCCTGCAACCCCATACTTACAGCAATGTTAATCTAGAGCATTAGTAGAGATTCTTCACACAGAATAACTGCGCTGAGGGAAAAAAAATAAATTCTCAATACTTATGTTCAACATGTCACAAGTAAGAGTAAATTAAAGATGTAGGTGGGTAGGTTAGAGGCAAATTCGGATAAAGTCTGGAAAGTCACATTTTCTTTTCTGTTAAAATACTAATATCATGTTTCTTTCCTGTTGGTGTGAATACATTTCCAAGAACTTAAATTCACTTTTTACTTGCTCACTGATAATATGGAACTTTATTTTTGCCTCTCCCAAATTATTCTAAGCTATAAAATTATCATCTTAACCATGGGTCAGCAAATAAAAATTATTAAAATCTAAAGAAAAGGGAATACTTCCGCTGAATAATGATAGATTTTGTATTGATTTTGAATGAATTTTGCATGTGAGTATCTTAATGGTTAAGATATTTTG
>QEPC01015625.1:0-43726 GCA_003113815.1 Sphenodon punctatus
CTTTTTCCCTGCCTGCCTCCCAATCAGGCCCACCCCCATCTGCCCCCAATGCTTGCTCACCCCACTCTTCTCATGAAGATCTCCCCACCATGTCCTCCTGCCCTCTGGTGTCCTACACACATCCAGATCTGTCCCTTCAGTTCCACAGCTGCCCCTCTCAATATCTGCCCCCCAATATCTACCCCCAGGCACCTGCCCTCCAGTGTCTGCCCCTCACTTTTCCCCCCAGTATCTACCCACCCGTGTCTGATCCCCCGATCAGACTTGGTAGGGGATAATTGATCCCCTAATCAAATTATGCAAATGTCTAATTTTGCATTAATAAATGTAAGTTATTACCACACATTTTATGCAAATCATTGTCCTCTATTCAGGTGATGCATCAGTGGCCACCCTGTGGATGTTCCCGCTCCTCCTCTCTGTTTTCTCTCTTAGTTTTCAAGATAATTAACTCAGGAGACCTGGCTCCCATCCCCCACACTTCTCCCAGAGAACCCAGGAATCCTGGCTCCCAGCCCCCTACTCTAGCCCATTAGCCCCCACTCCTCTCTAGGCCTTTTCTTTATGTTCACTTCCACAGGGGCTGGAGACTCTATTACCTTTGGCACCATGTTTGGGGGTCCCCCTGCATCAGATCCCACTGTCGCTTCCTCGCCCGGCTGCCATTTTGAGGGTGTGATGTCATCGGCATTCATCGCTAATAACTTTTTTCTAGGGGGGATTAGAGACTCCCCAATTGCTGGTGCCATGTCTGGGGAGGGTCCTCTTTACCTGTCCAAACTATCATATCTGTAGGTCTGTTATTTCTGAGAGCTGGAAAATGGGGCGTTTTGCTTCCTAACTTAGTTGGGGGTGTCAGTTTGCATCAAAAAAAGCCTATTTCAGATTTGCACTCTTCTATCAGAGAGAGGTCTTGTTTTACCCCTGGGGTAATCTCTCAATTTTCAAAATGGCCACCACCATTTTTTTTTGGGGGGGGGTTGCCCCCTAACTCGACTTGGGGAGGGTTGCAGCAAGAATCTCAGCAAGAAAAATAGTGTATTCTGGATTGGGGGAGTCTCCTCTATAAAGTGTCTGTGAGATTCCTACTTTTGGTACTGTACTAAAGGATACAGTCTAGGGGAGTTGCTGCTTTCTGAGACTTGTAGCTGCTGCATCAGCAACAAAGTCCCCATCCGGAGTGATCTCCTCCAGGGTTTTTTTCCCCTGCCCAATGGGGTCCCCAAACCAGGAAATTCTAAGTCAATTTATCTTAGGTTGTTCCCTTGATGGTCCTCCCCCCCAAGTTAAACCCTCCTAGCCCACCCCTGCGCAACATGCCTTTCAGTCCTGGGGTCAGTGACCATCTTCCCTAGTCCCTACTTATGTCGGACTCTCTCTAATATGAATGTGTGGGGTTATGATATCTCTCGTTGAGTAATATGGGGAAATTAGGACATTTAGAACTGTTAAATTGCCTGATGGAATTTGAAAATTAAAAAAAAATGGCAGGAGCAGGAAAGTTGTCCGGAATTATCTAACAGGACAAAAGGTCAGCCAAATATTCCAAACGTAGACTTCCCACGTGATATAAAAAGAGTCTTAAACCAGGAAGTGTAAACAATTTTAATTCCAACTTTTAAACCACTGTAACTTTTTTTTTTGTTTGTCCAGGAAATTTGGACAGACTGTAGCCCTCCTCTCTGTCAGATTTTAGACAAATAGGATAATAAATAGTGCCAATTTAATCAACAATCAAATGTTCATGTGTTAAAATGGAGAGTGCTCTCTGGCCTTACCTATCAATATTAATGTTGTATTTAGTGATATAGTCTGCTGAGTTAATACAGATCACAAAGGGCAGATACAGTCTATAATCTGATGGTAGGAGAATGGTCCAGAGTCTGAAGACAACAGAGCAAGCCCCCTTCTATGGTGGGTGACTGCTTTCTGTTCATCCACCAGATCCACACAAGATTTAAAGCCCAAACTAATCCACACAATATCAGGAACTTTGTCCATTGACATGGAAGGTGAGGGAAACTTCCCAACTTAATACCTGTTCAACTCCAAAAGGGAAGTGGGGAGAATGGTGGCCATCACAGTCCTATTGAGGAAATAGGTTTCTTCTCCCTTCTCCCCATCTTCTTCATTTCTTAGGGTGTAATCACATGTGCAGCAATTATCTGGATTTTTTAAAACTGGTTCTCAATAGTTCGCTGTTAACAAGTCCTGTTGCATTCACATGCATGCCATACCGATTTTAAGTACAGCGAAATAATGCATTCAGACCTTCTTGTAATACGTGCTTACCCGGCTGCTCAGTACGTGTCAGTTACAGGAAGTGCCCTGTGGGGAGCCGGAAGGTTGCTACTTTGTAGCAAAGTACAACTTTGCTACAACCTTTGCTGCAACCTTTGCAAACTTTGCAACAACCTTTGCTACAACCTTTGTAGCAAAGGTTGCTACTTTGTAGAATCAGGGAATAAAAACGGAGAGCCTGAGGCTGCTGGAAAGAAGCCACTCGCATAGTGAGGCGCGCTGCTCTCTCCCTGGTTTCTTTCCGGTATCCCGCTGCTGCTACTGCTGCAGCACTACGGTAGAGTTTAGGAGAGAAGATTGAAAGTCCCTTGGAGGGAAGAACTTTTTTGGGGAGAAGCATGGAGGGGAAACATGGAGGGGAAGAACTTTTTTTGGGAGAAGCTGGCTGCAGCCTGCACCCAGCGAGGCAACTACAGGGCTCCAGCTGGTCTCACTGCTTCCGGTAGGGGCAGGAGTAAAACAGCGCACTTGGAAGCACGGTTGCATTCACATCAGAAAAGATTACACACTAGTTAAAACCAGTACGATGTTGCTTTCACACTGCTGTTAAGTGCGGATTTATTGAAAACGGACAGCAAAAAGATAGGTTTGAGTAGCTTTTCAACACGCATTGCTTTGGTGCGATATTGACTACATTTAATCGAATTTAGGTGTTCAGACAGGCATGAAACATTCGTTTTTTTTAAAAAATCGCACAAATCAGAACGTCTGAATCCCCCCTTATATGTTCTTTTGTTCTCTTGCTGATGTACCTTGCTTTTTTCTTCCATGTACCGAATGCCTCTTGAGCATCTTGTCAATCATTCTCACTACTAGGGAGACTGATCACTCCCTGTGTCTGATATTAATGGGACAGTGCAGCTGAATTCCAAGTAGTACTTTGTTTGGATGCAAATATGTGTGACTATCACTTATTGAAACTAGAATCTAATCCCATCAAGGCTTATTGCACTGAACTATGGGCGTCTTTAGACATAACAAAGGTCAGGTTTCAAAACCCCTAACCACATGTTTGGCTGTTATGTGTAAGCACCATAACAATCCCAATACCAATTTGGCCATCCGTTGAACATGCAATGTGAACACTATTGCATCACAGGGACAATTTGCGTGTTACAGCTGAATATGTGGCCAAAGTTGTGTCTAATGATATCACGTGGCATGTTAGCAGGTACAACACAGGGAACGAGGTGGCAGCACTTGCATGCTGAGATCGGGTGGCGAACAAAACACCGTTTTGCCTCAAGGTATTGGTTTTGGCCTATAAAGCCCTACACGGTCTTGGCCCTGGATACCTCAGGGACTGCCTCACCCTCCGCACCCCAGGGTGGCCCTTCGGCCCTCCAGGGACACTTTCTTGGAGGTCCCCTGCATAAGGCAGGGGGTCACAATGGAGAGGGCGTTCTCGGTGGCCGGGACGCAATTATGGAACTCCCCCCCAGAGGAAGCCCATCTGGTCGCAAGTTTGTTGGCTTTCCGCCAAGCCTGTAAGACTTGGCTGTTCTCCCAGGCCTTCGGAGGAGGGGAGGGGGGGTTAATCGTGGGGAAGGGGTGGTGCGTTTTTAGGTGGTTTTTAGATGTTTTTAAATTGTGTTGATGTTTTAAATTGTTTTTATTGGTGTTGTAAGCTGCCCCAAGATACCATGGGCATGAGGGGGTGGCAAATAAATGTAATAAAATAAATAATAAATAAATAAAGATGGGCTGCATGTCTAAGCAGTGCCATGTGGTGAACACAGGGCCAAAGAGGTGTTCATATCAAGGTCAAAACACACATTCAGACACCCGTTGACGTTATTTCTAAAGACACCCTATGTCTCTGTGTGAACTACAGTGTACTTACCCACAGTCCTTACAACTGTCTTTTTCTGGTCATTCCTAGGAAGTTACTTTGCCAGAGATGCTAGCTATTCCCACCATTATTGTCGGAACTCTACAAACCTGAAAAGTATGTTCGTTGCTTGAGTTCTGGTTGGTGATTTTACTAGAGGGAGTCCAACCTACATCTGCCCCCAGTGAAATCTGCTGACAAGATGAACTGTTATGATAGCTGTGTGGACAATATGTTGAGCCCCACCATTTTTGTCATTTTTGAGACGCATCAGATTTACCCGGAGTACATGATCGAATATAGTGAAGAAGAAAAGAAATACATGATATCCTAGAGGACAGAGATCTCTCAGTTTAGAATTGAAGTCTTAACTTCACACATCCCCAAGGAATAATTGTTTATAAAGTTCTGATCTCTCATTTTTAAGTTGGTAGTAACTTTTGGTTTACTATAGTCAGTATTGTAAAAGGAGATTGGCATGGGGAACATCTTTTAAAGTAGCTGGCTAATCAATTTTTCCTGTCTAACTTAACTTTCACTTTTTAATAAGTTAAACATTTTAGGTGTCCAGGATAGTCTCTCGGGTATAGGGAAGTATGATTCGGTGTCTTCACCTTTGTGCAGAAGCAACCAAAACTAGAAGAAAACAGACGAGAGAGAAGTGTATGGTATATTAGATTCTGTAGTGCATTGTTCCCTTTTTTGTTTTGTTTTATAGAAACCAGCCTTGTACCTGTGGTGCTTTTTGTGGAGGAATTTGTTTTTATTGTGTAGCACAGTATATTTGATGCTCTGACTATTTTTATCTGGGCAACTCCAGGTACCTACAAATTATTTCTCCATCGGCTTAGTTGGTGGTCAAGCACACACCAGTCATGTCTTCTTCTTTTTTTTTTTTTAAAGAGTAAAAAATGGTAAATACAGAAATAGTAACACTAGGTAACTGAGTTTGTGTGATGAATCAGGTCTTGCAAAAGGGATAGTTCTTCTGAAATTTACAAGCCATGTCAAAGTAGTACTGTTCGTGCTGTTTCAAACTCGAGTATCTGCATGGTGTTATCATTGAAGATAAACCATTCAACCATCTGGGAAAAGGCATGTACTAGAGTTTGTTGATGTTGCTGACGATTTTAAGGCCAAGTTGAGAGAAACTTGAAAACTTAGCCTTAGTGTAATATGGTTTCCACATGTGGAGGATGTGTCTGGCAAATGTAGTAGGACAGAAATATATGTCAGGTGATGCATTTGCTTTGTTCTCCAAAGTGGACCTTAATCTTCGCTGTGTCGGGGTTGTTGTGTAACCTGCACAGAATGGGTTTATCTGAAGATGATCCCTGTCACAATTCAATGTTTTATCTTGCTCAAGACTTGTCTGTTGTACTTTATAACCATATTCTATGGCCTGTTCCATAGCATGAAAAATTGTATTTCAGACTGATGTTGAGCTGGTACAAACTATATTCAGCTTAAGTTTTAGTTATTGTAGGTAAAGTAAATCTGAACTATACAGAAGTTCATACTGGTCTGTTGATTTCAGTTTGACCAGTACCAGTATCCATTGTGTATAGCCATTTTCAGCCATCGGTAATTTTTCTAAGGGTGACAAATATTATTTTATTGGTGGAACAACAGTCTTTTAAGCTCTCATTCTAATGGCTGGTGGCAGGAATGAAAATTGTGACTTTCCATTACCACATAGCAACTGTTTCCTAGCAATACCTGCTTCCACTGATTCTTTTGACCAGAACCAAACCCTTTTGGCAATACTGAGCAAACACCTTTCATTTGAGTAAGGTATGGAAACATGGCTATGCCACAAGTCACTGAGGTATGAGACATTGACGCTGATTAATAGGGTTAGTTTCTAGTTTTGAATAAATAATTTGGGCACATCAAACCCATTGTCAGTGCCGGCTGGTGGGTTCCAAGGCTGGTGGGGCACAGGGAGGAGCCTAGCCAATGGTAGCCGGAGCCTAGCCAACTTTCAAGTTGTAAACCCACTGGGCCAGGGACCTGTCTCCGAACGACTGTAAAGCACTAGCTCAAGCAGAGAAACCATCCATTGCACAGACAAGCCCCCCACTCAGGTTCCCCTAGCAGTACCCAAAAACCAGAAAGCAGCAGACAATTAGGGGGTGGAGGGAGAGAAAACTCAGCAGACTAGACCTGGCCATTTGAACCAGCAGTAGCTAGCCATGCGGCCAGGCCAGTGAGTACGGGCAGCAGGGCAGGGAAGCACAAAATGGCCCCAAGTGTATCTGGACATGCTTGCAACAGTCACAGAAAATGGCAATGCCAAGCAAACTCAGGCAGAGAAACCATCCATTGCACAGACAAGCCCCCCACCCCACCCAGGTTCCCCTGGCAGCACCCAAAAATCAGAAAGCAGCAGACATTGGGGGAGGGGGGCGGGGAACTCAGCAGACTAGGCTTGGCCATTTGAAACAGCAGTAGCTAGCCATGTGGCCAGGCCAGGGTGACAGGGTCTCACACAGGGTGAAAAATTAAGACAGCAAGAACAAAGAAAATATTTTAAAGGCTAAAGCATAGGAATCAAGGCAACACAGCCCTTCCAACTGGGGTCACACAATTAGTAATTACCGCTGTCTGTAATGCATGGGGTTGGGGAGGGAGAGAAGAGGACAAAAGAAAGCACAAGCAAACCATGTACAGGAGATCAGAGCAGGGGATTTGTTTTTTCAAAACTTAACAGGTTTCTGAAAGGATGAGCCCTCCTGATCCTTCTACTCTGACAACCACCTTGTTTTCCCTCCAAACAAGGTGGCCAGGGACTTCAAACTAGTCCCCAGTTTAAAAAAAAAAAAAAAGCAAGAGGTGGGAGCTCTCTCTCTCACTCACTCAGTTCCCCCTCCCCTCTAGTGAACCTAGAGAAGGAGCAAGGCAGAGTGAACTCTTTTGCTCCCTCCTCCCACTCTAGTAGAAGTTAGAAGGGGAGAAGAATGATAAGGCTGGCTGGCCTGCCGGCGGTGAGCCTAGGGGTGGAGACAGGACAATGGTAGGCAGTGGCATGGCATAACCCAGCACAGCAGCAAGGAGTTCCCAGTGTTAACATTGGATGGATGTTACATTACTTAATGCTGGGAACGCTGTTGTGTGCAGCACTGCCACCGGGGGATAGAGAACCCTCTTACTGGGGATCACAGGACTAACCGTTACATCTCAGGATTTCAAAACCCCAACTTTTTCACATGCATCACATTTCCAGCTTTTTCAAAACACCTGAGATCACAGGACTAACAGTTACATCTCAGGATTCAAAACCTCAATTTCATCACAAGCATCATATTTCACAGATCATTTCACAGATCACAGGGGGCACTGGAATTTGGGGGAAACAGGCTGGGGCGCTTGCCTCTCTTAGTTTCCCAAGTCTGAGCTTTTGGAGAAGGGCAGTGCTTGCTGCTACTAGGTTCAATGAAGCGCTGGAGTCTTGTGTCTGCGATTTTATTGGGGAGGGGTGCTTGGGATTTTATTGGGGAGGGGTGCTTTGTAAAGTACTGTACTAAGGCACAGTGAAACAGCAGGCCCCTGCCCTCCAGCAGACCACCATCTTCAGCTCCAAGTTACAAACTATCTGCCCAAACACAATCCCTTTTTTAAAAGTTGGCCCCTTGGTGGCTCCACTGCCAGCAAAACAGGCTCCCTGGCCCCTGCCCTCCAGCAGACCACTATCTTCAGCTCCAAGTTACAAAATGCCTGCCCAAACACAATCCCCCCCGCTCCCCTCCCCCGTGTCTCTCAGTTCACCCACTCCGCCCACTTAGGGTTCCCAAAGATGCAAATTCTAAGAGGGCACTTATGAGATATACAGGTTGCAGGGCTACATTGGTTCCAATACAGCCCTGCAACCTGCATATCCCATAAGTACCCTCTTAGAATTTGCATCTATGGCAACCCTACCCATACTCCAGTGCCCACTGCCAGCCAGACTCAAATCCCCCACTCCCCCAGTGCACCCGATAATTCATAATTAAATTCATAATAAAATCACAATTAAATTCACAATTCCTAATTAAAACATATACTAGTAATCACTATTATAACATCCCCCCTCCTCCCAAGGCAACTCCCCCAGCCCCCGGGACATGTCCCCCCAAAAAAGCAAAGGCCAAGTCGCATGGGTCCCCAATGTACTTAACAGCAGTAGGACTGAGCCCACACAGGGCAGGCTGAGCAGAAAAAGCACATGGCTACCAGGGGTCTGGACATGCTTGTTGTAACCTTCACAGAAAAATCCAAACTCAAGCAGAGAAACCATCCATTGCATGTACAAGCCACCACCCCCCAACCCCCAGGGTGGGGGAAAAGCACAAGCAAGCAAACAAATAATGCACAGGAGATCAGGGCAGGGGATTTGCTTTTTCAAAACTTACCAGGTTTCTGAAAGGATGAGACCTCCTGATCACTCTCTAGTCTGACTCTGATCTTTCCCCCCTCCCCTCTAGTGAACCTAGAAGCAGGGAAGAGTCAGCTCTTTCCCTCCCTCCTCCCACTCTGGTAGAGGAGGGGCCAGTGAGAGAGAAAGAAGCTAGGAGAGAGGTGGCCAGAGCGTTTTGAAAAGGCGCCTGGACACGCCCCCTAGACCTTGCTGATTGGCCGGGTTTCTCCATAGGAACTGAGCCAGGGAGCACATAGCACCTCCCCCACTCCCTCCCCAATCCCCCAGAAAGCAGTGCTTTTCTGGGCAGATGCCCAGTGTATGCTTTAGGACTTGGCAGACAATGTTCTCGAAGTCTCCACCTCCTTTAGCTCTCTGGCCAATGAGTGGAAAGCTAGAGGGAGGGGGGAACAGAAGGAGGAGGAGGATTGACTCCCTTCCCCCTCATGCTTGGAGGCAGAGTTCTCTCACTGCAGCAGGCTTTGTTTACATTATGACTCATCCTGCTCTCTAATGGGAGAGATACAATGTAACAAAGCCTGAGACAAGCGGGGAAATTGACCGCACTGCTGCTGGATCTGCTGAAGAACAGCTTCTGGGTCTCGTAGGGGTGGGACACCAGGGCAATTACCGGCTACCGGATTTACCGGTTTTCAAAAAAATGGATTCCCGGATTAAATCCGGTATACTGGTACCGGATTTATTCCATTGATTTCAATAGGGAACTGTCCCCATTGAAATCAATGGAATAAAAAAAAAAATTCCTCCCCCCTCCCCCTCCCAGGCTGTGTGGGTGGAAAGGGGGGCACCCCCCACTCACCCTGCCCAGCCTGGATTTTTTTTTAAAATTTTTTCTCTAAGTCCCTCTGCTAGTGTGGGCTCTGGGCCACTGCTGGAGACCCGGAGCCTGCACCAGCAGTGACTAGGGTGATCCCTGGGGGTGGGGTGGGGTTTAACACCCCACCCCCACCCCAGGGATCACCCTACTTCCCCTCCCAGGGATCGCCTACCTTGCGCTCTGGGCGGCAGCAGGTGGCTCCGGCGGCTTCAGCACTGGCTGTGGCTGCCGGCTTCAGTGCTACTAGGCCTTCCGGTGAAACCCAGAAGTTCACCGGAAGGCCTAGTAGCACTGAGCTGGATCACCCTCTTAGCACAGTACCGGTACTCCGGTAGTTAACCTACCTGCTGGTGCGGACTCTGGGTCGCTGGTGGCGGCCCAGAGCCGGCACTAGCAGGGACTTCGGTGGGGGGGAATTGTTTTTTAAAGCCAGACTGGGCAGGGTGGGTTGGGGGTGTCCCCCCTTCCACCCGCGCAGCCTGGACTGGAGAGGGAAAGTGGGGGGGGTTGTTTGTTTGTTTTTTTACATTGCGGCCATTCATTTGACTGGCCGCAAAGTAAAAAAAAAAACGGTACGGGGGAATCCAGTAATTTTAGCTGGATTACCGGGTTAATCCGATACGGCCGGTACACCGAAATACTGGCAGTATCAGATACCGGTAGATCCGGAATTCCCACCCCTACTCTCCAGCAAGCATGGGGGGGCCCTGAGGGACTTGGGGGGCACCTGCCCCAATGCCCTGGGGGAGGAGCCGCTCCTGCCCATTGTAATTACTTGAGCATTAGGACATCCACGTTAGAGGCACACCTTGAAAATACACTGGATGTACATATAGAAAATGAAGTGCAGTCTGATTGCTGTAAGGAATTTACATGCTCAAAGTGGAAATGAAAATTTAATATCTCTGTTAAGTTTGTACATCAAAGGAGGACTGTTCACTTGTCAATTGGAGAATATTGGCATTTCAGAATTCTAGTGTTGGTTTGCCCTGGTTTAAAATTGGAGGGCATGAAAAGATGCACATTAACAGCTCATACCATTAAGTATGGAACTTAATACTTGGAATATCGAATTTTTTTAAAAAAAATTTTTTAGTAGTTGGACTAAAATCAATGCCTGCTCTCTTGTGGCTTACAATGGAATTATTTTATCGGTTCTCTAGTTGCTATAGACATTTAGAGTGCAAAAGACCTGAATAATTTTAAAGAAAGGCAGGAAAAAGCTTTAGACTAACCTTACCATTCTACTTTCTAGCAGAACAAAGAAGTGTTACTGTTTGGAGGTGTGGGTGTGGGTGTGGGTGGGAGGGAGGAGACAAAAGGTCACTTTTCCCCCCTTTGCCAATTATTTTTAAGGCCCCAAAGGCAACACTCATTTTGTTCAAAATACACATAAATATTTTCTGTTCTTAAATCTATAGCTTACTAAGTGTTGACCAGTTTTTATATTTTAACAAAATAAAGCCTTAACTTGGCTACTGGGCAGTTTGGAAAGAGCGTTGTGCATTTATTTTAGATTGCCTTTGTGTATGCAAAATTGTATCAAAAGATACAGCCACTTTCATGGATTGTGTCCTAAGCTTTTACAATGACTGTCTTAAATAAACTTAATTACAAAGACTGCTTTTGTCAGTTTCTTTCAGCTGGCATCTGGAATGCTGTCTTCTAGTGGCTGAAAAGAAGCTAAAGGCTTGCACAGGCACGTGCGTGCAGATGGCAATTGGGAGTCCCATTGCTCACTAAAGACAGTTAAAATTCAATAATTATCTTACATGGTGTTAACAAATGAAACATTACCCACCCCCAAGTTTTTTATGTGCACGCTTCAGTGATGTGGGTTTTCCGGAAAATTTTCTGATGCCCTAAATCAAATGGGATCTGATTTAGCATGTTTATTTTGCTTAAACAAAACACAAAGTACACCGTGTTAATCTTGTATGCTGGATAAATATCTCAAAAGTTTTCCCAATAGCTAAAAGTAGTTGAACTAAAATATTTAGTTAGGAAAAAGAATCAATAAAGCGCACTTAATGTGGTTTAAAATAAATGCTATAGTCAAACAAATTCAAGGCTTTACTTGGAAATTATTTTTATTGGAATTACTTGTCATGACTTAAAATATTTACAGCTTAATAGCATACACTTCCCTTACATTGTTTAAGTTTTAATTAACAATGTTAAAGGACTGAAAACTGGTAACATACTAATTTTGGGGAATTACAGACACACCAGACACAAAGAGCTGGGAATGAAATGCCACTGTTGTCCACTGATCTACTTCAACCTGCAGCCCTCAAAGTTGCTTCTCACTGTGCCATTCTCCATTGCCCCCACTCTCCCAAACCGCCCACCTTTCCCAGAATAAACATGGAAACATTGCTTATTTAACAATATAAACTTTAACTCCCCAGTGCAGCTTCTCCTGGTTGAGGCACAAGGGATTGATGCTCAGTTCCTGGATGTGGAAGGGGAATAGAACTTGATCCTCGACCCTGGTGGGACTCCCCAGCACCCCTACTCCTGCCCCAGCTGGGGCACAAGGGGCTTTATCCTCAACTTCCCACCTCAGTCATTTTTGGTAAACAGAATTTTGAAAGATATGAAAATATAGTATTCTGTTTAAATTCTTTTGTAATAAGAGAAATGTGTAAAAGATGCCTTCGCATACAATTTCCTGTTGTGTTAAAGTTTGAATAAATGTAAATCTGCCTTAACTATGTTTTAAAACCAACTTTTTTTAATGATAAAATTTACTTTTCTTTTGAAAAGGTGAAAGCATGGCCCTTTCTGAGTCTCCTCCACCCCCTCCTGGGGTGCCTGGATGCACCCTAATGGTTCCAGGTGCCTGGGGGAACATTTAAAGTGGCTGGTCTGCCCCAGCACACCACTGCCGGGATGCACTGGAGCAGGAGTTTAAGTCCTGCCCCAGGCAGCTGGATTCACACTGGTGGATCTAGCCACCTGAGGGACATTTAAAGGGGCTTCCCTGCCTTAGCGCACCCCAGCTGGAATGTGATTGAACAGGGAAGCGGGGGCAGGGGTTTAATCCTTCCCCATTGTCCAGCAAAGTATGAAGATGGAATGACAGCGTGTGTGTGTATATATATGTATGTTGTGGTGTACATTTGACAGCCAAACACAGTACAGCCATGCTGTCATTCAATCAACAACCCAGAATGAAAAACTAACACATATATGACATCCTTATCTTATATGGAAGAAAAGTTATATCTTCTATGGCATATAACTTTTCTTTGAAGGCATGATTTCTTTTTGTAACATCAAGCAGCAGTTAGTGTCATTTAATTTTTGAATAAATTCAAGGTAACATACAGTTTCAATAACGGAGAAAACTCCTGCAACAGACCTGGTCACAAACCTGGAAGTGCGCCAAAACTCCAGTGTTAAAGACAGTCAGGGATTCAATGAGATCTCCATCTTGCTTTAACTATAGAACCGTGACCGTGCCTCTATAATAAAGGGAATTCTTTAAAGAGGAAAAAAGAAAAAGCCACTTGTACATACACGCTGGGGGTTTACCTACACTTGGAATATTCAAATCTGAAATTTTCCCTCTGTGACAGCAAGAGAGAATCTTTTACTGCACTTCCAGTATAAATACCTTTCTTATTATTGTCAGAGAAGGGATTGGCAATATAACAGTGCTACCAACTCATGAATTTAGCATGAATGTCTTAATATTTGCCACTTTTGTTAAAGCCTTAACACATATACTAATTTTTTTTAAAAATAGCCTGGAAAGAAGGCTTTTGTGATCACCATATGTATGCGTTCACTGGTCTATGGGACTTCAACCAAATTTGGTAGATGGGCACATGGCAGGAGAAGACCCAACATATCATAACAGGGGCATATGTATTCATAGCTAAATGATTTTATACATTAAGTGGTGTTCCTGTCTTCCACCCTCCCTTTTTAGGAAACTAGGCTTCATTAATTTGGCTGTTCACTGCAAATAATCGATTTAAGAAAGCTTCTGTCAAAACACATGGGGCCCACATTCTTTTACCTATTCAGAAAAAGATTTATGGTGGCCTGCAGGCCACCATCATGTTTGTTGGGGGCAATCCAGATATTTCCCCCAAAGTTCTCCTGGGTGTGTTGGCGGCTAGCCTGGCTGTGACCTCAGACACCGTGCTAGCTGCCAACACACCCAGGAAATAGCTCGCCCAACTGGGCCCTAGTGAGCTATCGTGTGTTGTAGACTGCTGTTCCCAGCTCAGTCCAGAGTGGCCCACAAGATGAGTCACTCTATATGATGAGTACTATACAATGTATAGTACCACTATACTCAGCACTGGTCAGATCTTGCTTTTAGGACTGTGTTCAGTTATGAGGGACACATTTCCAAAAGATGTTGACTAACTGGAAACTAGGATTCAGAGGAGAGCAACAAAAGATGATCAAGGATCTGGGATACAAATCATATGAGGAAAGAATATTACAGGGGCAGAGGAGTTGACAATTCTCAAATAATTAAAAGAATGCAATAAGAAAGATGGTATATCTATTTTCAAAAACATGCACCGTGTTTATTCTTTTACACTCCCTTGGGACCCCTATGAATTTGCAAAGAAAATTGCTACCAGTTCTGGAATGCAAAAGTGCTTCACAGCTGATTCAATAAGACCAATTAAGAACACAAGAAGTGTCATGCTGGGTCAGACCAATGGTCACTTGAGCACAGTGTCCTGTCTCCAACAGTGACTGAACATGGTTGCAGTATTAGTCAATTTGGTTAGAGGATTATACCTGTCTGTTGGGGTTGGGAGTGAATAGCAGGAATTGTCTCACTCCATTATGACCCGTTGTGTACGTCTGAGTCACCAAAGCTTGCCACTGTCGGAGATGGACTATTGGTTTGATGCAATGTGTGTAAACAGACGGAATGCAGTTCCAAGGGTGTCAGTGCTACGTGCTTCACCCCCGGGCTGACTGGTCTGTCTGAAGGTGGCCCATAAGACATTGGTGTGGGTGCATTTGGGACGCTCCAGAAAATTGTGGAGTACTGCCATTGGAGCAGATCATCCAAACCCAGGGCAGCAGCCTGGAGTGGAGCAACTGTCCATCTGCTTGGCAGATTGATGCTGCAACTTCATTCTTGGCTGGCTGTTGCCCTGGAAACACCATATTGTTTCAGGCAGCAGTCTAGTGCATTGGTCAATCTGCCCACAACTCTATGGTGTATGCGTGTGGAGTGCCACAAGGGCAGATTATGGTCCAGGGAATCCCCTGGGGCTGGGAGCAGATGTGACCCCAGAGGTGACTTGACTGGAGCTAGGCCTCTCTGGACCCTGAAATGCTTAGATACTGCCTGACATGAGCTGGAGCTGACAGTCTAAAAGAAAGTTACTAGTAGAACAAGACCATATGACATTTGGATGCAAACATCTGTGGATCAAAACTGCCCAGGTCTGCAACTGAGTAGCTTACACTTGTAACTCAGCAGTTGGCTAAATAATACATGAGGAACTAACAAATAGATGGTATTTAGTCACAAACATTAAAATATACCCAAAATAGGGGACAGTATGATCAGTGTGGGTGAGGGACCAAGATGAAGGAAAACAGATTTGCTGATAGTTTGGAAAATGGATTTGCTGACAGCTTTAATGGAAAATCACAGGGAGAAGAGACTTTTGAAGACTAACTTGGTAATGGTCAGCAGAATTATCCATTATACATGTCAGCAAAGTGGGACAAGTTAATATGAAGTAATGCTAACAATAAAGGTATAAGTAGTTGGCAAAAATAAGGATGCTTTGTATTTCACACACCCCAAGTCTTCCCTTCGCAGATAGAAGCAAGCTAGAAGACTGAGACCCCAGCAACACATTGGGATTGACCAACTTATTTGGTGTTTGCTGCTTTTCTTTGGCATAGTGAGACTTTAAGCGCGTTTACTATTCAGGTACATTGTAAGCCTATGTAGAGGCAGGGTTAATAAAGATCTGTCTGTGATAGAGAACAGTGGTTTTGTGTTTGTGCACAAAATACACAAGACCACTGGGGCCTTTGAATGGTTACTTTGATATGGCTCTCCTTCCCAGGAGGTGACAGCAACTGGCTTTCTTTAGAAGGAATCAGCTATGATATGTTAGTTGGAGAATTCAGCTCTTTGATCTCAGCAAAAGGGATTGCTGTACTGGGATAGAACTCTGTTGAAAATACACTTTCTGGACTTGAGTCACTGAATTTTAAATGCAAACTATGAATATTTTTTCACCTACTGTGTGTATAAAACAGCTCCACATTTAACACAACCCCAATGTGTTATATCGGAGACATAGCAGCATCAGCAGCAGCAGCAGAGACTGGGAAGGCTTGGTGTTTGGCACCCTGGCTTGCCCAGGCAGGCAGGTTCAGCACATGGCCCCCAGGGGATCCTGTGGGGGCATGGCTGGCCATCTGAGACCCAGTGGCAGCAGCAGAGGCTGGGTGTTGCAGGCTGCCAGGCATTGGTGGAGCAGTGGCAGAGGCCCGGTCAGGGCTTGGTGGCTGGCACCCCTACTTGGCCGGGCATTGCAAGCTGGCTGGCATCGGTGGAGCATTGGCAGACAGTGAAGTGGAACGACAGCTCTCCCTGCTTGGAACGTAGGCCCCAGAACCCTGATGGTGGGTCCTGGAGCTGGATTGGCTGGCTGTTTCTTGATGCAGTGGAATGATGACTCCCTGTGAGTGGAATGACGGTCCTGGAACCCTGACGGTGGATCCTGGGAGTAGAGTGGAAGCTTCTGGATGACGTGGATAGACAGCCCTCCCTGCCTGGAATGCAGGCTGGCTATCATCAGTGGAGCATTGGCAGACAGTGAAGTGGAATGACAACCCTCCCTGACTGTAACGTAGGCCCCCCAGAACCCTGATGGTGGGTCCTGGAGCTGGAATGGCTGGCTGTTTCTTCATGCGATGGAATGACGACCCCAGAACCCTGACGGTGGGTCCTGGGTCTAGAGTGGCAGCTTCTGGATGAAGTGGAATGACAGTCCTCCCTGCCTGGAATGCAGGCTGGCTGGCATCAGTGGAGCATTGGCAGACAGTGAAGTGGAACGGCAGCCCTCCCTGTCTGGAATGTAGGCCCCAGAACCCTGAGGGTGGGACCTGGGGCTGGAGTGGCTGCTTCTTGATGCTGGGTATAACACCTAAATCTATCTAATCTAATCTAAATAAATGAAACTATGGCGGTAAATGTGTGGGAATGGGTGAAATAGGAGGAGGATGGCAATGGATTAGGAACACAAACTGCTGGGAGAGGGAGACGTCAGAAAACGCCTGCTGACAGGATCAGTGGCTAGCTCAGAATGAATTGGAAGGGGGAGGGCAATTACTTTTGTTACTTGCTGGCCTGCCTTACCACAAGCCCCATTGGCTCTGTGCAGCCTAACCCCATGCCAATCGCAGACTGTGAAGCCATGGTCTGAGGAAAAGAGAGATGGTGATTGGACAGGCTGGCTGCTAGTCCAAGCCTCTCCACCCTGGCACCAGGAAGTCTGCTCCTCAGCTCCCCCCCCTTCCCTGAGCCTGCCAACCAGTTTTTTCCTGCCCAAACGTGTCGGAACTCATCCGAATGCGGCCAAACTGTTCGGGGGGGTTGGCGTTCTGTTCGGACGTTCTGTTCAGGCATCTGAACTGGCTGAGTTCAGGCCAAACTCTGAACATCCGAACCGTGTCCGCACATCCCTAATTCTTACCTTCTAGCTGAAACCGATACAGCGTAGAGCAATTATCTACTACATCAAGCATGCTTCCACTAGACTGGCACCTGGGATTGATCTGTAACAAGGCGGCATTCTGAAGTTGCATTGCTCAGATTTAAGTGAAAAGCTAATGCAAGGGTCCAGCTTTTTTTCCCCTTCTTAACCAGTAGAAATTTAGCATAATTCTGTCATTCCTATGCATATATAGCTAGTTTGCCTGAACATTAGCAGAATCTTGCATTCATACTAAGATTTATTATGATTATTATGTTTTTCTTAATTCAGGATGTAAATGTGAAAACAACAACTCTCATTTGGAGTTGGTAATGTCACTAAGCTTTGTAACAGTTACTAGTCAGGACAAGATATTAGCCTAAAGCAAGCATTAAGGTTCCAGTTCTGCAAACACTTATGTCAGAGGTTCCACAAGTGGGGCTGTATCATTTTTGTTGCTGTCTGGGGTCACGGAATTATATGAGGTCTCAAAATGCAGCCACATAGACAAAGTTAGGGAAGCACTGACTCATATGCAAGTAGATCCACTGTCAGACCCCGATACGACAAAGACTTAAGAGAACTCCTTTGCAACTCCTAATTAATTTGCTGATGATTTAGTTAAGAGTCCAGGCAACAGAGAACTTTTATAAGTTATCTAAATAGAAAAAGGCAATTACTAAAGGGCTAGGAGTTTAACTAGTAATTTGATAATTCCACTTTGGAGATCTGAACTTAGAACTGACACTACAGAATTGCTGGGGGGGGGGGGGGGGGGGAGGTCTGAAAGCAGCCATAGTGTCTCAGCTGCTCCATAGGGCAAACACTGTATCCATCATGCCCATTAGGCAGCTGTCTGGTGGCAATCAAAGTTTGGGGCCAGTCTGAAGTCTTGATTGACTGCAACTGCATTAGACACCTGTTAAAGACTGGTTTTGATGCTTCTTATGTTTTTTTTTCTTTCTTTTCTTTCTTTTTTCTTAAGGGGGTGGGAACACAGTTAAACCATGGGTGGGGAGTGTTTGAGGTATGGATGGAGAGGGGAGTGATTGTCTGGACTCCTCTGTGAAAAGAGGGGGTGTGGGGAAGGTTATGCCATGACCCCTCTATGTGAAAGGGAGAGTATGGACAAGGGGTGTGTGTGTAACTTTGTAATAGGTTTTAAAATTGTAATTTTACATGCAAATTTATTTTATATTGATTTGGGGATTGGATTTCTATATTTGTTTGTAAGCCACCCTAGGTGCAGTCACCCAAGATGCCTTGGGCAGGCTACTATACCTTGGGCAGTCTCAACCCACTCTGGGTAGCTGGACCACACAATGGTCATGGTGGGAGATCAGTGGCCAGCCCATCTGGCAAGCTGCCCTGCAGAGGGGCTGTCCATGCTGGCCCCACAGTGTGGTGGCTGCGCTTGCCCGCCACAGGGCCATGCGGGGATTTGACTCTTCACAGCTAGTGTGGTTGTACACACACACACACCCGAGTCATTTAAGGAGAAGGACAGGGTATAAATCAAACAAACAAACAAAGGACATGGTCATACTTACATAAGTATCATAAATTGTCAAAGCTGCCTCATAGTCACCCTATAAAACCAAGAGAGCTTGAGTGATCTTTAGTGTAGTGTTCACACATAACTAATCATACTCAGCAATATCAATTTCTAAAGGATATCAACCATCTCACTGATAAATGTCCATAAGGAGACTGTGGTAAAGATCATGAAACCAACATACATAAAACATATGGAGGATGAACACAGACACCCCATCACATACCTGACCAAAAAACTGCTCCCTAGGAAAAGAATCTAGCAACTACTGAGTGGGAATGCCTAGCCATTGTATGGGCTGTAAAGGAGTTAAAGCCATACCTGTACGGAAAACATTTCACTGTATACACTGATCACTCACCAATGACATGGCTCAATAATGTTAAAATCTCTAACTTTAAGCTACTGAGATGGAGTCTGATCTTACAAGAATATGATCATATGACCATTGTTCACATTAAAAATAATGAAAATGTGGTTACAGATGTTTTGTCATGCCGAGCCACAGACTCAGGCTGCTTTGACACATGACAAAAATGGGTTCTTATAAGTGCTGGAGATAATACCAAGTGTAACACCATTTTTAGACGAGGCGCTACAGAAGCGCCTCCCGAGCTGCACATTAAGACAGAAGCTGGCTGCGCTGCCGTAAGGGACGTTCTCCCCATTGCTGGCAACAGCGGCAGCCAGAGACGTGGCGCTTTGCAAAGGCATGTTCTAGAGACCTGAAAATTGAGGTCTCTAGAACGCGCTCTGCAAAGCGCCGTGTCTCCAACCACCACTGTTGCTGGAAACGGGGAGAACGTCACTTCCAGCACCGCGACCAGCTTCTGTCTTAATGCGCAGCTCGGGAGGCGCTTCTGCAGCGCCTTGTCTAAAAACGGTGTTAGAGTCACATCTGGTGGGTCTTACAAGGCTGCAAGATCTCGTTGCATAAAAGAGGAATAGTGCATTCACATGTTACAAAATTCCAGCATTTATAACATCCTGTATTATCTCAAGCACATATAAGAATCCATTTTTTGTCANGGAAGGCCTAGAGCGTCTCTGACGCCGGCAGCCACAGCTGGCGCTGAGGCCGCCGGACCGCCCGCCGCCGCCGCCGGAGCTCCGCAAGGTAAGCGCACTGAACTTTAGTAGGGGTGATCCCTGGGGGGTTGGGAGGGTGTTAAACACCCCCCCCAGGGATCGGGTCATACTTACCAGCGGCTGCGGGGACGCCACGGCCGCTGGTGCTGGGGGGTGGGCTCGCCTCTGGGTCTTTTTTTAAACAAAAATCCAGGCTGGGCAGGGTGGGTGGGTGGTGTCCCCCCTTCCACCCGCGCAGCCTGGACTCGGGGAGGTTTTTTTTTAAAAAAACTTTTTTGCTGGGGCTTTAAGTTTTTTTTACATTGCAGCCATTTTTAAATGGCTGCAATGTAAAAAAAATTCGGTACCCCGGAATCCGGTACCCAGACTGGATTACCGGGTCGAATCCGATAATGCCGGTACACCCGGTACCGGCATTATCGGATACCGGATTTTACCGGTTTCCCGCCCCTAATAGACAGGGGAAGACGGCCATTATAAAACAGGCGTGGAGCCATCAGCCTAACGATTGATCTATTGGTTGCTCAGAGTTTTGGGCAGCCATGGAGGGCTCATCTCAAAAGAGGGAGGCCATCTGCTTCTGACTGCTCCATTGTTTACCCAGGAGCCTCCCTTGTTTCATTCTCTTATTCCTTCCGACCAGACCAGTTTTGGATGGACCGTTTTCTTTCTTTTTCCTTTCCCCCCTTCTGTTCCCCTGCACCCTTTCCCAGCGGGTGCTGCCAAGGGGGGGGTTGTCTGTGGTTTTTTGGGGGGGATGGTGTCATTACTAACACATCCCATTAGGCAGCTGTCTGGTGGCAATCAAAGTTTGGGGCCAGTCTGAAGTCTTGATTGACTGCAACTGCATTAGACACCTGTTAAAGACTGGTTTTGATGCTTCTTATGTTTTTTTTTCTTTCTTTTCTTTCTTTTTTCTTAAGGGGGTGGGAACACAGTTAAACCATGGGTGGGGAGTGTTTGAGGTATGGATGGAGAGGGGAGTGATTGTCTGGACTCCTCTGTGAAAAGAGGGGGTGTGGGGAAGGTTATGCCATGACCCCTCTATGTGAAAGGGAGAGTATGGACAAGGGGTGTGTGTGTAACTTTGTAATAGGTTTTAAAATTGTAATTTTACATGCAAATTTATTTTATATTGATTTGGGGATTGGATTTCTATATTTGTTTGTAAGCCACCCTAGGTGCAGTCACCCAAGATGCCTTGGGCAGGCTACTATACCTTGGGCAGTCTCAACCCACTCTGGGTAGCTGGACCACACAATGGTCATGGTGGGAGATCAGTGGCCAGCCCATCTGGCAAGCTGCCCTGCAGAGGGGCTGTCCATGCTGGCCCCACAGTGTGGTGGCTGCGCTTGCCCGCCACAGGGCCATGCGGGGATTTGACTCTTCACAGCTAGTGTGGTTGTACACACACACACACCCGAGTCATTTAAGGAGAAGGACAGGGTATAAATCAAACAAACAAACAAAGGACATGGTCATACTTACATAAGTATCATAAATTGTCAAAGCTGCCTCATAGTCACCCTATAAAACCAAGAGAGCTTGAGTGATCTTTAGTGTAGTGTTCACACATAACTAATCATACTCAGCAATATCAATTTCTAAAGGATATCAACCATCTCACTGATAAATGTCCATAAGGAGACTGTGGTAAAGATCATGAAACCAACATACATAAAACATATGGAGGATGAACACAGACACCCCATCACATACCTGACCAAAAAACTGCTCCCTAGGAAAAGAATCTAGCAACTACTGAGTGGGAATGCCTAGCCATTGTATGGGCTGTAAAGGAGTTAAAGCCATACCTGTACGGAAAACATTTCACTGTATACACTGATCACTCACCAATGACATGGCTCAATAATGTTAAAATCTCTAACTTTAAGCTACTGAGATGGAGTCTGATCTTACAAGAATATGATCATATGACCATTGTTCACATTAAAAATAATGAAAATGTGGTTACAGATGTTTTGTCATGCCGAGCCACAGACTCAGGCTGCTTTGACACATGACAAAAATGGGTTCTTATAAGTGCTGGAGATAATACCAAGTGTAACACCATTTTTAGACGAGGCGCTACAGAAGCGCCTCCCGAGCTGCACATTAAGACAGAAGCTGGCTGCGCTGCCGTAAGGGACGTTCTCCCCATTGCTGGCAACAGCGGCAGCCAGAGACGTGGCGCTTTGCAAAGGCATGTTCTAGAGACCTGAAAATTGAGGTCTCTAGAACGCGCTCTGCAAAGCGCCGTGTCTCCAACCACCACTGTTGCTGGAAACGGGGAGAACGTCACTTCCAGCACCGCGACCAGCTTCTGTCTTAATGCGCAGCTCGGGAGGCGCTTCTGCAGCGCCTTGTCTAAAAACGGTGTTAGAGTCACATCTGGTGGGTCTTACAAGGCTGCAAGATCTCGTTGCATAAAAGAGGAATAGTGCATTCACATGTTACAAAATTCCAGCATTTATAACATCCTGTATTATCTCAAGCACATATAAGAATCCATTTTTTGTCATGCGTAAAAGCTGTCACATGTTCCAGATTTGAGATTTAATACAAATCCTCTCCCATGTGCTAGGTGGGAGGAACATGTGGTAAAGATCATGAAACCAATATACATAACACACATGAAACATATTTATTTATTTATTTTTATTTATATGCCTCCCCCTCCTGCTTCAGGAATCTGGGGGCAACTCACAACACTTAAAAACATTTTAAAAAATTAAAATGAATAATAATAATTACAATTAAAAAACGCAATATAAAACCTCATCCCCCCCTATACTAACCCAACTCACCCACCCCATCTCCCTCGGGAAAGGCCTGGCGGAACAGCCAGGTCTTACATTGTCTGCAGAAAGAGGGGAGTCCGGCAGTCAAGCGGATTTCTGATGGGAGGGAGTTCCACAGCCACAGCACAGCCAAAGAGAATGCCTTCCTCATAGTGAACACCCAGGAAACCTGGGGGACCTCAAGAAGGGTGCCCCCAGCCAACCGCATGGGTTGCTCCAGGACCCAGAGGGTGAGGCGGTCCTGAAGATAGGCAGGGCCCAAGCCATTTATGGCTTTAAAGGTTAACACCAACACCTTGAATTGGGCCCGGAAACCTACTGGCAGCCATTGCAGAGAGCGAAGCACCGGTGTAATATGCTTGCATCGGCCCGTCCCCGTCAAGAGATGGGCAGCCGCATTCTGCACCAGTTGCAGCTTCTGAACCAGCACCAAGGGTAGTCCCACATAGCGCACGTTGCAGTACTCCAGTCTCAAGGTAATAAAAGCATGGATGAATGTGGCCAGATCCAAGTCCAAGACATACGGCCTAATCCAACACACCAGATGTAACTGGCAAAATGCTCCCTTCACCACAGCCACCACCTGGGCATCCAGGAGCACCCCCAGACTCCAGACCTGAGAAACCAGGGGCAGGCAGACGCCATCTATGATGGGGGCCACCACTCCCTCAGTCCTCCCCACAACCATCACCTCCGTCTTGTCAGGATTTAGCCTCAGACAGCTTGCCCCCATCCAATCCCCCCCAGCAGACACACACCTGGTAAAGCACCTAGACTGCCAGGCCTGAGTCAGAGGAAAATGAGAGATAGAGCAGGGTGTCATCAGCATATTGATGACATCTCACTCCATACTCCCTAACAACGTCTCCAAGGGTGCATGTACACATTGAACAAGAGAGTGGATAAGATGGAACCCTGCGATACTCCACACATGAGGCCTTGGGGAGAAGATGAAAACTCCCCTAGCACCACACACTGGGTTCTCCAGGCCAGGGAAGAGCGGAACCATTCAAGACAGCCCTGCTGGTCCCACAGCCGAGTCACCAACAACTCATGATCAATGGTATCAAATGCAACCGAGAGATCTAACAGGATCAACAGGGTCGAACGACCCCGGTCCAACTCACGGGAGAGGTCGTCAGCTAAGGCCAGAAGTGCAGTCTTCATGCCATAACCTGGACAAAAGTCTGACTGTGAGGGATCAAGAAAATTAATCTGGTCGAAATGCCCCTGTAGCTATGAGTCACCACCAGTTCAATAACTTTCCCAAAAAGGGAAGGTTAGAGACTGGCCGATAACTGACAGGGGCGTCAACATCCAAAGATGGTTTCTTGAGCAGGGGCCGCACCACTGCCTCCTTGAGACAGCCTGGCACCCCACCCCCCCTAAGGGAGGCATTGACTATTCCTGGCAGCAGCGGCCTCAGTGTCTCCTGGCTAGCTTTAACCAGCCAGGACGAACATGGATCCAGTTCACAATAGGTGGCTCGAACAGTCCGAAGAGAATCCCCTGCATCTAAGGGTGATACCGCCCTAAACCCATCGCATAAAACAGAACAAGAAGAGGCTTCTACTGCCTCTGACCTGTTCCCTGCTAAAAAAAGTTGCATCAAAACAGTGGTGAATTTGAGTGATTTTATCAGCAAAAAAGTCCGCAAATGAATCACAGAGAACATTTGATGGCTCTACGTCCAGGCAGAGGGAGGCTGGACTGTCCAGCCCCCTCACCACCCAGAACATCTCAACCGGGTGGGACTTAGCGGACACAATGAGGGCAGCAAAGAAAACCTTCTTTGCTGTCCGCACTGCAATGGCATAGGTACATAACCAGACTCTATGCCGCAATAAACCGCCACCCTTCCTGCTTCATCCGCCGCAGCTCACTCCCCATATAAGTGAGCACTGCATATTAATATTTTGCATATTAATTAATATTAATATTAATATCCATGTTTGGTGTCTAACCAATCACTGTAATGTATAGAAAAACATGGTAGGACTTAGATGACATGAAGTATTAATTATACAAACCAAAATGAACCCAATGTGTTAACTTGGAGAATGGGACAGGAAACTCTTTGGAACTCTTTCCATTCCTTTATGTTTACTGATAAGCCAAAGGGCTATTCATTGTGTGTATTACACCAATTGTAATAATCAACACAGAAGCTGCTTCAAAGGTCAGGACACTTAGTTAAATAGAATCCATCCGAGTAAACTTCTGGGAAGACAATCTAAGTTCATTAACAATTCAAAGCAAGCAGACTGACAGGGTTAAAAGGCATGCTTAGGACTAAAAGAGACATCTGCTTGGCCAACTGTATGTGGGAGATCTTTTGAGAAAACTTTTGCAACTGTAACAGAAGGAAGATGCTGGACATAGTTTTTTCCATTAAGGCTGAGGGAGAGAAAAGATTTTAAGAGTGAATTGAATTTGTAAAAGCATACAGCTACATAGGATAAGACTAAACTTAGAATTCAAAGAAAGGTAGAGTTTCATTATCTTTTATGTTTATTTGATTTAATGCACTCTGGGCACAATCTTACATTATATTTTAATCTCATTTCTTATAATAAACTTCTTTTAACTAAGCCAGTATGCTTAAGTGAATTCCTGATTTTGGGGTGACAGGGTTTGGGGAGATTCTGAGTCGACAAACTCAGAAGAAGCTGATGAAGTACTTTCTGTGCTTTGGGAAATTCTGAGGCGAAGGTGACTAAGTGAGTTAATCCCTAGAATTACAGGTGATGGACAAGCAAAACTCATATGGAATTCAGCAGAGGTTTTTTCTGTAAAAAGAATAGAGAGCTGGATCAACTTTCTATTAAAAATGCATATACTTTGTTCTTAGCACAATGCTGAGTTGTGCCCCCTTCGCAGCAATTTTTGTACATTCCAGCAAATGATTTAAGGATTTTTGCTTCCATCATGCTAGGGGTAAACCATCTTGAATCTTGAGTATACTGCTGCATGCACATGTGGAGAAAAACTAGAAAAAGAAGAATTCCTAAAAATAAATGATACCTAAATATTCCATCAAAAGTATTGTCTTACTAAACTACTTTTTAAAATATTTTACTGATGGAGCAAATTACAGAGGTTGCCGTTTCATAGCAGAGATCCCATGAGTATGTTCTGAGGCACTTTTTTGAAGTGCTGCTGAATTGTGATGCTATACGTCATTCTGCAGTGCCTTTAATGGAAAGCCATCAACTAGGTTAAGTTCACAGGAAGCGTGATGCCTTCCTTTCCAAAAAGTAGGCCAAGGCCAAGTAGAGTTTTCCTGGCACAAACTATCATCAATGGAGTTGAACAAGCATAACAAAAAAGGAGAATTTGACTCATAACACGAGTGGTGGCTAAGAAATACAAATATCACAAAGGTTCTAAAAATGTTTATTACCCTCACTTGTTTAAACTAAAAGCAGGACTTTGGACTGTCAGTGTCTTATAAATCTGATATCGTCAGATTTGGCCTATATCATAATCCATTTAAAATGTTATGCAAATAAACTAAACTGAAACCCACTGCTTCCAGTACCACCTGTATGCTGATGACACGCAACTCTCTCCACTCTCACGCTCTCCCCCTCCATACAGTCTCACATTGCTAAGTGTCTTGTCTTGCTGATATCTCTGGGTATTTTCGTATGTTACGAGATCACAGTAAACTCCACTGAACCACAGTGGTTTTGGTGGGGTGGCTGTGAAATCCATAACGTCAGTTTGAGCCCTGCCAGATGTTCACCATGGTGAGTCCCTGGCAGAGTTCAAAGCTAAGCACGGTTCCAGCTCTGTGGCGGGCCACAGAGCCGGACCCATGGTTAAATTGGCCATGACCAGGAAACGACTGGGAGAGGGTCAAATGTAACGTCAGTTATCTTGCCCCTCTCTGGATTGCGGCCCAGGCCACGGGTAGCGATCAGGCACAATGGCCTCATTAGCTGCTACCCAAGGGCGGGTGGCTGAGGAAGAACGGGGGGGTGAGGATGTGCAGCCACATGTCACACAAAACAGCCCCATCCCCACTCTGATTCCCATCAGTGATCGGGCCGGCACGTCTAAAGGACGGGCAGCATCATCAAGGACTGAATCTGGGAAAGATCCCAATCCAGGATTCAGCATGGTGGGCCAACCGGCCCGTCACATCTGAAAATACCCTCTGCTTGGATCTCTCGCCACCAACTCAAGCTTAATATGACCAAGTCTGAACTCTTCACCTTCCTCCCACAATGTTCCCCTCCTACTTCCCTCTCAATTTCCATTGAGGGAGTCACCATCCGGCCGGTCTCTCAGGCACGTAAGCCTGGGATTCATCTTTAACTCCTCCCTCTCCCTTATGCCTCGGATCCAGACTGTTGCTAAATCCAGTCTCTTTGCTCTGTATAATATTGTCAGGAACCCATGTTCACTGCACCAAAAAATCTTAAATTCTGCAACCAGTGAAGCCAAATTATGTAAAAATCACCACAAGCATTAATATTTCAATAATTAACTTGATTTACATAATTATGCAACAATTTATCCATGCAATTTTGCTTACCATCACAACTTTGTAATTTCTGCAAGTAGTAACCTTTCCTGCCTGTTGTGTCCTGTGTATGCTGCAATGGTTACCATTAGCTTTTTGGGCACAAATCCAGGTGCTGACTTTGTTTTGACCTATTAGACTATAAACAGCCTAAGCCCCACATATCTGTAAGATCACCTTCTCCCTTCCTGTCAAGGGTATTGATGTCAGCTGGGAATGCCCTCCTGCATATACAGTTCTCAGTGGATGTCCCACAGCTGTGGAACTCCCTTCTGCTGGATGTTCATCTAAGCCTAAGCAGCTGCTCATCTTCCAGAGGCAATGTATGACTTTTCTATTTGGCCAGGCATTTGGGAGGTGAGGATAGGGTTTGACGAAATTTGGGACAGGGGATTTTAATTGTTTGTTAAATATATTTTTAATGTATTTTAAAATATATTTTATTCAGTGTAATCTGCCCTGTGCCCTCAGGAAAGAACAGGATAAATATTTGAACAAATAAACGAATAAAGATGAACATTCCACCTGGAAGCAGCAGCTCCCTCTCCTTTGTGAAAGTCTTTTAATGAATTCCCAACAGACTTCATGAAAGTGTGTTTAAAGGGGAAATCACTAATATTTAGTGGAAGGGGAAAGACTCAAAGCATCCCTTTTACAGAGATTGTTAAGGAGTTTTACCTTCCAATTGGTTTTGGTTTGCTCCATAAACGCCAATCCACCCTTCAGATTTGCTTTCATTTCATTAGTGATGTTATGGACAGAATATGCATCTGCACAGTTAACAGCCAATGCCTGTGGGTTGGAAGAGAAAAAAGAGCTGATGTTTACTCATGGAAAAAAAACACATTTATTGGGGATACAGGAGGAGGTTAAGACAATGGTTGCATTCACATGAGACACTAAATCCATGAAAGTCCCTTCCTATCACTTTTTTTTTAATTGTGTAAAAAAGTAAGGTTGCAGGATGTAGCAAATATAATGCACATTTAGGGTGAAAACAGATATAACACTAACACCACTTTAACATGTTTCAGGGCTGTATTGGTGTCCTATGTAGCCCTGCAACATGCATAAGTAATGTTAAAGTGGTATTAAAGTGGACTTAGCGTTATGTCTGTTTTTAGCCTTAGTCAAAAAAAGTTAACTAGGAAACCAAGGTTTAACAATGATGCTTAATCCCTTGACACACATTTTCATAATGCATGTAAGGATTAATCCTGCTGTCAGTCTACCTTTATTGCTGGAGGAGGGGATAGAGGCAATTTCTCCCTCATGGGATGAATCCCCTACTGCCTGCCTGGTTGGGTGGATGCATGGCTAAAGCAACAAAAATGAGTGCAGCCACAGGAGCTGGGGTGGACCCGATCTCCCGCACACCTTGGGGTGGGCAACCACAGCTGCCACATTTCAGGGCCTGCGTGGAGAGCAGGGTAGATGTTTGGTCCATACCATGTGGAATCCGGGTGGGTGAACCACTATCAGAGGTCATGCCACACCATGGGGCAGTCAAGGCACCTGCCATATGCACGAGCACCCAGCCCCACCTCGTCCACTCTCCCCCAGCTCGCCTGCTATTCCGCCCACAGCCATGACGTGGCCACACGCAACTGGTGACAGCACACGCTGTTCAAAGTCCCAGGGCAAACAGGGGTCAGACCCACGAGCACTGCGTATTGGGCAGCCTTACGCCATTTTGGATAAGGCTACTACGTGCCGTGTCCCTGGTCTATTTCGGAGGGTATAGTAGCCAGTTGAGTGGAGTTAACATCTGGGTAGCTGCTGGGCATGCAACGCACTGCTTTGTACAGTAAGGCTGCCCGGTGTAGGATAATGCTGCCCAAATCTGGTTAGTGTCTTATGTGGCTGTACCCAACAACAACAAAAATGCAGCATAATGGAATTCCTCGCAGGGGGATGGAGTTGTATGGGTGGTAACTTGAAGTGGGGGAGGGAACATGGGAACAGTTAAAACATGGTATTACAAACACACACAATAAATAGTAGAGTTGGGAGAAAGGTTGTGTGTAAATGTAGCCTGTTTCTCATCTGTAAGAGGCATGAGGTAAATCTCTGTGTTATTCAGATAATGACTACAACTTACTCCTGAGGGTCGGGTGTCAATAGAAAAGGGCAGGGGGGAGTGTGGATCAAAAAACCTCACTTGATGGGAACCAAGTGAATAAGAATTGCAAAATATTTTAGAATGGAGGCCTGAACCAACACCAAATTACATCCCACTCAAACTCTATTTTAAGAGGTTTACTGAGGATAGATAACCCCTTACCTATATATCATATAACCCCTTACCTTCTTGCAATTAATCAGTCTGCAAGAACATCAGTTGGTTATGATTCGAATACAACAGAACCCTCTTCCTCTGACATCTTTCCTTATTCTGGACATAGTTATGTCCCCTACAGCTATCAAGCTTATTGTATTCTTATTATAGTAGAAACCAGAGCCCTGCAAAAAGGAGTGTGTCCTCCAGCCTTTTCTGGAGGAGCAGGAAAAATTTCCTGTGCTTAAGTCAGGATCTGGTGGGTCTGTGGAAATTTGCAGGAGCAAACTTGTTCCCAGCACACAGTGCAAACTTGTCAGGAATAAAGAACAAGTTCAGGAATAAGCCGGAGGGAAGAGTTTA
Source organism: Sphenodon punctatus (assembly GCA_003113815.1). Lineage (NCBI taxonomy): Eukaryota > Metazoa > Chordata > Lepidosauria > Sphenodontia > Sphenodontidae > Sphenodon > Sphenodon punctatus. The sequence goes on from QEPC01015625.1 coordinate 29,696, forward strand.
TGGGTGGGGGCCCAATTTTAAAATGCACAGGAGTTTGAGTCACTGCTGCAGAACTTGGAGTGGGATTGAATTTTCAGTGCCATGCAAGGTTCTAATAGAAAGTCCCATATCTGGACACCTTTTGGATCTGGACAAAAAGCATGGTCCCCAAAATGTACAGATTTGGGGATTTCTAATGTATTTGATAACTTCAGGATTCCCAAAACTCCCATGAATCTCCAGTCCTTTCCATTTTGAATTTAAATATTAGACGTAAAGGTATTCTATAACTTTCAACAAACTGTTCAATAAAAGCAGTCTGGCAAACAAAATGGAACTGACAAGAACACACCCAGGTTGTTGACTGAGCCCATTCATGCTGTAACACACACAGTTTTTTCTGCTCTACAAGTGTTTTTTGTCAGAGAGAAAGATTTCCAGCTTCACCCTTGAGTGCAAGCAATGAAACTGACCTTTAGCAGCACATGAATAAGGTATGCCCAGTGATCTAATAAAAGAGGCCCCTTACTGGAAGGGATGCTAATCAGTGACCTTTTTCAACCTTTGGCATCAAGTGGACACAGGTCTCTAATAATGCACAGCCATTTCTCAAGTACAATTTTCTTCCAGTCTGTTTAGTTCGGCACAACAAAATTCTCTCCCCATCTTCTACTCGCCAAATGTGAATGAACAAAACTAAGAAAAATTAAGAAAAAGAGAGACGTCCCTAGTCTTAGGAGACCATAATCTATAGTTCTGACTTGCTACTAGTAGGAAAGCGTGCAGACCTCACCAACAGAAGTTGATCCAATAAAAGATATCATCTGAACTACTTTGCCTCCATAATCTACAATGGCATAATCTACAATGCAATGACCTGACAACACAAGACTAGGTGAGTTCCTGTGTTTAGTTATTTAAAGCTGCTATTCATTTTCACCCTCAGCATCCCCATGCTAAGATTAAAAATGGTTAATAGTCAGCACCAATAGTTTTCCTGCTTACCTCATTGTCAAGTTTTTCTGCATGATCATAAAAGTAGGTCTCAGTGAGTCCAAAGGAGTATAGGTCCTTCACGTAAATAAAGAAAAGGGAAATAAATATAGAACCTGAGAGGTAACGTTAGTTTTACAAAGTGTCTGAAAAGTGAAAAGTATTTAATTCAAAATAATTTCTGCACTGCAAGTAGTAATACCAAAGCACATAAGGGAAATTGTCTAGCCAGATTTTCCTCTGCCAATATTAGCACATGCAATAACTGTATTCCCAACATATGTGGATAGTTTATGCCTATGGGTTGAGCTAATGGCAAAATCATATAGAACTTTATCAGATGTGTTGATTTTTTTTTTCTTTATATAAAAGATCTGATTATTTACTTTATGGGGGGGGGGGGTGCGGTCTGGGGGCATTGAATTTTTTTTTTTTTTAAACTTGTGGCCCCAGCAACACCATATCTATGTATGACAATAATATACATTCAATACACTTCTCTTCATACAAGGAGAAGCTAAAAAGATTAGGGCACTTTAGATTAGAAAAGAGATGACTGATGGGTGAATAATATGACAGAGGTTTATAAAATCATAAATTGTTCAAGGAAAATGAGTACATCATTTTTATTTACTATTTCTTATAGTATAAAACAGGGAGGCCAAACGGTGGCTCAGAAGGCACTAAACAGTTCCTGGGCAATTCAAGTACAGCTGTTAGCCAGGGCTTATAATGGGCTTCATGATCCCTTAATGGTCTTATTATCCAGGCACAGTTGTGCCTGGATAGTTAAGGTGCAGTGGGTGCTGTCCATTATAAAGGGCAAACATTTTATCCCCTTGAAAATTGGGATGGGATAAGCTTGCTCTGTGAAATTGTGGTGTGAGAATGGGTTCATTGTGTAGTTGCTGCAGTCCAAAAATCAGCCCAATCGGATGAGGAATGGATGAGATGTAATGTTTTGAAAGTGGAGGCTGTTTTGCCCCACTTAGCGACTGTTTGGATCCTGGGATGGTAGCAGCTAAATGGAGCTGGGAGAGGGGTTGCTGAGTTGAGAGAAAATTCAAGGTTGTGGCTGAGGGGTGCCTTTGAATACTTTTGGCCAAATCCTTCTACAGAATATAGCCCTTTCTGGGTGTTTTAGGGCCCATTTAAGCCAATGAGCGCCTGCTTACAGTAACAGAACCTTTCAAACTGACAAGTTGACGGGGAGCATCTGCTCACTTAGTCAATTTCAAATGTAGTGAAACACTAACACAGCCCTCTTTTCAGCAGCCTGGGCAGGAGGGTGGGGTGTTGTGGGGGCAGCAGCGGAGTTGGTGGGTCTCTTGGGGCTTGGAGCACAGAAGGAAGAGGAGGTGGCTGTGAGAGAGGCTATGAACAGAAGCTGCAGAGAACGGGAGCAGCCTCAGTGTAATTGACCAGGTAGTGCTGTCTGAGGAGAGTAAGGGATGAAATTGACCAGCCCTAGTGTAAGGCTCTGTTAAGAACCTGGGAGCTAGTAAAGCTGCCTCAGAGAGATAGTGAGAGCGGGACCAGCACAGGCTGGTTGGATGGCTTGAGGTCTGGACAGAGCGAACCCACTGTGAAAGAGACAAGACAGCTCTGGCTGCATGCAACTGACAAGCCGACAGGGGGGCAGCACCTTCAGTGATTTCTTAATCTTAGGGTTTTTCATTTGTGAAAATTATAACTGCCTTTTGTGTTTTCTTAATCTGGCGGGTTTTAATTTGTGGAAATTATTTGCACATTAACTAATATCTTAAACCAGAGGTTTTTAATTTAGAGAATATCTTACTTCATTGCACCTGGGTGCCAGGAGCGGAATTGGAGCTGCTCCTCAGTATCTGCGCAGCCAGGACCAGAGAGCACTGGCTCTGCTCGCCCATCACAAAGCAGGATAGGGTTGTGTGTGCATGCATGTGTATATACATCCATGCATGTGCCTTGTAGCTCTTGGCTGTATGAAGATTCCGATACCAAGCTTCTGGAGATGGGCCCTTTGGCCATCCCATTTTAAGAAATAGGGCACACTCAATGAAATTATGAAGCAGCTGCTTTAATACATAGTAAAGAAAGCATTGTTTTACACAAAACACAATTAACCTGTGGAACTCATTGCCATGGGATGTTGCAAGGACCAGAAGTATAACGAGGGTTGTTATTTTATCTTTTTAAAAGGATTAGATGAGATTATGAAGGATATATCCATCAAAGGCTTTTAAGCCACGGTGGTCAGACAACATAATCTCTGACTGCTGGAAACTGGAATGAATGACAGGGTCCCTGTGATATGATAAATATGGGTCACTCCATATTTATCCTCTTCCCCTGAGGCATCCACGGCTGGACACTGTCAAAGACAGGTTACTGGGCTAGGTGGGCTATTGGTCTGACTCAACATGGCACTTACGTTCTCTAAAAGGTAATCGAGAACTCAAACACTTCTTAAACAATTTGTTTTACAAAGCATTTCAGTTCAATTTTAGATGGATAGCAGGTGATAGTGCATTCCCTTTTGTTCATCATGCTGGGTTTCACAGAGCCATTGATTTCCCCAGACTTTTAACGTAACACAATGTCTCAAATACGCATGCTTAATTTTCATACAACTGGTAGACCACCAGCTGTGCCCAGAAGAACAGCTGAGAGCCACTGCTAAAAAATAACCATCCACAATCCAATCAGGTGGAAGGTCATTTTTAAGAAGCTGACCAGCAAGACAATGGGAACATGAAATATTAATTATTAAAGGCAAATTTCTAAAACTAGTGGAGGCTAGACTTCCCTGTCTCTTCTGCCTTTAAAATGGAGGATTGCTAAATCAATGAGGGCACATGAAGTCCTAACAAACATTGGGAAACTTTCAGACTTGTGTATACACTAGAAGTGTTGATACATAGGCAATAGGCAAATCCGCTTGAATGCTTTATCCCTTGTCTCTCCCTATGTCCCCTCTCCATGTCCCCCCCTCCGAGTCTTTTAGATTGTAAGCCATAGGCAGGGACCGTGTCCATCTCATTGTTCTGTAAAGCGCCAGGTACACAGCTGGCGCTATACAAGTGTTTATAATAATAATAATAATAATTAATAAATAATTAATAATAACAACAGATGAAGATTTATTACCTATCTACTAAGAGGAATATCAGGTGTCCAGTGACGATAGACCTGGGCAATTGAATCTCGCATTTGTGTATGGTATCCCAGGACAAAAATAGGTGTCATGGGCAAATCTCAGAGCCAATAAGTCAGTAGAATAGCTCTGAAGAATCTGATCCCACACGTCACAAGAGAACAGGGATATATTCAGTAAGTTGTCATTAACATTGTTCCCAAACTCGTGCAATACTGACATGTATGAATGGGAAGCCTATGGGGGAATGAAATTATTCTCACGCTTGCTACAGTTTTTATTTATACTGACTTGACTGTACATTTTCTAGAAAATCATGAATATGGAGTTTTTCATTCATTACTTGTTTTGTATGACAGCAGAAACCTCCCCAAATTAGCTTTTGAGCCTGATCCTGCATTCAGATCCTGCTGAAGTCAGCATAGTTCCATGCAAACACAAGGGTCCATCTGGAAGGCAGATTGTTCTATCTCAGAATGCATTCACACAGTATAGGCTGCTTGCCCACATTATGGGAGGTGAGGATGAGAAACTTATGTGAGGCAAAAATCACAACAGGGAAACTCATATGAAGCTCCGTTCGTGGGCACAGGAGTTAAAAACATCATCAGGCGATTCTTGCAGCAATTTCACTCATGGAGGACAGGACTCGAACTCCAACCCTGTCAACCCGAGCTGTTTGCAGGAGGGGCGGGGTAAAAATCTATGAAATGAGATAAATAAATAAATCTGTGAGTGAAATTGCCGCCAGAATTGCCTGATGACATTTTAACCCCCTGCACCCATGAGTGGAGCTTTGCATGAGTTTCCCCACCATGATTTTGCCTCACGTAAGTTCCCCCGCTCCCATAATGTGGGCAAGCAGCTATACTCCCAGCAACAGAAGGAACAGAGATAGAAGCTCGCACTTCCTTCCCCGTGTTGTGGTGCCACCCACATAGATCAAATTACAGGATCAGTACCTTAGTGAAGTCTTCTCGCTACATGCATTTGTTATCCAACCATGGCAAAAGGTATTAAAATACAAAATACGTAACATTTGTTATTTCTATGACACCAGGACACCAGACACAACTTGCCAGGTTACAGCTAGCTCAACAGGATAGAGATGCATGTTTTTTGGAAGGGCCACAATCAAGTACTCCAGACTGATAGTTCTCAATGGTGAATCTTCAAAGTGGAAGGAAGACGCATCACTTGACAGCTGTACTATTGAGTGGCACTGCTGCTTCTTCAAGCTAAAAGCATTACCTGTCACTCATGTGGAGTAAAAAATTAAACCAATGGTAGAAATTAAAAAAGAACTAGTGTCATGGAACCACGCTGTTTGAACACTACAACTAGAGCCTCTCTATTCCTCCCCTACAATGCAGCAACTCACCCACTAGCAAGTATCTCTAGTGTGGAGACATGAAGCTTCTCCTGCTCTGGCAATAGCTCTGACTTTGATAGTTCCACCATGCTCTTCACTGCATTGTCCAGCTCTTTGTTGAACCGTGGTGAACTCTCACCACTCATCACCAAGCCGATAGAAATCACATGTCCCATTGCTGAAGAAAGCAGCATATGAAAACATTAGTCCAAGGATCACAGGTAATTCTGCAAGTGCTGAAGCTCTAGGTTAAACTCTTGTGCTATTTTAAATGACAGGATATGCGATGGGGAAAATGTCTGAGGATAGGCTGGATTCAATAGAAAGCTACGGTACTAAGAAGAGCACACATAGGACTGGTTCAAGCAAAGCAATGAATGGCATTCTTTCAAATTTGCCTTTATCGTCTCAACTCCACAACACCAAGCTTGGTATGAAAAGCCATCTCGATTATCAGTGCAGTCACAGGTCCATCCTTGAGCACTGCTTGCAATCCCAGTTTCTCTCTGTATGGTCAAAGTGCAATGAGTTTGGAATGAACTCTGGTGCAGAACCCTGGTGAAGAATCCCCACCACCTCCACCTTCCTCCCAGCAGCACAGGATGCAGCTGCACCGCAGAATATGGGCCTTCCAAGCGAGCAGGCCCTGGTGCAGCAGTATCCTATCCCTGTTATAGCAACGTCCTTGTGAACTGTGTAACAAGTCATACACAACATACCCTTATGGGATTTAAGTCATAGAGAATTCCTTAGGACAGGACTAGAGGCAGCAACAGATCAGAATTAACAATATGCTGAATGCCAAGGTGGCAGGGAGAGAGTGCAGTATTAAAAACCACCCAGTGTAAGGCATTTTTGCAGAGGCAGAAGGGGCAGGGTAAAAATGCATTAATAAATAAAATAAATGTTTATGAATTACTTTTTAAAAAAGATTAATAAATAAGCAGGTAGCTCCATGGGCACATAAAAGAAAGAGAGAAAGCATATGTGCAAAAGAGCTATTATTTATCTAGATAGATTGAGAGATAGAGCCCATCCTATCCCAGGGGCAAAGGGCAGGTCTTAATAATCCTTATCTAGTTTACCCTCACAACAACCCTGTGATGTAGGTCATGTTTATTCCCATTTTACAGATGGGAAACTGAGGTTGGGAGAGAGCGGCTTGCCCAAGGCTATCCAGGGAGTTCATGGCTAAGACAGGATTTAAACCCTGGTCTCCCAAGCTCCAATTCCAACATCTTAACCAATAAGACTGCACAGGCATTGAGATGGCGAAATCTGAAGAAATAAGACTTGTGGGCCAAAAAGCCATCAGTACATCATACACACATACCCAGCATCTTCCTTTGGGAAAGCCAGAAGTCTCTTATAACTCTCCAGGGTCATAGCTACCATAAGAACAGGATGGGCATTTGTCCTGGGCCCAAGCTGGGGGAGGAGGGAGCACAAATCCTGCCCTGTGTGTTGCAGCATGGCCAGGTGGAGACTGAACGGAAGTGTCAGCCCAGAAGTGGAAGCACAGCACCTGCAGCATACAGGACAGAGCCAGCTCCGGCAGCATGAAGCAGGGAAGCAGACAGTGCAGCTTCCAGGGCTCAGGCACAGTGGTGGAGAGGCACTGTGGTGGTGTCAGGATTGGAGATGGTCAGAGTGGGAGGAGAGAGCGGCGGCAGCAGCCCGATACCAGCCCCAGGAGGAGTTTTAGAAGCTGCAGTGGGGGTGATTGGGGAGTGGTGGTGCCCTGCCCTTGGATAGGAAAGGTGAGAGTGAGGGGTGGAGCCCCCCCCCCAGCTATGCTGTGTTCCCTGAGGAGCGTAGGGGGGTTGTGTGGGGATAGAGACTGGGTGGAGGGATCTTTGTGGGGGCAGGGTCTGATCTGGGGGATCAGTGTGGGGCAGGAAGACTGGGGGGGTCTGTCTGAGGGCTGGATGGATGTGTGGGGGCAAGGAGGCTGGAGGGGCTGTGTGGAGGAAGGAGGGGAGGGGTGTAACAGGGGAGCAGATGGTGACAGAAGGCAAGTCCATTTCTTGCACCTGGGTCCATTCCAACCTAGCTACGCCCCTGTAACCTAGCTACATCTCCCTGTGTTGGATGCCATCTGAACTTCCCCACCCATATGCCTTTCTGTAGACTGAGTTTTAAAATTTGGCAAAGTAAAACAAGTGCAGCCCTATAGCTGCCACTTTGTAACTGGTGGCTGCTGCTTGCTGGACCTCGTTTTCGCTCAGATCCTTAATAACTCCTGTTACGTTTTCCTCACCCAATTCCAGAGAAGATGGTAGGTTCACACGCTGCTCAGAATGGTGAGCCCAGAGTGACTAACACGGTATACTTTGTTTTCCACTCTGCAGCTCTTGTGTTTGGAAAATATACAGCCCCTAGCAAAACACACATTTACATTTCTTTCTTAATGAAATTTTGGCATTTGGGCCTTGGAAGTATAAAATCTTGAAATATTCTAAAGAGGACATCAGCACATGCCAAGAAGATTTTAAAAGTCTGCACTGGTGTGCTGAAGATATTCGACAATGTAAAAACTCCACAATTGACAACTCTCGTGTTATAATGTTTTCTACTTAATATCAAGAGATGCCCCAATGCCTATGTTTCAGGTTGGAGCTTCGCTATTTTTCCCGCTGTGAAACTTCTCCTGCTACATTCAACAATGCTACCACTTCCATTTCCCCACAGGAGTATGTACAAAAAGCAGGGACTCTCATTCCTTTTAAAGATACGTTCAGATGTCACAATCTTCATGCAGTAAAACCAAACGAAAGTGTTGTGTGGCAACGTAGCTAGGTAGTGATGTGTCATTTCCCCCTTCAATCTCCAGAGGTTTGCCATGGATATGCCACATTGTAGAAGTGTTCAGACATCACAAATCGCCACATGGTAAATTGCCATGAGGTGCTTTTTGTTTGTTTTAAAACCTGAAAGTCATGACATCCAAAAGTGCCCTAAGAGTATTAGCATGGTTTCTGCACATATGCCACCGTGCTATTGGTACAGGTATGAAATCCACTCCGCATGCACACACCCCTTAACTGTTTCACTTCTTACTTCATAGAAAGTCATTTTTTCAGCCGTAATCGTTGGGGGAAGACAGGTGGGAACTCCATTGATGTTAATGGCTAAACACTGTCCACTTCAATGGAGCCAGGATTGTGCATTGCATATTTATTCCCACGGTTAATAATTAAAAGTAAACATACTTACTAAAAGTTGGATCAGCTGTTTTTAAGCTTGAGAGGCATCCCTCAATTCCTCCTAGACTCTTATCACTTGTCCGCGTCACATACTGCAACAGAGAGAGAAAAGTCACTAGAAACCAAGTGAGAGAGGGTCTGTTTTCACTGGCCTAGCTGAATGAAGTTAATTAGGAAACAGCATAGGAGACATTTGTATTTTAATAGTTTTCAGATTCAATCATCTGCATGTCAGCTTCACCCACCCATTATTGAGGTTTCCAGAATTAAATAATCACCCATATCCTTCCTGTTCATAAAAGCTGTAATCCTGACGCTGCTTATTTGACAGAGTTGGTTTTCAATAAGACTACTCGAGGAAAAGCATTTTCATGACTGCAGCCAACGAAGGTAAGCAGTTTAAAGACTCGGCATAAGAAATGCTGCTTTTGTGCCTGTGAATCCCTCAAAGCAAACCAAGCCACAGTCATACCTGAGTTAGAGCAGCATCAAAAATTTTACAGGCCTCGTTACTTGTGGTGGAAAGGAGAAATCCAGCATCCTGCCAAGCCTGAATGAATAAAAATTTAAAAGTGTGCTAACTTACTCATTTCCTTGTGAATCTCCAGAGGTACTGAGTGTCTGCCAGTTTTGTTCTACCTGCCAACAAGAGCATAAGGGACAACTTGAAAAGTCAAGAATTACTAGGATTTAAGAATCCTCCTAATGGGAGTAGAAAGTTAATAATGATGAATGTGGTGGAAGAATGAGGACTGGGCTTCTTGTTTTCTAAGTGCTACACCAGTGGAAGCCCAATGAAATAATGAGTGGGGTTTGGGCTGGTGGAGTAGTTTGAAGTTCCCAACTATATTAGACAGTATTGTGACGATGTGGAGAATGCAAGTAGGGCTGTCAGATCAAGAATAAGCAAATCCCCTTATTTCAGAATCCCACAAAACACAATGATGTCTCTTATTTCAGAACCCAACAACTGTGTCCTTTATATTTAAGATTTTCATCTGGCCATCCTAGATCAAGGTATGGCTCTGGTAACTGATCTGGTCTCCACCCTTGCCTGCTCACGAACCCTTTGCTCATCTAAACTGCCCCTCATCCCTGGAACTCCTTCCCTTGATACATTCACTCTGCTTCCTCCCTCCCAACTTTCAAATCCCTCCTGAAAACCTACCTCTTCCGTTAGGCCTTCCCTAGCTGAGTGATACGGCATCGTTTCCCCTTCACTTAGAACCTAAATCCCTGTAGCTAAGCGAAGCACGTGAGCCTGGAACTTCTCAACCTTTTGAATGTACTCTTGTCTTTCCTGACATTTACCGCTCCCCCATATCTCCCTCCCTTGTCTCTCAGATTGTAAGCCCCTTAGGGATAGGGACATGTCTCTGACTGTGGATTGTACAGTACCAGGTACATTTCCTGTGCTATATAAATAACAACAACAACAACAACTGTAGGGCCATTTCTTCTTTAACATAAGTTTTTTTTTTGTAAAGTTCTAAACCCTCTTGCAGTGCTTAGGATTGTGTGTGTATGAAAGAAGGGGAAAGGTCTATACTAGACGTTTTTGCAGTCTCAGTATCTTGCCACATTATAATCAGCTAAAAAACAAAACACTGGACTGATTCAACTCATTTACACTGTATTTGTGTTTACAGTAACAAATTCCGTTGTGATGCTTCAGAGCGTGAGTTTGTGTAGGCTGTAAGAGGAAAGGGTTACCACCATAAGGTTTTGTAGCATCAGGACCCCACTGTACCATAATAAAAAAACTGCTGTACTCATTCTGTTCCTACACTGCTGTGTGTGTTTATATCCAGTGACAAATTCCTTTGACATGCTTAGGAATCTGTGTATACAGGTAGGGGAAAGAAAAGAGGACCCTTTTGCACACGTGTCTTGTCATCCCTTCACTGGTTATGTCCCACCATCAATTTTAATATGTTGCTTGAGTTGATTATTAACAATTTATTGACTGGTTCTTACTCTGGGCATACTGTACTATTCACACCTTTCAAACACCAGCCCTCAGGGCAGAAACTCATGTCTTAACACATCTTGCCTGCTGTGCCATGCAGTACATGATTATTAAGGAGCTATACAAACAACTGTTAAAATTAATTTTCCTTCCATCAGATGGAAAGACCCAGATCCATCTAATGATTATATTCCTTGTGCGTGCATTTTGTCGTTATCAGCCTAGTCTCATTTTACTGTTTGAATGGTTTTCAGATTCTAACTACTGTGAAACTCAAGACTGAAAATCTGAAGCAATTGGCAAAGACATCTGTTTTTTAAAGCATTCCAATGGTTTTCTCATTGGGCATTTTTACACACAGGTTAAAGTTTCGGATGTTTCAATCTTCTGGGTTTACAAGTCCACAAGTAAGTTCCGGATTCATTTTTCACACACACACTGCCCTGAGGTAGTTTCTGGATGCATTCTTTACACAAACACTGCTCTGAGACAGCCTAAAGTAGTCGCAGCTGTAGACGTGACAGGCTGCCATGGAAGCCAAGAACCACAGCTGCCTGGAGCAAAGCAGTTTACCAGGAGAACATTTTACACACAAAAGTTCTAGGAGAAGTTCTACGCAGAAGTTCAACGATCCAGATGTTTAAGAACTGGGTGAGTGATTTAGACACACAGAAAGTTCAGGATGTAACAGAAAACATCCAGGAGAAATGTGTGTGTAAAAAACACCTGTCAGCTTCCAAATAAGCTGCCTAAGCAAGATGTTTACAGAGGAGTCCAAGAATGTTGTGCTGAAACATTTGTTTACATCTTTTGTTTAGCAATTGTTCTGTGCATGAAAGGATGGCCAAGAGCAGAGGCACAATGGTGAGGAAAGACTGCATATTATTCTGGTAATACTGACACTCAGGGCTTCTTTCACATAAAATATTTACCTGGATCATTGCTTGCATTCCATTAACAGCGGAGGGATAGGGGTGGAAGGTGGTTATGTCCTGGACTAGTTCCCTCAAGGTATATCTGGGGATCTTTGTTTGAGATAGTTTTCTGTAGTGTTAAAGTATTTGTATGACAGCTCTAAGCAGTAACCAGCTCTGAGAGGTATCAGTCCCCTGGCCATGCCCAAACATCCTCAGAGGTCTCATTTCAAGCAACTTCGATCATCTTGTCCTCTCTTGTCCGGTCTTTTGCCCGGTGCGACGCCCAGAATCATGCTTCATGTGGCGTGCTTCCATCACCCCACTTGGCATTCATGGCAGCAGGGGGTAATTAACCATAGGAAGGGGAGGATAGCTTGTTTGGTATCTATGGACATAGGCATCACCTGCATGGGTGCCCCGAGGCTCCAGACCCACCGAACTCCCAGGGCCCCCACCGAACTCCTGCCCACCCCAGTCAAATGGCAAGCCCTCAGCCCTGCCCCACCAAAAATGCAGAGCATGCACAGGGGCTATCTACCTTCAGCCAAATAGCTAGCCCATCCAGCCCTGCCTCCTCCAGTGGTGTGAAATTCAGCTTACGGTCTGTGTGCCTTTAAGAGAGAGGCTTGTCCCTCTCTGGATTCAGTTCTGCTGCTGCCTCCACCTCCTCCACTCGGATCCGTCCCAGGCTTCTCCTCGCTCCTCCTCCTCCGCTGTTGTCCTGATGCTGCCTCTTCCATGTGGACCTCACCAGGCTCCCCCACGCTGCTGCCGCTGCTTGGATCCAGGACCCAGGCTCCTCCTCACTGCCACTGCTGATGCTGCCTCCTACTCCACATGGACCCCAGACTCCTCCAGTCGAGGCTGCCACTTGCATCCAATACCCAGGTTCCTCCTCAGGGTTGACGTTGCAGTTTGTGGATGGGGGGGGTGGATCCTCCTTGCCTTGCTGCCAGTCAGGTGGTTTGAACCACCTCGCCTCCACCCCACACGGCTTTGCTGCAGCTGGGGTTTCCAGATATTTTCTCTCTGGGATCCTCATTGAGTTATTGCTGCTGCTGGTGCCAATGCCCCGGAGGGTGGGCTCCTCCCTCCTGGACTCCGGTCCTTGTTTCTACTGATGCCCATCCCTGAGACATATGCATGTCTCACAAAGCAAGATAAGTTGGGTTTGCCAGATTGCCAACATTTATTGAGGGGGGGTTGCCATTTGACTTTGGTTGAGCTGGGGTTGGGTTTCCCCTGTGTGCGCTCTGCATCTTTATTTGTGTGTGTGTGGGGGGGGGTTACCATTTGGCTGGGCTAGGAGTAAGGTGGTGTTTGGCTTGGGTGGTATTTTTTGGGGGGGTGGCAATCCTTGTGCAGACCCGCTCCATTTTTTTCCCTTTTCTCTCTGCACAGCTGGAGGCTACTGCGTGCAGCTGAAGCCTTCTGCCTGGGTCCCCATCCCTCACCTGCCTCTGCCTGCTAATAGTGCTGCAGCAGCAGCAGCGGAACACTGGGACACCGATCAGAATGGGAGATAAAGCTGTTTGTTAACGAACAACTCCTCTCCATGTGAGTGATCAGAAGGTTGTTGCCTTGTAAAGAAGGTTCTTCGAGATAGCACCCAACTTTCTCACAACTGGGTTGTGCGTGGCATGCTCACCATATTCAAAGAATAGAGCATGTGATGGTCTTAAGCTCCTCTAGTATAAAAAGCACTCCCCCCCGCCCCACCACCACCCCCCTCAGAATGACAGTTCCTTCCTACCCTTTCTAGGAATATAGGAAAATTCCATGTGGGGCTGGAAGGGTGGGTGTTGTGAGAATGTTTGGAGCCATCTCAAAGAACCTTGTTTACAAGGCAGAAACCTTCTGTTCTTCTTCAAGTGACTCCTCACAGGCCCTTTTTACACTGCTCTGCCAGGTGGTGGGTTTACAGGCATGCCGGTGCATGGACAGGGTGTTCACATGGCCGCACACACATCCCCACTCACCCCCCACTCATCCACACCCACGGCGCAACTGCCATTTTCCCTGGTTGCTCCATGCATGGGGACGAGTCGGGGGTGAGTGGGAATGCATGTTAGGTGGGTGCATACATGCACCCCCACTCACCACGGGCGCACATGCTGTGTCGTTCACACAGGACTTCCCCACCCATGAACACGCAGCATGGGGGCAGGGTTTGGCTTCGGGGTGGAGCTTGGCTTGGGGGCAGTAGCCTGGGAAGGGCCATGAGGCACAAAATTCCTAAGTCCGGCCCTGGGTAAGTTGTTATTATTAATTATTATTAACAAACATTTATATAGCGCCAGCAGTGTACATGGCACTTTACAAAGTAATAAAATAGACACGGTCCCTGCCCCTAGGGCTTACAATCTGAGTGACAGGAGCTGGGGGAGAGACATAGGAAGGGGAACAGAGGGAGAGACAAGGGGTCTAACATTCATGAAGATGCGAGGTCTCAAGTGCAC
>QEPC01015625.1:43826-64369 GCA_003113815.1 Sphenodon punctatus
TGATTTAGTTTTAGTGTTTGTAGGAGTAGGCCTGTGTACTTATTAGATAATCCATTTAGTTCATAGCATTTAGAATAGTTAATATCAGTTAGATTTAGTGTAGATAAATATATATGTATAATATTAGATAAAAAAATAAATTAAAAAACCCATATAAAAACAAAAAAATCAAATAAAAAACAAAAGAAAACCATATAAAACCCAATAAAAGACCAAAAAACCATATAAAAAACAAAGAAACACCCATAACAATATTTCCTGAACAGCTGAACAGCCTAACCGAACGGGCTGTTCGGAAGACCGAACCGAACAGCCGAACCCAAACTCGGCGAATGAACCGAACAAACGAACCGAATGAACAAACTGAACGCATCCGAACCAAACGGCCGAACCGAATGAACGAACCGAACACAGCCAAACCGAACAGCCGAACCCGAACAGCGATCTGTTCGCCCATCCTTATTGTACTATTATTACTAAAAAGCATGGTAATATGACAATGGTATTGACAAACTAATTTCTGTTAAATTTGAAAATATCAATAAAAATACAATTTAAAAAATAAAATAAAAATGAAATACAATTACAATTAGACCCAAACGTGTTTTGGGGGATAACTCACTTCTTCAGTAGGAACGTATCTTTATAGCAACACTGATGTGTTAGCTGTAGACAAAATATTGAAGAATGATATAATTGCATTTCATTTTTAATATTTTTAATACAATAGAAGAAGATTGTTCATTATATATGGGATCAATCTGTACATGCACATTGTGCATTTTTTATAAAACAGAAGAATCTTGTTCATTCTGTTAGGCATTCAATCAGATGCTGTAGTTTCTGCATTTATTAATGTTTTCTTAATAAATTGGGCTAGTCCCCTTCCCTCCTATTGTTGCTAGTGGACTGTGGTCCTTAGATTCGGGGGAACTTCCATCTGCTTGAGAACTTCTCTTTTCCTGGGTAGGTTGCCCCATGTGTGTACTCTGCATTATTTGGTGCTGGGGGGGGGGGGCTTGCCATTTGGCTGGGCTGAGGGTAGATTGCGCATTGCCCCATGTGTGCACTCTGCATTATTCGGTGTGGGGAGAGGGGGGCAGGTGGCTTGCCATTTGGCTCTGGCTGGGCTGATGATGGGTTACCCCTGTGTGCTCTTCATCTTTATTTGGTCTTGCCTTTTGGCTCTGGCTGGGCTGGGGTTGGGTTTCCCCTTTGCACTCAGCATCTTTTTTTAGGGGGGGGGGACTTGCCATTTGGCTCTGGCTGGGATGGGGGTAGGTTGCCCCTCTGTACTCTGCTTTTTTATGTTTTAGGGAGGTGGGTACCCTGCCAGCTCTGCTTTGCCATGTGTACTGGGGCAATGACAAGTGCACACACCCAGGGGTAGTAGCAATGTGACCTACTTGTGAATTGGGGGAATCCCGGGGGAAGAGAGAGAGCGGGGCCCACCAGAATTTTGCTAAGAGGAGCCAGACACTAATTGACCTCTAATGTGCCCTATCTTGTCTTTCTTTCCAAGCAGAGGCAGAGACAGGGGCTTTTCCCCTCTCCAATCTCTGCCCCTCTTTATTGGGGACCCCACACAGCAAAAGTCCCCTCTTGTGTACATATAGTTTGGATTATTATTCTCCATGTGCATCACTTTGCACTCATCCACATGTTTATTTACACCCTCAAAAATTCTAGTAAACTAGTGTCGCACGACTTACTCGCTAGCATAGACATTGTAAGATCCAAATTCAAGACACAATCTGCTTCGTCACACACATCTTATTTATCATTTTGTAGGGCTACTCCAATATGCGGACGATCTTGTCCTCTTTTCACAGACTGAAAAAGACCTAAGAGGGGCACTTAGAGCCTTAATCAAGTATTGCCATCTTAATGGTCTGGCCATTAACAGCGGTAAATCTAAAATCATGTTGGTGGGCGGCAGGACATTGAGGAGAGAATGGAAAATTGAGGATTCCAGTTTTAAAGCAGTTCAGTCATTTAAGTACCTGGGTGTGATTTTCACTGCTAGAGAGTCCTGGGCGAAACATAAAATATAGAGCATTGTTGGCCGCAAGAGTGGCAGGAAGCTTGACGAAAGTGGCTATCCTCTCAAAGGGAATATCTACGTCTACTATTCTGAAAACATATTCTCAGAAAATACATTCTATGTTAACTTACGGGCTGGAACTTATTCCTCTCCCGGACTTTATGTTGCTGGAAAGGGTTCAGAACCAGTTCCTACGGAGACTCCTCAAGGTAAATAACAGTGTCCCAGGTTTTGTCCTGAGGGCAGAAACAGGCTCTTTACCCATTGTCCACTTTGCCAGGCAGGTTGTTCTGCGATACTGGCAGAAGATAGAAAATCTGCAGCATTCTAACCTAATGCCAGACTTTATCCCTGGGTGAAATATTTAATTACGCAGTTATCATACTTGGGGTTTTCCCCGGCTTATATTTTAGGGAAGCTATTTGCATCTGTAAAGAAAGAGCTGGATACGCGATCTAGAGATATTGTGTTTCAGCAGGATCTTGCCGCCCTAAAATCCTGGAGAGTAGCCCCGACATATTGGGCAATTAAACTAAACTTTGCTATGGAACCTTATTTGGATCTCCTTATTAGTCCCACCTTGAGAAGAAATATTACATTATGCAGATTTGCCTTAATTGATACAATGGTATTGGAATGTCGTTTTGCTGGCATACCTTACAAGGCACAGTTATGTGCCTGTTCTATGCGCATGGTAGAAACGGTTGTTCACTTTGTTATGCAATGTCCGTATTACCAGAGGCTAAGAGAAACCTGGTTATTTACTCTGTTAGAACCTTTGCCATTAGCTGCAGGAAGTCAAAGATTAAACTATCTACTAAAACTGATGACAGTAGACTCCCTGACTGCTGTGGCAATCTTTATTAGCCTAGCTACTCAAAGGAGGAAAGCTGTTCTTCAGCAAATTAATATGCTTTGCCAAGGTAGGAAGACTTATAGATGACATTGCAAATCTTGCTAAGATAAGTAGCTCCCTAGGTGATAGTTTTATAACGGGGCCCTGGATTGGGCTGTACGTACTGATCTCTTAGTGAACCTTTAGTATAAGACATTTTTGTCTTTGACTTGCTAAGATGGGTTTTGGGGTTGTAACTTAGGTTATCCCCTGAATATGATGTATTAGTAGTGCTTTATGTCAGTACCACTAGGGACTAAGGTTTGCAGAGTCAAGCCCCGGAAAGGGTAATGCGAGCAATAATGTATATTACCACTTAAACTGTACTCAGTGAGATTGTGTGTCTAAATTGATCCTTGCGTACTGTTGGCATGGATTGATTGCTGGTGCTCCTTGGTCAGCTTCGAGAGCTTGCCTAAATGTTCCCTCTACAATTGATTTACATGTTATTTTAGAGCGATTGAGGTTTTCTCCGTGTTTTATGACTTTGTATGTATTTTATTCTATTTTATCTTTTATCTTTTATATTCTCTCAATAATGTAATTAACCTGGTATTTATTTCATTTTTGGATATGGTGAAAACTAATTCCATAATAAACTTACTTACTTAGTAGGGCTACTTTGTTCCCCCATCCCCGAGTCCACACTTTGCCATGGACAGATTTGTAACAAGGAAGCAGAAATGCAGCCATTCAGAAGATGATGACAGTTGTGCCAGTACTAGTAATAGAGTTCAGATTTGACTGGAAATGTGACTGAAGAGGGAGACAACAAAAAGGTTTGAGCTCCTCCTGTTCTTAAAAGAAAACTGGGACACCAGTATCAAGCAACTTAGACAAAAACTTATGCATGGCTGTCCTATAATGTAGAACTAGACAAAGTGTTTTGTACTGTGTGTGGCTCTGCAAAGGAAATGCATGCTGCTCTTCCAAACACCTCAAGGGACAAAGACGCGTATGATGCCTTTGTTGAGCATGGCTTCTGTAACTGGAAAAAAGCACTAGAGAGCCTACATGAAAAATCCAATTTGCACTGGGCTGCTTTTCAAGCTGTAGCAGATGCTAAAGCTGGTGTAAATAAATATATATATATATATATATATATATACCTGTTTTTCTCAAGGCACACAGAAGCAAAGGCAAGAAGCTCGAAGGGCACTGTTGTCCATTTTGGAATCTCTGCAGTACCTGGCCTCCCAGGGTAATGCAATACATGGCCATGAGGAGGAGGAATCAAACCTGAGACAGCTCTTACTGTTGCATTCAAAGGATGTACCCGAGCTGAAGTCATGGCTTGATCATACAACCTTCAGATGCATTTCTCTTCTTGCTGTAAATGAGATGCTTTCAATCATGTCTCACCATGATCTCCGTTCATTAGTGAGAGATTTTGAAAGGTTTGTGTACTATGCGGTAATTGTGGATGAGACCACAGATATCTCAGTAAAGGAATAGGTCTCCTTTTGCTTCCACATTGTCACAGAAAAGCTGTCAGTGGAGGAAAACTTTTTTGGTTTCTATGAAACAAACGACAACAGCAAAAACTCTTTTTTGCATTTTGAAGGATGTGCTCCAGTGCTTCAATCTTTCTGTTGACAGGTGCTGTGGCCAGTGCTATGATGTAACATTGAATGTTACTGGTTCTTTGCGTGGACTACAGGCATTGCTAAAAGAAGAGCCATGAGCTGTTTACATTCACTGCTTAGCACATACTGTGAACCTGGTATTGCAAGATGTAGCAGCAAATGTAAATCAATGTCAACATTTTCTGAGTCTCATAGCTGACTTGATCAACTTTGTGAGAGCATCACCTAAATGTCTGTCTTGGTTTAAGCAACTTCAAGAGGAACAGTGTGAGGACAAAGTCAGTCTGCATCAATTTTGTCTTAGAAGGTGGACTCTTAGAGCAGCTTCCCTGCAGTCAGTTGCTTCCAATAACACAGAGCTGATTGATTTCTTTTTGGAGTTCTCATCTCAGGCCAAAGGAGATCCTACAGCAAAAGCAGATGGGTATGCACAGACATTGCAAAACTTTGAAACCTATTTTATGCTTAAATTATTGCTAGTGTTGTTTAGCATTAATACAGCTCTCCAGAAAACCAGCTTACACTTCCACCAAGAAGAACTTCATTTGGCTTCTGCTAAGTGCATCCCAACTTCATGGTGACTGAACAGTTTTGGACCAAAACCACCACTGAAGCAAAACAGTTTGATTTAGACAGTCCCACTGTTCCTAGATTCAGAAAGCCTAGCCGTCACATTGATGGTTGATCTGAGCCACACCATTTTAAGACAGCTGAGGGGTTCTACAGAAAAATATTCTGTGAGGTCACTGATTCTGTTTCAAGTAGTTAGAACTCTGGTTTCTCCTCTGCAGTGTGCCAACACCTGAGAAAAATTGAAAAGTTTGCTGTGGGAGAGGATGATAGCACATATACTGCTGTCTTCTACAGACTTTGATGCTGGTCAACTACATTTACATCAAGATATGTTGATAGACATTGCAAAATCACAAGGAATTAAACTTTTAGTGTTTCAAGATGTGGTTAATCTACTGAGTGGGGAACAGGGCAAACATCTGCGCCAGCTACTCACAGAGATGACAAAGCTTATTAAAATAGTATTTACCATACCGGTGTCATCATCTACATCAGAGAGGTCGTTCTCCTGCCTGTGTAGAATTAAACATTCCTACACTCAAGCATGGGACAACCCAGGCTGAACCATACTGCTGTATTACATGGACATAAACACCTTACTCGGCACACTGATCTAAATCTTGTAGGAAATGAATTCATTGCATGAGCATTATTATTATTATTATTATAAACATTTGTATACCACCAGCCGTGTACCTGGTGCTTTCCAGAACAAAGATAAAGACGCGGTCCCTGCTTACGACTTACAATCTAAAAAGACAAGGAGGGGGTGACAAGGAGAGGGGACAAAGGGAAGACAAGGGAGAAGCAAACAAACATGAAGCGGCTGTGAAGTCTGAGGTGTGCATGCTTGGCTTGGTTACAGTTAGGCAGTGGAGGAGTCTGCAGAGGAGGGCAGACTAAGTATTTGGGGGACAACAACTAGCAGGCATTGGGAAAGGCGGCACAGAAGAGGTGGGTCTTGAGGAGGGATTTGAAGGTGCGGAGGGAGGATCCAAAGTGGATATGGGTAGGGAGGGAGTTCCAGGCATGGGGGGCAGTGAGGGAGAAGGGACGAAGGCAGTTAGGGTCAGTAAGAAGACATACATTTGCCACTGAATAAATTTAGCAGTCTTCAAACAATGTTTTAAAACTTGTGTTTGTGTAAATAAAACTTCTTTGTGTCATTTTATACCTCCAATAATCCAAACTGACACTGTCCTTTTCCAGCCCCGCAGACATAGTGCTTGCATACAAACAAATAGTTAAATATTTCTTCAGGTTATTTAGTGGAAACTTGCTCTTGTTTAGTGTGTGTATTTTTCTGTTCTGTGATTATACTTTCCTCAAAACGTTTTACTGTGGAACACTGATGGGTGGAGAAGAAGAGAGTGACTGTCTTTACTTTTTCTCACACCTTTTTGTGGGTAGTGATGCAATGCATAATTCTGTTTCAGTCCTGTCTGGCATTTGGGCCTATTTACCTGGCTCCAGTACTATGTAAGAATGACTATTAATATAATGTATGCCCTTTGTTGTTTTAATTAACCTATAGAGCACCTTCATTAACTGTGTTGCCTCTCATTCCTGGAGTGGGTAATGCCAATACCTGGGTATCAATGTGAACCGAGTGTGTAAAGTTGATTCTACCTGTACTGGACAGTCCAGCCAGTAGAGTGTTGTGTCTTGAATTCTTTTTCTCAGTTCTCATGTATTCTTGTACCGCACTAAGTTTAGACCAAGAACTATGTAACTTCTTTTCTGGATGGTCAAATAATACATATTTGAAGCAAGCGTGCACACTAGGGTTTAGTTTTATGTGTTAGAAGTTGCTGCAATAGGTATTGTGTTCTTAGTGTCTCTCTCCTGGTGCTTATAAAACAAGTGAAAACTATCACCAGCTACATCAGCAAAGTGGTTTTTATTTCAGTACCATCTCCAGAATTGCAGTTCAAAATTGGCAGAGAAATTACTGCTATTATAACAATTTTAAATGGCAAGATGTGACTGCAGCCCTTAGATAAATATTTATTTACTAAATTTAAAAGTGAAAGTAGTGATATTGATTTTTATTTAGATTTTTTTTTTAAAAAAAATCCTCAACAACTTTTTCCCATCCTGTTGGCCCCGCTAGAACCTTCAGTCCTAGATGAGGTCCTTGCTGCTGTGCTTTGTTTTTAACCATGCACACTGAACTCACTTGGATCTGTTGTTGTTTGCTAAAACTGCTAAACTTGTGTGCACTTCTATTCCTTGTGTGCATGTTCTATTCCATTATGATATTTATGTAGGTGTGCAATTTTAGGGTTGGCTCTGCCTACTGTTGCATTGGCCCTGCCCCCAGGTTTGGCCCTGCCCCCAGTATATGGCCTGGACCTTGCCCCTCACCCCCACCCCCCGACCCCTGGGAAATTGAAAAGTTTACACCCATGTCTATGGAGAAGAGTTACTTAGCCTAAAGGTAAACATCTCCAGATAAGTAATCCTCTTGGCTGGCTGCATTTCATGAACACATACCGTAAGGCTTTGCTGAATTACCCTCGCTTTTGGTTCCTCACCATTGCTAACAACAATACAGGTCCAATTAATATCACAAGCATGGAGACACTCCAGTGTAGAAAAGTTGCCATCGGTACCTAGCATTTTAACCAATGTCACATAGACTTCTTTGAGGTCCTCCTGTCATTGGAGGAAATGTAGCAATGCTAACAACAGTGCATTGATTCAACCCCAGCTTAAAATGGCAGGGAAACCTCCCCCTTCATTTCCCTTGACCTTTGCTATAAAACCATACAAACATTTTGAAGCCTTTCCGCCTCCAAGTAGTTGGCTTCTCAGCAGGAAGCTTCTCAGAAGGAAGGCTAATGTAGACAATGTCTGTGAGGAGCGAACCGCTAGTAGAACCAAACTGCTAGCTCTTAACCTTGTTTGAAGCAGCAGTGCAAGCACAGAGTGGGTCTGAATAGATACACCCCCTGCTGTGTTGTAGAGTAATATCTAATTCATAGTCATTAAAGACAAATGCAGCTGAAGGTTTAAACAAGAACTTTACTTAAGCTTTTCAGGCACAGATCCTTAGTTACATCTAACTAGTAAGAAGACAAAATGGAGACTGAGACACACACACAATGATAGAGTGAAGGGAAGAAGCAGTGGCTACATAAAGGAATTCAACTTCAAAATCCCATCTCCCTTCCATGTACATATAAACTTAGCACTGCCATCTGGTGGCTTTGTAGTCAATTACTATTCTTAATTCAGTAACTTTAACTTATGGATGTTGCATACACTAACATGCTGAATGTCTGTTTTCTGTGGTGCCTCATAAACATCTCTAAGTGACAGAGGCTCTTCAGGGCTTGAGAATGAAGTATTTATTGCAGGAGGAATTTTGTTGTCTACCAGAAACCCTGTTCCATCCACTGCTCCTGGTAAAGAAGGGGAACAGTGTTACCAGGTACCCCCACTAAACCAGGACTCTCCATTTATCCTCTCTCTTACTATCCTGCAAGACCTGTCTCCTACTACATCTGTCCCTGCAATATCCACAGCCACAGCCCTGAAACCACTTCAGGTGAAACTATTCAAGTCAGTGGCTCAGGTACCATTGGCTTTAATAGCAGAGAACTGCAGTCTTACTCACGAGTAATTATTTCAGTAGCTATTTTCCAGTGTTTTTCAGATGTAAGCCCGGTGCAACAGTTGTTCCTGCCAGCTTCTGGGCTGTCTGAACTTGGAGGCCCTGACCTCCACTATTCTCTGCCGGTATCTAAAAGGCAGCCCTCTTGTATCTCCTCAATTAATTTATAGCAGCAAATCTATAAATTTAAGGAAGAAGGCCTTAAGAAAGTTACTTTGCCTTTTTTCTTAAATCAGTTCATTCTAAGTTACTACTGACTGATCTGCACTCCTCCCCCCTCCCTTTTTTTTTAAAGCTAGGAGCTTTAAGGATAGAGAAACCATTCAGAGGATTTCCAGATTCGAAGGCGACTCAATTTGCACTATCCAAACTGATTATAAAATAGCTGCTTCCCTCAATTTCCACAGACTGCAGCTTCATAACTGACAGCTCTTGACTGCATGCACTGTACTGACTATGCCATTGTTTGAACAAGCCACAGCTTTGTAAAACGCCCGTGAAAGGTTAGCGTTAGAAATTGTGATACACAAAATACAAAAGTCATTGCAGGCAATACTGGTAATTAACACTCACATGCTGGACTTTGAACTTTAAGAATAAGTAGTTAGAAGGTTAACAAACTTTGGCATGCTTTTGAGAAAGAAACAGAGAAAAGATAGATTGTTGATGAATGTACCGAATATGCACGGTCTAAAAGGGGTCAATGGAAACATAGGGGAGTAACGAGAGAAGCTTCAGATAAGATTTCATTTCTTACAACACTGTTCATCTGAGTGAATGAACCTGTGATACATTCCTTACATAACAGTGAGAAGATATGTTCACTCATTAACTGTTAGTAGGGGCAGTTTCAGACAAAACCATTCTCCCAAGTCACCTTATATTTCATCTTGCATACTGTCTAACTGACACATAAGCACATTACATACTGCAACTGCAGACTGTTTAACGTTCCCTCACTTCACAGAAGTCCAGATCATTTCATCCGACCCACTCCCTCCCAAGCCTTCACAGCAATAATGCCTCCCACCCAAAGATTTCAAATCATGTTACATCCAAGTAATGGAATTACAGCAGATCAGTGAGATAACTATGATCCCCCTTTTACAGGTGGGGAAACTGAGGCAAGGAAAGGTGAAGTGACTCATCTGTCCAAGGCAGTCTGTGGCAGAGCTGGCAGGAAATCCAACATGCCTCAGGTCACAAGCCCAGTCCCAGTCCTTCCCTCTTGCTGCTTTCAGAAAGCAAGCATGAGGTGTATTTGATAGTTTGGGGCACAAGGGTGTATTAATGCCTTTTTCTTGCATATCACAATTTCTAACCTTACCCTTTCACAGGCATTTGACAGATCTGTGGCTTGTTCAAACTGTAGCACTGTCAGTACAGTGCGCACAATTGCTACTCAGAGACAGGCATTGCAGGTCCTTCTAACTAGCAAGCCCAACTCCCCAAAGCATCTGAGGAACCTATGCCAGAGCCCTGTGCAAGCCCTGTCAGACCACCTCCCCACTCACCTTGCAGTCTCTCAGGGGCGCCATGTCTGTCTACTGACCACTTCTCTCAGCCTCGCCTCCAGGCTGCTCTGCTCTCCTCCCAACCCAGGGATGAACCACATTCCAGCCTGGAGGCGGAGCAGAGAGAGGGGAACACATCCTCCCTCAGGCAGCTGGTGGGGACCTCAGATCTAGCAATGCCACCTAGAGCTGGCCAGTGGGAACAAGCATTGTCCCCACACTGGGAATAAAGGCACAGACACCAAATAACACACAGACACAAGTAATTATGGGTAAACTGGCCACAACTGTTTATTAAGCACAACCAGCCAAGAACGATAACCTGTTGGAAATGGAAACCAATTATAACCAAATAACCCAATCAACGAGGACGGTGGACAGATCCTAATTGCCAATTGGAATTCTCGGATTCACTCTGATTAGCCAAATTACTAGAATTCTTCACCTTATGCAATAACTACATAATTAGTGAAGAATTGACTTGCCCTGTCAATTTGTGCTTCCATTATAATTAAGCCAAATTAATACTTCTGGGTGAGTCCTAAGGGGAGTGATTGGGCATCACGTCCTGCTATCACCTCCGCCACCATGGCCAATCACACCTTGTGTTCAGTACCATAGCTGATAACCAATTTGGATTGGAGATACCAGTCCAATCCTTTCCTTCCATGGACCACAATTAATCCATCCCCAAAGAAGAACTAATGAACAAGTTACCACATCGGGACCACTTAGATTCTTCCATATGGCACCTGATGCCAATCCCTCTTCTCTGGGATAGCAGCGGGGCACCCATTCCCTGACTGCTTCCCAGGTCCAACCACCTGAAGGCATACCATCCTCCACTTTCCCAGATGTTTCTCGAAGCTACCAAGCCAATTCCAACACCAACTTAATTTTCTTATGGTACTGAACACCGCCAATTGAGACAATTAAAATAATAGCTAAACAACACCAACCCACACTGAGAGTTCTTGAAAAGAACAGCACTGTGAGGATGCCGAAAACCCAATTACCGGGAAAAATTACTTCCTGATCCCTCAATAACCAAGGTGACCAGACAAAGTTCACAGTACTTATTCCAGAGTGCGTGGGTGGGCTTCTGGTGCTTTCAGCAGCTGAATTGCGGGCTGCGCTGCGAAACCATGTGGTCATTCCCAGCCAATCTACAAGGCGCCATTTCACGCCGCACTTCCCCAGCTCTCTGCAAGCTGCAGCCTAACTCCTTGGCTTGCAGCCCACAGAAAGCTTTCCTGCCCAGTCAGTTCCCTGGCAGATTCACCGCCCCCCACTTACCAGTGCCTCATTCCCTAAAGGGGGGGCACAAACCTTTCCCCCGCAGTGCACAGGGCACTTAGCGGGTACTCTCCAAATTCAATTCCATGGTCAAGATAAGTCTGCCAAGAGTTGTCAAAGGGAACAATCTGAACTCCAATAATTGGAGTTTTGCAGTGGACTTCAGGACAACTTGCAGCCAGAGACATTATTAAATAAATAAAATCTAAATATTATAAAAAAAATTAAATGGAAATAAATTTTAACAAAATAAAACATGAAATAAATACAAATATATATAAATTATTGCCATCCCCAGATGTGCCAAGAACATGAGTCAAGGCTCCTAAAATGAAATTGGCTGAAAAATTAAACAAAAAAACCCCAAACTTCTTTTTGTTGTTTCTATTTGTTTTCTGGGCTCTAAGCCCTTATGCCCTCACAAGCTACAATCACATTTTCAAGCTTTTGTCTCTGTTCCTCCAAGTGCTTTCCCAGCACATGCCCCAGGATCACAGCCTCTCCCTGCAACCACAGGCAGAGCTAGAAAAAAGGGTAGTGAACCTTTAGTCCATGAGCCAAATCCAGGAGGGCCTCCTTCCCAGGAACTCTCCCTCCCCTCCTAGCCAATCTCATTGTTCTGCGTGGGCACTCTCTGGCTGTAAATCTTCCCCTTGTAGTCACAGCATTTGGTCAACTCATGGGGGATGGGGGGGACTGCTAGGCCCACTGCAGTTTTCTGAGGGACTCCTTCAGGCACTCTGAGGAGAAGATTCTCTTTGCAGTTCTCTCCTCAACCCCACTGAGGTGGTTGATCAGTTAAATTACTACGATTTGTGTGTGGCTTTTCTGACAGTTGTGGGCCACCTAATGGTAGTTCCTTCCAGCCCATACTTTTATATACAACTGTGTCAAAAGCCTTACTGAAGTCAAGATACAGTCTACTACATTCCTCTTGTTCAATAAATCAGTTACCCTGTCAAAGAAGGAAACCACCAGGATGGGTCTGACATGACTTGTTCTTAACAAATCTATGTTAGAGATGGACAATCACCACATTTTTCACAGAATACTTTCAAATCAATTGTTTTATAAATTGTTTCAATAGCTCATGTATTTAGGTCAGGCACTATCTTTACTTTTCTACAGTCCCTTTGGGGATCTTGCCTATTCTCCATGAGTTTACAGAGGTAATTGTTGGTGGTTTGGAGATGCAAAAGCACTTCACAGCTGACACAGCCCTGGGAATTATGTGTATTTAATTTATATGGCATAGGGTTTTTATCCTGCAGGATCCCAAAGTATATAGCCTAAAACAGACAAAGGGTATTTTCAGACGTTGCGAGATCACGGTGAACCACAGTGAATACCCACATGGTGATCGTGGTCCTGTAACATCTGTTGGGGGGGAATGGAAGTTCCCCCCCAGATGTTCACCCGTGAATCACGGGGGGGAATCACATTCAATATGCAAACTGAGATCCTCACCAGACCATCTCCGTTTGTGTGTTGAATGTGATTCCCCCCCCCCCCATGATCAAGGAGATCATCTCGTCTGTCCCCTGACCATGGCCCAGAATCAGCGGTGAGATTCCTGGCCATGGTCAATGCCCCAGGGGGGCCAGGGGGTGCTGTGGCCGCATTGGTCACGGCACCCACCCACCTCCTGGAGGATGGGCAGTTGGAGGAACGTGGGGGGCGGGGATGTGCAGCTGCATGTTGAGCCGCACTGCCCTGCCCCTTCCCCCGATTCCCCGCCAGGATTAGCTGGCATGTCTGTTCGATGGCCATTTTGATCCCGGCGGGGGATCAATGGGTGATTCCGTGACGGGGCCAATACTGGCCCTGTCACATCTGAAAATACCCAAAGTATACAAGTGCTCCCTCTTACAATGCAGAATACAGTTAGAAGAAAATAAGCATGTAATACCCATCTTTTCCACTGCAGAAAACAAGACCAGTTCAATAGAAATTTCTGGTGTCAGTTCTAAATATGTAATGGAGAGTTCAGCCAACTGATTTTAGCAAATGAGATAGCATAACCAAGATGGAAGTCTTTCAAAAATACTCTTGCTGGGCCAAGTTCCTGAATTTTACATGCAAACAATACATCTTTCTTCACATGCACACTGGGCGCACAAAAAAGCTCCACATTCAATAAAACGCAGAGGTGTTACTCTCAAAGACTGGCAGGGTCCCACACGCATCTCTACACAATGCAGAGTGACCTTCTGAAGATTATATTTACATTTACAACAAATTGAGTCAGCGGTGTGCTGCAGCTGCAAAAAGTCTAATACAATTTTAGCCTGCATTAACAGTTTCCAAGTCACGAGAAGGAATAATTCGACTCTATTCTGCACTGCATCAGACCTCATCTGGAGTATGGCGTCCAGTTCTGGACAGCACACTTTAAGAAGGACATCAACAATTTAGAAAGGGTTCAGAAGAGGACAGAAAAAATGGTCAGTGGTCTGGAAACCAAGTCCTATGAAGAAAGTTTGAAGGAACTGGGTACATTTAGCCTACAGACGACTAAGACCTCTTTCTCACGTGCATTAATACACACTTGTCGGTGCCGCAGGGAAGTTTGGAATGCAAAAGTCCCGCAGATTCCATTATGTGAGAAGGGCGGAAATGTCACATTTCTGCCCTTCTCACGTGACAGAAGCTGTGGATCTTTTGAGTCCTGGATGTCCTCCTGGCACCAATGAGTGGATTGTACTATATGTTTTTAAATGGTGTTAGCCTCCCCGAGATGCTTGTAGCAGGAGGGGGTGGCATACAAATATAATTATAAATAAATAAATAAATAAATAAATATTAATGCACGTGAGAAAGCGCTCAATGAGGAGACATGATAGAGGTCTTCAAATACCTGAAAGGCTGTCACACAGAAGATGGCAAAGACTTGTTCTCTGTTGTTCCTGAAAACAAGACTAGAAAGAATAGGCTCAAATTACAAAAAAAGCAGATTTTGATTAAGCATTAGGAAGAACTTTCTAATGGTAAGAGCTTCTCAACAATGGAACAAATTGCCTAGGGAGGTGGTGGACTCTCCTTCACTGGAGGTTTTCAAACAGAAGCTTGACAGCCATCTGTTGGGGATATTGTAGCTTTGAATTTCCTACACTGAGTCCAGTTCCTTCACTGGGTTGGACTGGATGACCTATGGAAGGTCCCTTCCAACTCTAAGACTCTACATCAGTGAATTTAGTGAAATGCTGATACAAATCAGCAAATAGATTACATACACATGATGGCAAGATGAAGGTAGGGATGAAATGTATATGGTAATGATAATTGGCACAGCACAATGCTAAAAAGAGGAAAGCACCTGTATAGATAATAAAGATCACATATAAAAATTTATAATAGAAAAATCTACTGGCCATCTGTTATGATCCAATATACCTATTGCTAGACTTGTCATTGAAAAGTGCAGATACAATCACTGTGACTGTAAAATCTTTGTTACAAAGATGAACCACCAATGGAGAAGTAAAATGTTTAGATTAACAGTCAATTTGCAAAATAAAATAACAAAGGCATGATCTTGAATAGTCAGTGACAAGAGTAGTGTGGGCTCTGGAGCCAAGGAGCACATTAAAGTCTGCCCTTATTATGGGGGTGCATAGGCACAGAAGCCCTCCCCTACTGTCCTCTGCCCCCCACAATCCTTTCTGTAGGTTCACTTGCTGGTGTAAACCTGTGAGAAAAGACTATCAGTACACTGACCACCACAAGGAGCTATTGGGCCAAACTTTAGCTCCCACAACTTTGCCTTAAGAGCCCAGGTGGATCAGAACTTCATGAGACATAAGGCTCTCACCCCCAATTTCCTGCTCTGGTTCTGCAATTTAAGGCCATCTAAACCACAAAAGGAGAAACAGAGTTTGGCCATCCTCTGAAAATGTGTCAAGAAATAATTTTGTTCTTCTACCTCCTAGATCATTCCCTACATGTTTTGACACCAATCTACTCTTATAGTGCAATAACTTTACCAATGCAGGTTTTGGTAGGAGACAGCTCTGGGTGAACTCTCACGTAACTTTTCTAAATGCTGATGTCCGTGGGGTCCCGGAAGCTGTATAATCAGCCCCAGATAATCCCTGGATCACTGTTACGTGTGAGTTCACCCGCTCTCAGTTCCATCCCTGCTTTAAACTCTGGTCTGGCGTTTAGATCTGACTAAACACCAACAAGCTACCACCCACAATTGCTTTCCTACCCAGACAGGAAGAAACCTGGGTCAGCAAGCATGCTCAAGAAAAATCAAGGGCATCCATTTCATTTGTTATGACCACTAGGGATGGGCGAACAGATCACGGTTCAGATTCGGCCATTCGGTTCGGCTGCGTTCGGTTCGGCTGTTCAGTTCAGCTGCGTTCGGTTCGTCCGTTTGGCTAGTTCACCGAGTTCGGTTTCAGCTGTTTGGTTCAGTCGTCCTTCTCTCCTCTTGAAGCCGCTCAAAAGGAGAGTGTTGCTTCTGATGGAAATGGGGCAGGGGAAGGCTTGAAGCCAGCTTGATCTCTGTGAAGCTGCTGCAAGGGAAGAGAGCAGGGGTATAAGAAGGATTTTTTGCAGCCGCCCAAGCATGTAAGAATTGCTGATGGAAAGAGGAGGTCACAGCCAGGGAAGAAGCCTTCTCTGGTGGTACCCCTCTTTCCATCAGAAGCAGTGCTCAATCAGCTGTGAAGCCGCTGCAAAAGGAGAGAGCAGGGGTGCAGTAAGGACTTTCTCCTCTTGCAGCGGCTTCACAGATGATCGCTCTATAGCAGCCACACTGGGCGCGACTCTATAGTGCTGGCAGACCTGGCTGTGGTTGAACCTAATAGATGGGAGGTGGATGCGTGGGAGCGCATTAACATATAGTGGCCCTCAATGTCCCTGATGATGCCTTGAGTGGTGAGTGGGTGGGGGTTGCTGGCAAACACCAAATACATGGTCAGGCAATCGCACCTGGTGAGTGCTAATGTGGCCTATTTCTTTTTTTCACCCTAAGACAGACAGAAGGTCTGCAGCACAAAGGCAGAGCAAGATGCACCCAGAACATATACCAGCCAATCACTTTACAAGTAATTTTCCTTCTGCATGCATTTTGTACAGTTTGGAAAAGGAGATTTTCTGAGCAGGAAACAAAAGAAATGAGACTCTCTTCTTACCAGAGAAGTTTCAATCATTCAAAGGAGCTAAATACTAAGGAACACTTTCACCACTCATTCGGACGACCGAACTGAACGGACGAACCTGAACTCAGTGAACTAGCTGAACGGATGAACTGAATGAACGAACTGAATGGACGAACCTAACGCAGCCGAACAGAACGGATGAACCGAACGAAGCCAAACCGAATGGCTGAACCCGAACCACGATCTGTTCGCCCATCCCTACCAGTCACTGGC
The DNA here is from genome assembly GCA_003113815.1 of Sphenodon punctatus. Classification (NCBI taxonomy): domain Eukaryota; kingdom Metazoa; phylum Chordata; class Lepidosauria; order Sphenodontia; family Sphenodontidae; genus Sphenodon; species Sphenodon punctatus. Next base: position 60,738 of record QEPC01015625.1, read on the forward strand.
CGTGACCCCTGCCCTCTGGACCAGCAACAGTAAGTATAATACAGGGACTCCAGGGATTGGGGGTGTTAGGGGTAATGGATCCCCACCCCCATCCTCCGAGGTCGGGAGTGGGGTGGGGGATGGAGGAGGTTTCCTCTCTTCTCATTTAAGTCAATGGGAGGATTTCCCATTGACTTCAATGGGAACAGAAGATCTGAGAATTGGTATCTGAGAGGGGCCCAATTCTTGGATTTCTCGGTTTTAACTAAAAGAGACACTTTCGGCCTCTTTTAGTTAAAACAGAAAGTCCCATTCCTAAAAATTATAGTTAAGACTTTCTTTTCTAGTCACCCCACAGAAAATCACAGGTAGGGCAGCCTGACCAAAACTGGAAGGCATCTGGAAATGATAAAAGAAAGCACTAAAAAAAGTGCTCAGATTTTAGAAAGTAGCTTAAAATGTAAATATCAAGTGGTAAAATAAAGATTTAATGGGCATTGATTTGGAAGAATTTTTCCATTTGACTAAGGCCCTTTTCACATGTGTGTGGTGGGGCACCCATGCAAACACCGCAGAGAGTACAGAGGGGATGGCTGCACCTGTGGGAACACCGCGGGCGGTGGGTGGGGGTGCATGTGTGTTCCCGCACTCCATCCATCACCCACGCACGGAGCAATGGGCTCCAATGCTGGTTTCTCTGTACATGGAGATGAGTGGAGGTGGGTGGAGATGGGTGTGTGTCCATGGGAATGGGCACACACCCACCTCCACCCACCGCAGGTGCACAACTATCCCACTCACCCACCATGGTCCATTTGAAAAGGGCCTGACAGCTTGAGACACTGTAAAAGAAGTACCCCCATCTCTGGTGATCTGTTTTTTTTTCTTTTTTAATATTGCGTTTTATTGCTTGTAAGCTGCCCTGAGTCCATTGCGGAGAAGGGCAGGGTAAAAATCTAAAATAAATAATAATAATAATAATAATAATAATAATAATAAATATGTAATATTCAGAATGTCAAGATAGACATCTCATTTTGTTTGTCACTAACCACAGACTTTCACACTTATATGAGTGTCAACTACTTCACAGACAAGNCCAACATCTGGCGCGCCGCGAACAGACGGACGGGACACGGTGACCACAGGTGGGTATTCACCGTGGTTCACCGTGTTCACGTAACGTCTGAAATCACCCATTATTGTGGATGGGGAGGAAATAGGATGTTTAATGGAGGAACAGCAGTCTAAACTGAGAGGAGGAAGGCTCTGATCCCTTTCCATGCTCTGGACCCAATGCTGTTTTTGAGGAAAAAAAGATTTAAAATGACACTTTAAACTGTGCCGCCCATTGTAAACACACATTATCCCTCTATGTTAGTCAAACCTGTACCCAGAACATTCACATATCCTTTTCAAAGCAGTACCACTTGAGCTACATTAACACGAACTAGCTGCTTTTTTAAAAAAAATCAGCCACTAGAGAAGATCTTTGCACATTGTCCAGTAAGTTAAGTCCTGTTTGTTAGGATGTTGCAGCAGCATTAGCAGTGTGGTTGGGTAGCTAAGATTTGCTAGGATGTGGCAGCAACATTAGCAGTGTGGTTGGGTAGCTAAGCTTTGCTAGGACCTGGCAGCAGCATAAGCAGTGTAGAGAAAACTCTGCTGTATTCCCAAGACAAGAAGCGATGTCCTTGTATCACTTCTTTGTTAGTTAGCTTTCTAAACACACAGAACAGCTCCTGGGTCCTACCTTGTAGAGTACTAGGAGCCACAGAAAAGAGATTCAAAATCAGAACCTCTTTGTCACAGTTTGGAAGGAATTACCCATGGCTACAGGACATACTTCCCACGCACTCACTCCTCATACTTAGTGGGAACAGTGTTGAAATTAATAACGGAACAATCCCATCTTTTCCAAATGTAGGGTGATGCACATCTCCCCACTGTCTTTAAGTCTACATATGATGCAGCATGTTAAGTGAAGTACAGGAAACTATTACTAGGTCCCTGGCTTCAGAAAATTACAGTGTAAGGCACAACAGAGTTGGTCTTAGAATTTAGGATGCCCAGGGCCTGCTGCTTCTTTCACTACTGGGGCCACTGCTGTCCTATTTGTCTCCTTTCTAAAGTGAGCAGAGTCATTTCGATCTCTGTTTTCCCCCTTCCCTGATTCATTTTCATTGCCTTAGTCTGAATTTCTTCCAATATCCTTTTTGAGTGGAATGCAAGCATTCTGTACTGCCAGTGGTATTCTAGATGAAAGTGAACCACTGATTTGTACAGTGACATTATGACCTTTCCTATGATTTTCCATCCCATTGTTTGCTCATCATCCCCATCATTATTATTTCATCACAGCTGCACACTGAATAAAAACCTTCATTGAGAAGCTACAGCAATGCCTGGTTTACTTTCCTGAGTTGATACCACTAATATAGCTTTCTATGGTCAGGTGCATGAGAACGTGGGGCTTCCCTTGTTCCTGGTTCGGAGGCTGCAGCTAGTGCAGAATGCGGCGGCTCGTCTCCTTATGGGGACGGGCCGTCGGGAGCATATTAGATACAAGTAACTAATAGAACTCAAGCAATAACAAACTGCTAAAGGATACTGACCATCTCACTACTAAATGTCCATAATGATAGGTGCAACTGTAAGGGGAGATGGAGAGAACACACATTTTCCACAGGAGTTTTCAAACAGGCAAGAGCAGCTGACTCATCTTCACCTTTCTATGGCTGTCATTTTGAAAAGCTTAAACCACTGGTGGGTGCTCAGAAAAATAGGGGACTTTCCTCCAAAAGTTTTGAGCAACAGGTCTATGTGATGCATGAGACATTGATTTGGAATGCAGGCACTGACCTACCCCTCAAAGCCACCAGCAACAAGCAGCCAGCCCCTGCATCACCAAGACGTATTTCCCTCCTTCTCCGTATCGGTCAGAGATGGAAGGAAACACAGGCAGGTAACTTGTAATCTCAGGAAATTATTTTTCCTTTATCCAAGGGAAAAGTGCAAGCTGTGGGCTGCATGCAGTGAAGGGAGGCTGAAGGGGGACAACCAGGGAGAAGAGAGGTCTGGAGGCATGAGTGAGGCTTGGGGGTTGAGGAACAAGGAGAGGATTAGAAAGAGGCTGTGGTGTGAAGGGAAACACTTAAAAAATTCAACACAGATCCAAATAAACTCAACACCTACATGGTGGCTTTGATCTAATGACCCGTGACAGCTTAAAACATTAAAAGGCATATTCAACCTGATGTAGGCCTAAATCCAGCAAACATTACTACATCCAGCAAATGTAACTATCATGGTTACCTCTGGTTACCTCTATTTGACATCAGAAGCAAGGCAGTGCATTTTGTTCTAATCTGGTATTTAATGAATGTTCCAAACAAGTGTAAGCATGGTATATATTAAGGGTGGGAATATCAGTATCGGATAAATCCGATACACCTGATAATCAGGTGTATCAGTTTACATCCGATAATCAAATATTCAACGGTATCGGCATACCGGATTTTTAACATTGGCTGCTTTACTGGTTTTTTAACATTGCGGCCATTGAAGTCAATGGCCGCAATGTTAAAAATCCAGTGTGCCGATACCAGTGAATCCGATACCGGGGAGACTTGATATCGGGAAATCCGGTATCC
>QEPC01015625.1:90677-110922 GCA_003113815.1 Sphenodon punctatus
GCGAACGCGCGAACCACCCGAACACCGAACGACCGAACACGAACGCACAACCCGATGGCGAACGAACCGAACGGCCGAACACGAACGTACGACCTGCCCGAACAACCGAACACGAACGGCCGACACACAAACGGCCAAACCGAACGGGCGAACACGAACGCGAGGTACGACCGAACGACCGAACACGAACACATGAACCGAACGCGGCCGAACCGAACGGCCGAACGCGAACGCACAAACCGATCGCGGCCGAACCGAATGGCCGAACACGAACCGCGATCTGTTCGCCCATGCCTAGCTGTAAAGAGGTATTAGACAGTGCCATAATGGGAAACCTAGATGTTGGAGGAAGTTGGTGGTTTATCCTTCCCCATTCCTGAGTCACTACTGAATCAATACCACAGTTACTGAGCTAAAAAACCCTATCTTGGTAGCTCACAAAACCAAAGACATGCCCATCTACATTCATCTAAATACCCTGGAGCTGTTTGCAAGAGTACAGGGGGCATTACTTTTGTTTCACTGATCACATTTTAGTTTGAGCAATTTGAGCTGAATGATAAATCTGCACCTTCATACGTAAAACCAGGGTTGTGCATCCAGGTTTTGATAAAAACACAAACACAAATAAATACAAATGTAATCTACATCATCTGTATTCGAAACACAAATACTAGGGGTGTGAATATGAGTACCAACTGAAGCCAAAATTTCCTGGAAAATGTGGTATCCAAGGTCTTGAACTGTACCCCCCACAACTGCAGCATGTATTCAGCTCACAGCTAGGCCGCTCTCTGATTCTCAGCTTACCTGCCTGCTTGGGGAGCCTGTAATGATCCCGATCTGCCTGCAGAGGTTACCTTTTTCTCGGAATTGCAGTCTCCATCACTGCAGTCAGGCCCAGCCCACTGGAGCCCAGCCCAGCAAGGCAGAAATGCCAAGTCCATGGCAGTTTCATTCCTCCCAGTCTCTGAGCAAGAAGCCAACCACTCCCCCCCCCCAAGTCAGACTCATGCGTCATTCCCACCCTCCCAAGTCATCAACCTCTCCTGAGCCTAGTCCTGTGCCTATTCCCCTTTATCCAAACCAACAACCCCTTCCCTTAGCTAGTGACAATCTTACAACTAGCCCCATCCCCCTGCCTCAAGCCAGTAACACCACTAGCCAGTCACATTCCCATTCCCACACCCCAAGCCAGTCTCAGCAGCCCTGTTCCCCATCCCCAAGCCAGCAACCCACCCCATGAGCCAGCCCCATGTTCAATTCTCCACTCTCTTAATCCAGTAGTGCCCCCCCAAGACAGTCATGTGCCTCACTCTCCCTGAAGCCAGAGACTCCCCCTGACCCAGACCCATGTTATTCCCCTGTCCGTTCCTCCCTCCTGAAGCTAAAAACCTCCCCACAAAGCCAGCCATATTCCCCACCTTCCCCCAAGTCAGTTCCCCCACCCCTTTAAACTTGCAGCAGGATTGACAGCAGGTTTAATTGCATTTTCCTTCCCTTGTAGGCCTGTCAAGCTGACAAAGCCTCACTGCACTTCTGGGCCAAAATAACGCATATTCAGGGACCTGTGTTCACCGCATTTCCCGCATTGCTGGCAATGGGGAAAATGCAGTGAACATGGGTAAAAATACAAATAAACCTAGATACTAAAACACAAATACAGATACAAATACTTGACAATGACCGCACCAAGACTATAACTGCAATCCTCAGGCAACTTACTCAAGAGAAGTTCAATTGAGTAGACCACTCTGGAGTAAATTGGTTGAGAACTTCACTCATAGTTGGAATGGTACTTCCTTAGGGGAGTGAACGAGGGAGGTGTAGGGCTGAAACAGGAAGCCACGGAGGTAGCTTTTTCCACCAGAAAAAGCTCTTCCACAATGAATGGGATGATGTGATAGAGATGTTCATTCCACTACTTCTGCCATTTCATTACTTTCATTCTGCTACTTCCACCAGCTGAGAAAACAGAGGAACAATGTTTGTTCTGACAGTTTTTATCTTCTGCAATTTCCGCCGGCACAGAACAGTGTTTGTTCCGACAGTTTCCGAGATTGTTCCAACAGTTTCAGAATTAGTGGAATGCCAGCAGGAAAGCTGCTGAAAGTTGTGGGCAATTCAGAAATGGCAGAATGAAATAGCAGAGCAGAAAATGGAGTGGCTGCTTCAGCCCTAGGGGGGTGCATGCAAATAGTTCATTTTTGTTTTTATTTATGTTTCCAAAAACACATTCATTAGGGGTGTTAGTAAAGGACTCTACAGTTTTAATTATTTTTTTGTTTGTTTTATTTTACTAAAATATAATATTAAAAAATCACAGTACATGCGTAAATGACTGCCAGGGCCATTCTGAATGTGTGGTGTTTTTCTAAAATGGTGCTGGCAGGATTGGTGCCATTTTGGAAACAGGCATGCATGTGCAGAATTGCCCCAGTGGCTATTTTGAACATGCACAGTGGGTATTTAAAAATGTGTTTATTATTATTTTTAATAAATTAAAACAAAAAATAAAAACAAAAATGAATTCAAATTAATGTCATTTGCTTATTTATTCATTTTTGTTACCTTAGCTAGGAAAACAAATGGGGGTCCATTCATTTTTGTAATTAATAAAATGATTGATTTTTTAATTCGTTTTTGTAAATAATAAAATGATTTTGTAATTTAATAAAATGATTAATAAAACCGCACACTCCTAGAGTGAACTGCCAGTGTTTTGAATACCACCAATTTCTCTCATCTGGAGATATTCTGACAAGAATTTAATTTATTAATGAGGAAAACAAAATCTCATTTTTATGGCATAATAAATAATATTTTTGTTTTATGGAGCTTCTTTAATATCCTTCTATGGAGCCAAATTACAGATGGACTTCATCATTTGTACTGGGTTTTTTAATTTTATTTTTATAACATCTATGGAACCAACATTGCTATTTAAATCTTTGATCACTTAATTGTTTCCATCTGGCCATTTTTGGCACAGTTGGGTTGGGCTGGTTAAGAACAATCACACACTTTAGACTTCCACAAACAAAGTTTAAAATGCAGCAAGAGTTCTCAGAAAACTGTAGAAAACTCCTTATTCAGAAATATCAGCCGACATGTTTTTGGTCTGGATTAGAGAGTTATCCTTATACAATTCAGCTTTAATTGGGTGATTTCAGACGAGACGGGGCGGAATTCACCCCGTCCCGGAATCACCCTTCTGATTCCCCGCCGGAATCAGCCCGTCACGTCCAACAGACGTGCCGACTGATCCCAGCGGGGAATCAGGGAGGGGGAGGGGCCGTGTGGCGAAACGTGCGGCCGCACAGCCCCGCCCCCATCACGCTCCTCCGCCGCCCACCCTCTGGGGAGAAGGGCGGGCACCACGGCCAATGCGTCTGCAGCACCTGCCCGAATTGACCATGGCCCAGAATCCTGTCAGGGATTCCGGGCCGTGGTTGCCGTCCAGATGAGACGGGCCCCTTCATCGTGGCGGGGAATCACATTCACCACACGATCGGCGTCGGCCCCACCAGTTCCGCCGTTGGCATGGTGAATGTGATTCCCCGCCACAATTGAGTGTGGATAACATCTGGGGGGGAACTTCCAGTTCCCCAGAAGACGTTACGAGGCCATTCCCCACCACAGGGTATTGACTATGGTTGAGCGTGATCTCGTAACGTCTGAAAATACCCATTGTCTCAGCAAAGTCTCATTCAGTGGAGCTTTTCCAGGTGGTGAGGGGGCTGGTCAGTCCATGCTCCCTCCGCCTGCAACTGGAATCATCCAGTGCCCGCTGTGACATGTTTGTTGATTACTTCACTGATAAAATTCATTACGCATTCACCACGATTTCGACGTCACACTTTTCAATGGGAGAACTAGAGGTTGTCTGATTTTATGGGATCAGTTTCAGACGATTTCACCCAATGATGTGATAGATGTTGTTGGGGCTGTTAGAGCCACCTCTTGTAAACTGAATCCATGCCCGTCCTGGCTGGTCAAGGCCAACCAGGAGATGCTGGAGCCATTGCTAGCAGGAGTGGTCAATGCCTCCCTTTGGGAGGACAGGGTGTGGAGGTGCCTCAAGGAGGTGGTGGTCCAGCCCCTGCTCAAAAAAACATCTTTTGTTATTGACTCCCTTTCCAGTTATCAGCCTGTCTCTAACCTTCCCTTTCTAGGGAAGGTTATTGAATGAGTAATGGCTTGGCAGCTACAGGAGCATCTGGACAAACTCAGTTTCTAGATCCCTCACAGTCCAGCTTTTGTCCGGGCTATGGCACTGAGACTGCACTTGTGGCCTTTGTCGACAACCTCCGCCATGAATTAGACCAGAGTTGTTTGACCCTGTTGATTTTGTTAGATCTATAGGTTGCTTTTGATACCATTGACCATGAGTTGTTGGTGACCCGCCTGCGGGACCGAGCCATGATGGGCAGAGCTGTTCTCAAATGGTTTCGCTCATTCCTGGCTGGAAGAACTCAAAGAGTAGTGCTCGAGGAATATTTTTCACTTCCCTGGGACCTCTCGTGTGGTGTCCCACAGGGTTCATCTTGTTCTCTCTCTTGTTCAAGGTGTATATGCAGCTATTGTGCGAGGTTGTGTGGAGCTCTGGAATTCGGTGTCATCAAGATGCTGATGACACCCAACTCTACTCTCTTTTTCATCTGACCCAGACCCTGCAGTCTCTGTGCTTACACAATGTCTGGTAGCTGTGGAAGACTGGATAAGTGTGAGCTGACTGAAGCTGAAGCCCCAAAAGTCAGAGAAGACACCTAATGGAGAAGGTGGTAGGTGAGGTCATTGACAGAGCTGACAGAGTCCCCCCCGGTTTCCCAGGTTTGGAGTCTGGGAGTGCTCTTTGACTTGCTGCTCCACCTAGATGCCCAGGTTGGGGCTGTGGGGAAAGGAGCGCTTTCTGCCAACTACATCTGGTGTGATGGCTTAGGCCATATATCTCATTCTCTAACCTGGCCCCTATCATCCATGCATTCATTGCCTCAAGACTGAACTATTGTAACACTCTCTATGTGGGGCTGCCCATGGAGACAGTTCAGAGACTGCAACTGGTGCAGAATGTGGTGGTCCACCTCCTTATGAAGACGGGTCACTGAGAGCACATTACATGGGTGCTCCCATCTCTGCACTGGCTGCCTATAGTCTTCTGTGCCCATTTAAGGGTGCTGGTTCTGATCCATAAAGCCCTATACAGCTTGGGCCCCATCTATCTGCGGGATTACCTCATTCCCCGTGCCCTTGATTGACCCTTGTGGTCGACCAGGAGAGCATTTCTTGAGGCCCCACAGGTGTCCCTGGGGCCACTATGGAGAGGGCATTCTCGTTGGCTGCCCCGAGGCTGTAGAATTCCCTCCTGGTAGAGGCCCGAGTAGTTCTGGGCCTTCCTTCTGATTCCAATGCAAGACCTAGCTCTTCCACCAGGCTTTTGGCAAGGAAGATGGGTGGGGGTGGGTTTTATTGGTTTTTCTGTTGGTGGGTCAGGGTGGGGTTTTTAAAAGTCATTTTACTGCACTTTTGATGTCCCTTCCCTTTTGTGGCAAGGTTGTGGTTCCCTCTTTGTTGCGCTGTCTTTTTGCCTTTTGATACTATTTTAATGTTTTTTATTAATTTTATATTTTGTATTGTAAGCCACCTTGGGCTGCCTTTGGCAGGAGGGGTGGGGTAATAAATATTTCAAATAAAATAAATAAATAAATAAATAATAGAAATTGTAGCAGGGTGCAGCTGAATTTGTATGCTAACCCTTTTAAGGGACTTAGAACTGGCTAGAAAGAATGTGCTAATTGAGGCGTAGGCAATGGGGTACAGAAAGGACAGAACCTAACAACTCACACCTGAGCCTGGGTGTGGTGGAGTCAGCCCAAAGGCTTAAAGCCTGAACCAGGATCAGTACAAAAGGAGACCTGGAGAAGTCAGGTGCTGAAGGGAGCTCTGTCTCCAGACCCAGTCTGGAAGGTGGTATGCAAGCTTGAGGGGCCTGCAGGAACTCTGGCTACAGAAGTACTGAGGGGCCTGACCACTGCCAGAGGGGCCCCAGTGAGAGGGGGTTGTCTGGGCTGGAGGATTTAGCAGGCTGCAGGAGAAGTTGGTGCCTCACCTGGAAAGCAGTGAGTGACCTGAGCGACTGTGGAGAAGAGTTTTACCTGGCCTGAGGAGGAATTGTGCCTGGCTACAGGGACTGAGAGTGGGAAGGCCAAAGCCTCTAAGGACCATCTAGAGACTGTGTATATATAAATGATAGGATATTTTATGTATATTGGAGAACTGAGGTAGTAACAAACATTACTATCCAAGATTCCCCTAGAGCATGCAAAAGATTCCCCAAGTGTGTGACTATTTACCCCGGGCAGAACCATACTCTGTTACAGTAATATATTGTGTTTGAGAATTGTGGGGACATAAGTTCAAAATAAGGAGAAATGCAGATAAGAGAAGTCTAGAGAAAGAGCTTTCTACTAGGGATGGGCATTACATAGTCAGATTAATCCATAACTGTCTGAAATGGCAGTTATGGATTCATCTGTAAACCCTTGCCAATTATGGATTTCCAGACTACCTAAACACTGGCAAAGGCACAGGGGTCAGGGCACAGGGAGGCAGTAGGGGAGACCTGGAACATAGAGAGATAGGGGAACCTGGGTGCCTGAAGCAAGGTAGCAACACAAGGTAGGGGAAACCTCTCAGTCAGTCTCTGATCCTAGGAGACTAATGCTCAGTATGAGAGCTGGGGGAACCCAGCCTAAGAGAGTTCATGACTCATCATCCAGGTTGAGGAACTGGAACAACCAACTAGAACTGGGGACCAGGGAGCTGAAGGGTTAGAGAGCAGAAGAACATCAGGGATCAGGGAAACAGAGTAGGGGGAGTCAGGAAGAAGGGAAACAGGGAATGAGGACAAAGATCAGAGTGGGAACTAAAGCTGGGGGACCCAGAAGCAAGGAGGCACAGAAGCAAGTCGGGACTACAGAGGACTGGGGATCTATGAAGGGGGGACCCAAACACTAAAGCCACTTTCAGACATACCCACCCCCCCTTGCATATTCTGGCTGCAGGGGGGGAATATGCGGTCAGAATATGTGCAGGGATCGGCTGGTCTGAAAGCTGCCCTGCGCGGCTTTGCCAGCAGAGACTGCAGGGATGCAGAGCTCGATTTCCTGCTCTGCATTCCTGCATGTCTCTGCTGGCAAAGCTGCATGGGGGGGCGGGAGGGGGAAGGGGCAACTTTCAGACTGGCTGATCCCCACATATATTCTGGCTGCGCATTCCGCCCTGCAGCCNGGGGGGGGGGGGGGGAGATGTCTGAAAGTGGTTCCAGTAAGAAATTCAAAAGGGCTTAGGGAATCACAAGGGGGACAGGGAGCGTGTGAACTCAGGGATAGAAGGGATCAGAGCTAGGGAACACAACTAAGGCCAGAATAGGTGGAAACACAAGGGAAGGGAACAAGATACATATAACACACATAGGACACGGCAAAGTACAAGGGGCTAGCGCAAGGTTGTAACACATAGGGAAATTTCCCACATTATAAAAAAGTCTGCATTGTTTTAATCTGGTTGTTTAAGATGCACATTACAATTTGCTATTCCCCATTCACACAGTCTGCTTTTCTCAGCATTTGAACATAATGCACATTGTAAAATTGTGCATTATAAGCATCCTCTCAACCAGTTTGATGCACATAGTTCTCTTGCTTTTATCTGCTTTCTCAGCATTACAGGAAGGAAACCTGAAATGACCTATCTCCCCTCCTCCAGAAGCTGTTTCCCCCACCACTCCGGAGGTTCCTTCCCTTTCTCAGTTGCCATGCCTGAAGCAGCATCAGCTCTCTCTCTGTGGACTTCTGTTATCTTGGATGATTAACAGAGGATTCCTGTGCATTCCTTTATGTGCTGTATTCCCACATTGAAAATATGTGCATTATATGAATGTGGTTTCAACGGAGCATTCATACAATCTATCTATGTGCATAATAGAAGAACCCATCCTTATTCAAGACTGTTTGGGGCATCCTGTAATGCACTTTTAAAACATGCACATTGGATAGAAAACATGTGTTTGAAGGCATTCCCAAGTTACTGAAATATTTGGATAATATAATAATGGCCATAAAGCAATGTTGCAGGAAAGCACCCATAGAAACAAAACACATACCAGGCAGGAATGAGAACAAAGCATAGAGTGGGGAAGAGAACAGTTGCTCCATCCAACTTCCTGTGGCTTAAGTATTGGCTAGTAGCCAATCAGAAAGTTGGGGGAAAGGACTGGGGCAATGGAACGCAGCTGGGAAAAGTTGTGGCACAACAAGGAGTGGGAGACACAGGAGGAGACATAGGGAGGAGGGAACCAGTCTGAGATCAGGCCCAAGGGGTGGTGCTGGCAGCTGACACTGCACTCCAAAATCCCCAAGGCCAGGGGTTCGAGGCCTGACAAAAGCTCATTGGAATGGTACCACAGAGATAGGTCCCCGTTTCATCAGGAACCTGGCAAGCAGATATATGATCAACAACAGCTGGCAGCTTTCACCGACCTTGAAATGGAAAGGTCAAACTTCAAATCTGGGATTGTTTCTGTATTCAACAGCCTATAAAGAATGAGTTTAGCAAATATCAAGATTTGAGATCACTAACAACATGATAATTAATTGTGTTAGTGCAGTGCAGAATTGGCTTGCTTCAAGCACCTATAATAGATAACCATAGTGAATTTGAAAACTGTGCAAGTACATTATTCTTCAAAGGAATGAAATAGCCCAGGTACTTACATTTTTAGTTTGAACAAGTGCTTCATTAAACTTTCCTAACCAAATCTATTCTAAGACCAGCCATCTCTGGATAGATTAATCAAGTGATTACTGCTTTTAGCTGAAATGAGAAAACTCTACATTTAGTGTTGGGTAAGGACCTGTCTATAACTATTGATTGCACAGTGCTAGGTATACTGCTGGCACTATCTAAATAATAATAATAATAATAATAATAAATATTGCAATAAGTACATTTACAAGGCTAGAAAGAGGTAATGAATGCATTGTGGGGAAGGATTATAAAATGATGGAAAGATTTCCCTTTAACACTGAGGGATGATCAAGCTGATAAAGAATATGCAATATGCACCATTAAATAGAGTTTATTGAAATCATCCCTTGGTACAACTATAACTTTGTGGGACTGGGATTCAGATAGCTGGGTTTTCATCATGGTTCTGTCTCTGATTTGTAGCATGAACTTGAGAAGGTCTCTTAGAATCATATAACTGAACAGTTGGAAGGATGTCCAAGGACGTCTTTGTCCTCCATTCAGCAGACAAGCATTAAGTGTATGCTTAAGGCTCCCAAACGTTTCCTCCTGTGGGACCGCTTTTTGAGACTTTGGTATAACACCATGATCACAGACAGCAACAAAGACAAAGCAATGTATACAACATGTGCAAAGTAGCAAACAGATCACAACTCTATTGGCAGATGGCATGACACCACTTGAGGTCTTGTCCTATGGCTTGGGCACCTCTGGTTTAATGATCTCATTTCAACATAGGGGTGTCACTAAACCACTGCCTAGAATGAAGCTTGGACTACAGGTGGGATAGACCGTTCGAGCTCTTTTAAGCCACAACCCTGGCTCAGCTGGTAGTCCTGGCCTTGTCCACCTTGTCATTGCTGCTCCTATTTCAGCATGGCCAGGGCTCACTGCAAACAGCTCTGTCTCTGTTGCTGCTGCTCAAGTGGGGCCCAGGCTGGAGCAACACTGGTAGTGAGGACTGGTTCTGAAAGACTGTGCCCCAAAGATCTGGGATCTCAGCCTGTGACTATTTCTTCGTTATTCCTTCAATGGTTACGTAAGCATGTGCTTAAAGTTACCAATGTCCTTACTTATTTTGCTAGATGGGAATGGGTTTCTGAACTGTTTGAAGATAAGTGTGTAAACAAGTAAGACGTTTGCTCACTGGAGTCTGTGTTCGGTCCGTGCTACCCCCACTCAGCACCCATTCACTGTTTTAGCACAACAAACCTCACAGACAGGCAGGCATTATTTCCAACCAAACTCCACCCTCTCCCCACCACAGAGAAGCAGTCACTCCTCAGATGAGGTAGGCTTTCACCTGTGAATAGAGCTTCAACAGGTAGCACATTTTCTACCCATGGGTAATACCTGCATTTTTGGGCACCCACAGTGGGCATCTGTTGGTACCCGACCCCCTATTCAGTGCCTGGTGCCCAAAAATGCAGGTAATTGTCAGCGGGAGGGGGTAGTCTAGGGGGGAGGAGAAGGGGAATATGACTACACCCTGCCGATCTCCTTGCGCTTCAGCCACGCACACACTCACTCGGCCTTTTTGCTTGGTATGGCGCAGTCGTGGAAGAATGCCCATCAGGATAGTATGTCCACACATTAAGCCTCAATGAGACCAGACCCCTATCATCATAAGGTGCCAAGTGTTCGAGGGGAGGCTTAGGCCACACACCAATCACACTCCTCTTATAACCCACTCCGTCAAGGGGGAAAGGGACGGTCACGTGCTACTTGTGGGGGTGATCGTGGAAGGGGGCCCAGTAGCGAGGTAAGGGAAGGGACTTTTGCCACACAGGAGGGGGGAAGGGGATACCACTCGCCCAGAGAAGGGCAGGGGGAAAGGAACGGGGCTATATCTTACACACTGCCATGCACTCTCTTACACCACACACACGCACACGTGGAATAACAGGGTAGGGTCCAATACACGCTCTCAGTTCTTCAGACAACAATCCCAAACATGTTGTTAGCATGGGCACAGGGGCACCAGCACAAGACACACACACAAGCACAAGACACAATATCAACACAATACACTCTACAACACTTAGCTTCCATTCAGGACCGGTTTCTCCACTGCAATCACCAGCGCCAAATGAACATCCGTGCTGGCATTTATCCTTGAATCTCCACCTCCTGCATGCACCTGGAGGTGCGCTGAATGACACACTGGGGGTGTGGCACCATCCACCATGTCTGATGGCCCCACCCCAACGCTCAGTGTGTCTGGCTGGGTCGGCGGTGTTTACTGCGCCACGGGCGGGGCATCTGGAGTTGAGGCCGATCCCACAGCCGGCAGCAAGGTCACCGATTGCACCCCGGGAGGGGGAGTCAGGTTCGCAGGCCACGCCCGGTGGTTGCGACTTCGCCGCAGCCGACCTCAGTGGGGGGCCATGACAATAATACTGAGATTTCCTGCCTACCCACACCTGCATCCACCCCTCAATGGGTCCCCCATTCTGAGGGGGACCCAAAATGGTGGAGTGCACAGGATCCATGTGTACTCCTGATATGGATCCCCTGAGAATGTGGGACCCATTAGGGGGTGCACGCAAGTGGGAAGAGGCCTCCTCTCTCCCCCCTCCCCTGCTCAGCTGAGCAGTGCATTGGTTGGGGAACAGCAGGGAGCAGCAAGCAATGCCTGGATCAGTGGAGCAGCAGCCTGGTAGTGAGGTTAGTCAGCCTGGGGAGTCAGGTAGTCCATTGGGTCATGTTCAGGTACCAGCTGGTGCTCAAATGCAACCAGGGCAGGCTAGAAGGACCAGATTCATTGGGGTGCCTGGCTTTCCAGGTACTCAGTTGCAGTTCTACCCATGACTCTATGGTGCTGTATGCACATGAGGGGTGCTATTGTTGACTACTATCTCATTTGTTAACACCCCAAGACATGAACTAATGCTATACCAACACACAATTCACAAAATTTGCTAAGTGTTTCAGTGAGCTCATGCCTTTGTTATCTGTAACCATATGCTTTGTATTGCTATTTAATGAAAATATTCTATAGACAATTTTTTGTTTTAATTTATTTTTCAAAATAGCACTCATTTGAGGTGGGCTTTATTTTCTTAAATGGGAAGAGCATAGTGTTGACATATACTATACATATAAAGCATAAAGCATAATATGTGGGAAATTATGTTCACATCCTGGTGTATGAATCACACCACTCTCATAATGACCAGTATAGTCTGTGAATTAGTATGGTACTCATGTCTTGCTAATATGGATCCCAATTATTACATCTCTGGGTGTAGCCATATGATGCACTTGCCACAACAGGGGCAGCATTACCATATAATGCTGTGCATTGTGTGCTTATCAGCCACCCTATACCCTCCCCCCCCCCACCATGTGATGGGTTATGCATCCAGCTGCTACATGCTGCATCCTCAGAAAAAGGCTGAGGACGCACTGCATTACCCAAAATGATGTAAAGCTGTCCAAGGAAGAGTAGCTTGTGTGCTCAGTTGCTGGCTGCCTTACCGAATGCCTCACCCACTCTAAGAGGGACAGAGACAGTGACTAGTGTGCAAGGAGGGATAACAAAGGCCGCTTTTAGACAAGCGGCGGTCCGTTTTGCGTCGGCGGCGCGCATATTTTGAAACTTCTGCCTGGTCTAATTAGACGAGATGGAAGTGGCTTAATATGCGCATATTACGGCGGAGGCATATTTTTTAAGTGCGCGAATTAAATACCTCATAATCAAGGTATTTAATTCATGCACTTAAAAAATGCGCCTCCGCCGTAATATCCGCATATTAAGCCACTTCCGTCTCATCTAATTAGACCAGGCGAAAGTTTCAAAATATGCATGCCGCCGACGCAAAACAGACCGCTGCTCGTCTAAAAGCGGCCAAAGATCCCTCCCTCAAAGCTCAACTCTGGGTATTGCCCTGTTTATTGTCCTTCCTTGTGACTAGTCTCTGTCCCGCTTAGAGTGCAGGGATCCCTGCCCCCAACAGCAGTGACTGAGCACCTGGCTCCTGATGCTGATCCAGGGGATGGAGGGGGAGTCCCTGCTCTTCTGTGAATGCTCTTGTGCACTAGAGTGCCAAGGACAAATTCTTCCCCTTTATTGGGATGGCTCTCTGCCTCATTGTAGCTGCTCTACACCCCCAGTTCTCTCTATGGGGTGATCACAAAGGGAAGAGGGAGGATCTGTCCATCCTTCTAACAGAGACAGAACTGAATAACCAACCCTCCCCCAGCTGAATGGAACCCCCCAGAGCAGACTGCACCCCGCCTGCTGCTCCCTTCCCAGGCTGTAGATCCAACCTGCATGGAGTGTCATTTTGTTAGAAAATTCCCCCACCACCTCTTTCTAGGCTTGGTACTCTCCCATTTGTAAGAATGGAAGGAGCCCCTCAAAGAACAACTTTGTTTACAGGGCAGCAACATTCACTGCAAAGGAGGGGACAGGGGGGGACTCTTCCCCCACTCGTGTAGCAGCACTGTGGGGCAACAACTGAGCTGTTTAAAAACGCGGTGCCGGTGGTGCAAGAGAGACTCCTCCAGGACTCGGGAGCAGGGCTCCCAGCTCCCGCAGATGCCGTATATACCTGGGGCCGGCCCTGATCACTGCCAGCCCCCTCCCAGGGCAGGGCACGGGCATAAATGCGCCCCTCGCCTGCACCATGGTGGCTATGCCCCTGCAGTGGACTCTGAAGCAGGTAGTCAGAGCCACCCTAAGTTCATTCATTCAATGATCTATTATTCAGCATCACTGTGTGTCAGGGACTCGCGCTCAGTGGTGGAAGGCGGCATAAAACCGCTTTTGTTCACAAACTGCAGACATGCCGCATCTGCAGATATTGGCAGCAGGTAATGCAGAATCGCTGAAATATCGAGGGGAAGTCGGCGGCAAGACACATTAAGTGCCGAGTTCTCGGAATGGAATGGCGGCGCGGTAACAGCTGCTGCTGCTTCAGCCCTACCTGTCCAGCTTCCCTGGGGTGGGGTGTGTGTGTGTAATAGACCTGAAATGAAAAACCTTAGTGAGTGCTGCTTCCATCAGAAGCAGGGCATTCGCCAAGATTTACATGACACAAAAACTTACCAGCTTTCCTGCTGTTTTTGCCATTTTTCTATATTTTGTGCACCTTGAACAGGGCTGCCCTGGACTGGTCCCAAGCCCTGTGTATGCCCCGTGTGCACCCCTGGGAGCTGTGGAGAGGAAAATGTGCAGACTAAGCGCTACAGAAGTGCTGGAAATTGCCCAAAGTGCTGTAAAACTGCCATTAAACAGCTGTAAAATTCCTGGAAAGTGACCAAAAAAATCCAGAAAGTGACAAAAAACTCCTGGACAGTGACAAAAATGAAAACAAAAGTCCTGGAAAGTGACAAAAAATGGTGGAAGCATGGAATCTCCAGAACCTGACCAAGTACTGGCAGACACTTGCTAGCACTCCTGAAGTGTTGGTATTTCCCTTCAGAATGGGAACACTTGCTCTTCTCTCAGTCCTAGGAGCTGATTGTATACCCTGCTCCCCATGCTGGCCCTGCAGTATGGCAGCTGAGATTGCCCTCCAGGGGCCATGTGGGGATCAGGTCTTCTGCAGCTCATGTGCCTGCACCCTAAGAGAAACTAATGCCTAAAGCAGGGGTGGGGAACCTCCAGGCCATTGGCCAAATCCGGTCTATGGCTGTTTTTTTATTTGGCTCCTTTCTAAATCATGGATCTGATCTGTGCCTTCTGTCCCTACCCTCAAATACTGAAAGAGGGAGCTCAGAGAGAAGTGAGTGGAGATAAGAGAGCACTCAAGGATAGAGGATAGATTCATGGCATAAACGAATCTGGATGATCTTCTTTCCTCCATCATGAGCACATCCCATAAATGCGCCCACCCCCCAATTCCTGTCTGGCCTGCAGAACTTGAACTAATTTTCAGAGTAGCCCATGGAAGGGGAAGGTTCCCCATTTCTGGCCTACAATTAAATGACACACATTTTTTTACCAAGAATAATTCTATTCATAATTTACATAGAGTTTTGCCACTTGCACAACTTTCTCTCTTATGGTATTTCAACAATGTTAATATCCCCTTAATACTTCCTTCTGGATCCAGTTTCTCACTTTAAGCAAATGCCTTTCCAAACTATCACACATGCAAATGCCTTTCCATAGCTAATGGGAAATAGATCACAACTGAGAATTTCTACCGCTGTTGAAAATGCAATTATAAGAAATTAATACGAGAAAACTATGTCTCAAAGGAGTAAATTACCACTGCCTTTCGGAATGGAATGCCATACCTACTGATTAGAACTAAGCAGCACAGCTCACATCTAAAATAATCAGGATTCATACAAGGAATATAAAAAACCTCCTAGAATATATTTTAATACAACTGAGAGAAAAAATCTCTCTTTGAGGGTATTTTGCAAAAGAAAAAACAAGGGTAAACTATTTTTTTAAAAAAAATATTCATTAAGAATTAAACTACAAGGTGACTTTTTCAGCTATATCAACAGGCTTTATGCCTAATCTCAAAGGCAGCACATTTGTCCATACAATGCCTTTTTTGCCTCTTGCTAGGACATTGGTTTAGTACTGATTAACTAGAAAGAATGCCACCATTCTGGAAGATTTTATATTAGCAAGGTGATGGGTGGGAGTTTATGGCCACTGAGCAGCACTGCCATGGAGCACCCATGCAGGTGAATGGGGATCACTTCAAACAAGTGGCTCCCAGGACAGCTACCCCTGCCATGGAAGCAGCCAGCCAGCCACTGCACATTTGGCTGGCCCCACATGGAGCACTCCAGATTTCAAGGCAGTGCTCTGTGCATGGCCATGAGTGGGTGCTCCATGACTCACAAGAGCATGCATCTGGCCACTCTACCTTCAGATGGGCGGCCAGATCCATGGCTCCTGGGTGGCCATGCGGGGTCGCAACTTGTCTGAAAACACCCTCTGAGGGTGATTTCAGATGTTACAGGGCCAGTTGGCCCTGTAACGAAACCAATAAATCCATCTCCCACCGGGATGACCCCATCACACCGTATCAGACGTGCTGGGGGGGTCCCGGTGGGGAATCTGGGAGGGGGCGGGGGCACATGGTGCAACATGCAGCCACACAGCCCTACCCCCTCCACGCTCCCCGCCCCCTGGGGAGACGGGCGGGCACAGCGGCCAATGGGGCCGCAGAGCTCACCTGCTATGACCATGGTTCGGAATCCCTGTGGGGATTCTGGGCCGTGGCCGCCATCCCGACGTGATGGTGGGGGTCACCATGGCAAGGAATCGCCTTCATCACGCGATGGCCTCCAGTCCCACCGCTTCGGCCGCTCTTGTGGTGAAGGCGATTCCCTGCCGCGATTGACCGTGGTGAACATCTGGGGGGGAACATCCATTCCCCCCAACAGACGTTACGTGGTCCAAGCCACCACAGGGAATTGACTGTGGTGGACATTGACCACGTAATGTCTGAAAACACCCTGAGTCACCAGGCCTCTCTCCTGCAACAGCAGAGGGTTCCATGGAGCAATTTCATCCAATCATTGGTTAGGCACTTACAGCACAAGATATTGCAAGATCTCCATCCAATGGATACAAAAAGTGATGTATTACTAAGTTAAGGAGACACAAAATAAAATCAGGCACCCGGACTTCATAAAAACAAAGTCCAGCCATAGCTCAATCAGACATTCCCTGCTCATTAGGGAAAAGACAGGGTGAATTTACATGACTAGAAGATTGTACACCATTCTGGGAGACTCTGTGCTTATTAACTTAAGGCAGCTGTGTTCACTGTTTTCACTATCGCCACCAATGGGGAAAATGCAGTGAACATAGGTCTCTGATCTAAGCTTTTCACAAACAAAAGCAATATTTCCTAGTCTACTTTCAATAACTTAAGTTATGAGAGAGAACAGAATGATGGTTAGTAGAGGTGGGACCCCAGGGCAATTACCGGGTACCGGATTTACCGGATTCCGGTTTCCAAAAAACCGGATTCCCAGATTAAATCCGGTATACCGGTACCGGATTTATTCCATTGATTTCAATGGGGCACTGTCCCCATTGAAATCAATGGAATAAAAAAATTCCTCCCCCCTCCCCCTCCCAGGCTGTGCAGGTGGAAGGGGGGACACCCCCCACCCACCCTGCCCAGCCTGGATTTTTTTTAAAAAATTCCCTAAGTTACTCTCCACCAGCAACCCAGAGCCAGCCCAGCACCAGCGGCCATCCCAGCAGCAGCCGGTAAGTATTAGACCTGTACTGTATGATCCCTGGGGGGGGGGTTTAACACCCCCCCTGAGAACACCCTACTTCCAACAAGTTCCCAGGATCCTACCTTCCAGTTGAGCCAATGATTTCCAAATTTTTTGTCTGCATGGCGCTTTTTTGAGATACAAAAAATATCCAAGGATCTCAAACAACAAAGACATGCAGAGTATACCAAATCACAAATGGGACCGTTATCCCATTTTCTGGTGGAGTAACCCATTGATGCAAATGATTGTTTTTCTCTTCACAGCCCTCTTCAAGCCTCAGGGAGTTTTCACACAGACACTCTAACAATGATAAAATGCAATTCCAATTTGCCATCCCTCTCTATAGAACTCTAAATAGACTCATTAAAGGTCGTAATGGCTAAGTGTGTGCTATTTCGACCAGGAAGGGGGAAGTGGGGGCCTGGTGCAAGTCATGTCTCACAGGGTTGTTGTGAGGATTAAAAATTGTGTTAAACTGTTGTACATAAAGCACTCTGAGTGCCATGGCAGGGAGGCTCTATATAAAAATAAAAATTATTATGTATTTCCAAAGGATATTTCTCTTTCTCTACAAACCTCCATACATGGCCCAGGTACACCATCTACAGTGGAGAGTTAAGTACTTATCTAACTTTGTATATTGCAAGGATCTGTACAAATAATTATTTCTCACAACACCTCTGTGAGTAAGAAAGCAAGTATCACTTCTGCTTATATGTGGCTATAGAAAAGATAACTCCAAGAACTTAAATGGTTTCTGCAACATCTCATGATGTCAATGGGCATTTTTACACACACCTTAAAGTGCTGGTCTTTCAATCTTCTGGGTTTACAAGTCCACAAGTAAGTTCTGGATGCATTCTTCACACACACACTGGCCTGAGGCAGTTCCTGGATGCATTCTTCATGCAAACACTGCCCTGAGGCACCCTAAACTAGCCCCAGCTGTAGACGTGATGGGCTGCCATGGAAACCAAGTAACCACAGCTGCCTGGAACAGAGTCGTTAACCAGGAGAACTTTTTACACACAAAAGTTCTGGTAGACGTTCTATGCAGAAGTTCAAAGAGCCAAATGTTTAAGATCTGGGTGAGTGATTTAGACACACAGAAAGTTTAGGATGTAACAGCAAACATGCAGGAGAAACGTGTGTGTAAAAACACACATTGAGAGAGAGAATCAGAATCAAGCATTCACAAATTTCAGTCCTTTGGTCAGCTCTCTAATTCTTGCTGTTCTGAGCTAAGGCCCCAGACATTTGTGTTGCCATTCTTATTATGATCTCATTAAAACCATTGTCCTACCCAGCTTAAGTTGTTTTTGTTTTGCAGCATAATGTAGCTTGCTTTACACAATTAACAGTTTGCATATTTAGTCTGAAGAGAAATCTATTTCCTTTCTACCTCAGCATAAAAGCACAACTCTCTCCAGCCATGAGTTCATTTAATGAGAGAAGCGAAGTGTGAAAGCATCCCTGTCAGGGTAGCATGATGTGCATACGAGGTCAGAAGCTAGCTTTCTTTCAAAATGTCTGTGTACTTATGTGTCTCGACTTCATTCTTAGAAGCCTGGCCAGCTGTCCCCCCCATGCATAATGTATGCATTCAAACAGATGGCTAGGGTATTTGGCAAGCATATGTACGACCTGTGTGTTGTTACAGGTCACCTGCATACTCACGCTGTGGAACTGCTTGTAATTCCTGCACGTGGCTTTGTCCCCATGAGTAAAATCCTTAGAGTCTAGCACACTGGGAAACCAACCGATAGGAAAGAATTGCAATGTGTTGGGGAACTGGATATAGCCAGCAGAAGGGCTGATCAAACAATGAGTCAGGTGCCAGGTGACATGAGCTGGATATATAGTCTTGGCCTCTGAACTGTTCCTGTGGCAAAGAAACTTGGGATACAAAGTCTCTTTGATAGATCTTAGAAGCACTCTCCCTTTAAACACTTTAAACCTCTTTTGTCCAATGGATATCCGAGACGATATTGTAGCCGGTTCAACTCTTGTGGTTTAGATGGGGAAGCTTATTTTGTCCTTTGGGCACAAATTAAAAAAACAATTTCTTTCTCAAATGTCCATCGCTTAAGTCTTTTGTTTTTGAAAATTATTTATACAAAAAAATAACCATGAAATTGTGACTGAAGGAAGACTGCTTTACATGTACAGAATGAATCCCATAGCATGTGACATTTCCTCCTACTAGGTGTGTGTGTTTTTGTATGTCTGTGTCACACATGTCATCCCACACTTGAGCTTTGTCAGGTTGGCAGAATTACATGAAAGAAGACTTTGCTGCTTCAATGCAAAATGTGCATGAGGTGCTACCACGCTAAAACCCAGGTCTTTCCAAGTTTCAGTACAGTCTCCTAGACCTTTGGCATGACTACAAAGCTAGCCGGCAGTCTCCTGAACTAGCTTGATTTTTCCATGCTCCTGGTAACACATTGCTACCTCCCACTGGTTGCTCCAGAAAATGGGGAGTGCCAGAGCAACCAGAGGGCTTTGGTTTGTCTGTTCCAACTCCACTCTCACTTCCTGGCAGGCACCACCTGACTTCCACTCCTATCTTGGGTTGTTCCTCCAAGATCCAGCTGCTGTTTGAACCTCTACATTGTTCCTGCCCTACATCCTATCCAGCCCCTGATACTGCCCTCATCTGCTACACCCCGAGCCTAACTCTCTGGTTATTGAGTCGTGCCTGCTTCTGCTTCCATGACTGGATGACTGAGGGATTGACCTTGCAATTGAATCTGGCCTAGGTTGCCTCATGGCTGCCCCATGGCAGCTGCCTATACTGAATGACTTCCTGGTGAGCTAAGCAGCCTTAATTTAGGAAAGCAGGCCCCTGATTCCTGACATGCTGGTATAGGACATTGCTGCACACCCTATTGCGCACTCGAGCTCTGCACAACTACAGAATAGTTGTATTTTTAAAACAATTATCCAAGGAAAAAAAATACCCCTTGGTTTGGAGGGGAAAATATTAATTGAAAATTATTTCAAGAGACATATCAAATAGTGGTTCCATTAAAATAAACATCTCTTTCTGATTGAAGTTAAGCAAATTAGTTCTTGTTTAGTTTTGAACAAATAAATGAGATTGATGAGACTGACCTTATTGACACCTCTTTGAGATACCCCAATTCAGTGAAATCTCCTTCCAAAAGCTCACTGTGACCTATATGCCCAACGGCTGCCAACTGTACAGATACCTTCCCAT
>QEPC01015629.1:0-24532 GCA_003113815.1 Sphenodon punctatus
CCCACCTGCCTACAACTTGATGATTTAATAAAGAGTGCGGCCAGTTTTTACACCAACATAAGTCTCTGTGTCTCATTGGGTGCATTGACAAAGTTCTCGGATGAGATTTTAGGGGAAGTTGTTTTGGAACAGATCAAAATGTAGTCCTGAAAATGGGTGGAGCTAATTCCTGGGAGAATCTCGGGGTAACAAAAATGTGACTTTATTTTTGGGAAGCCAGACACTACCACAAGATGAAATAAACAGGAATTTAGTTATTTATTTTATTTCTTTTCCTTGGTCTTATACCCTGCACCCTCCTGCTCACAGATCAGCTTGGGGCTGCTTATAGCAATTCTGAATGAGTCCAATTTTCATTTTATTTGGCTCATGTTGTAACTTTACAATCATTACCTATGGGTATTCTCAGACATGACGGCGCTAATTGCTGCCACACTTTGATCCTGTCTGGGGTGAGAGCCAGGTCCTGCTGTTGAACAAACATGCTGGTGGCCAGGGCTGGGGAGGGGGCATGAAGAGGGCAGAGGCGATATGTGGATGTGATCCACACAGCCCCAACCCCTGCACTGCTCCACGCAGCCCTGCCTCCTCCCTGATGGGTGGGTGGCCTATGAGACTGCTACACCTGCCTGGAAAAGCTCCGGTTGCTGGCCGGAGTTAGGTAGAGCAGGACATCATACATAACGCTCCGCTCTACCACGGTCTGGGGGTGGCAGGGAGCCAAGCTTACAACCCAGAGTTAATCCTGCCGCAGTCCGGGGTGAGTTTGCTCTCGCTTGCGGTTAACATCTGGTGGGTGGGAACAAATGTGACACCACACCTGGGGTAAGCGTGGCCACTGGTGGTAGAATCACATCTGAAAATACCCTAGGTTGTCATTAATAATCCCTGTAAGGAAAGTTGTCATTGGTCCCACTTTGTATATGGCAAACTGATACTGAAATAAAATGACATACCCTAGGTCAACCACTGGCTAAGACAGAATTTGAATCCTGGTAACCCAGGGCCAAGTCCAACACCTTGTCCAGTAGGTTATGGTAGAATCTGACACCGCTTTTAGATGAAGGTGCTGAAAAGCGCCTCTGGAGCCGCACGTTAAGAGAGAAGCTGAAGTGACGTGCTCCCCGTTGTTGGCAACAGCGGAGGCTGGAGATGCAGTGCTTAGCAGAGGTGCATTCTGGAGACCTGAAAATTGAGGTCTCCAGAATGTGTCTCTGGAAAGTGCCGCGTTTCCAGCTGCCGTCGTTACCGGCAACGGGGCGCATGTCACTTCCGGCAGCGCGGCTTGGCTTCTCTCTTAACACGTGGCTCCGGAGGCGCTTTACAGTGCCCTCGTCTAAAAGCAGTGTGAGATTGAGAGTTTTGCTGCTCTAAAAGGACAATCTAACAATGACCAATGCATTCTTGCCAAGTTATTTATTTATTTATTTATTTATTTAGTGCATTTATTAGTCGCTCCCAATGCCAATGGCATCCCGGGGCGATGTACAGTTCAATAAAAAACAACATTCAAAAATATATAAAACATTTTAAAAAATCCAACAATTTAAAAACCAAAACAGGGTCAGACTAAACAATATAAAAATAAAAAGGTAAGGGGAGAGAGAAAACCCTAATCCACCCTCCCTCTCCTCCCTAAAGGCCTGGGTGAACAGCCAGGTCTTACAAGCCTGCCGGAATGTCAAAAGGCTTGGGGCCAGGTGAGCTTCCTCCAGGAGGGAGTTCCAAAGGCACGACCCAGCCACCGAGAATGCCCTCTCCATTGTGGCCCCCTGCTTAACATGGGGGACCTCCAAGAAAGCACCCCCGGCAGACCGGAGGAGTTGCTCTGGGACACAGAGGGCGAGGCAGTCCCTGAGGTATGAGAGGCCCAGACCATGAAGGGTTTTATAGATCAATACCAATACCTTGAACCTGGCTCGGCACGCTATTGGCAGCCAATGCAGCATCCGGAGCACAGGTGTTATATGCTTTCAATGACCCATCCCCGTCAGGAGCCAGACCGTCGCATTCTGCACTAGCTGCAGCCTCCATACCAGGAACAAGGGCAGCCCCACAGAGAGTGCGTTACAGTTATCTTACAGACCTTGAACATCAAACACTTGCCAGAAGCTCCATGCTACCAATAAATTGTAGAAATCAAGCAAATTTTAAATAACCAAAATTGCAAAAATGAGTGATCCTCATGGAAACTCAAAAATAGTTTGGATATATTTCCCCTTCTCTTCCCCTTCCCCTCTGGATTAGCCATTTGGTCTGGATTAATCCTCATGTTAAGATTGGCGGGAAAAGATATGGCTTCATTTTTAGCTTGTCTTTCTAGCACAGTTTGGTGGTAATGTTGACAAATATAATTTTGAATGATTCAGATAAGAGATTCTCAGCTGGGGAAAAGAGGAAGGACTAATATTGCAGTGCACTCTATCTCGGTGGGTTTCCCACAGAAGTCAATGTGGGTTTGGATATGTGCCAACGAAGTCTGTCAATGTAGAGTTTAGACTAGGAGATTAAAGTAAAAATTGAATCTGTTATGGTGGCCTCCCGTCCCTGTCTCACGTGCCTTCACCCAATGCTTCTGCCCTTTTCATTTACACCTAAAACATAACATTCCTTTTTCAGCTAGCTGTTGGGTCTGGTTACCAGATTGCCCACAGATGTAGGCATGACAGGCACTAATAGTTTGATTATTGCATATTAACATGGCTCGTTAATGTGCTTTAGTGCTCGTTAACTTTGCAGTGAGCTATTGATTCCTAAGGAAACCAAGGTACAGGTTAAAATAATGCAGAGATGGCTGCCATAACGATCAGTGCTCTAAATACACACATCATTTTATACTACTTAGTGGTGGATACTGGGATGACTGTTCAGTTACAGTGCAAAGATACATAGTTTGAATTCTTAGTAACTGAAAATTGGTTTCTTCACTTAGCAGTTGTATTTTCTATTTCTTGCTTGCCTACCTGTACTGCTGTTTTAAGAAGGAAAATTTCCCTTCAATTGCAGTGCTCTTGCTGCATCAAAAATATGTCATGTTTTATGAGCATTACGTTGGAAATATTGTAAGCATAGGGTTTCTGATTGATGGTATTGCTTGCCTCTTATCTGGCTGTGAATACGTCTTTTCTTGCAGCACACTGGTCCTTTCACTTGTGATTCTAGCTGCAATGAAGCATGTGTAATTGAAAAACAATGGGGGGGGAGGGGAAATTGAGGTGCAAAAAAGTAGTAGTAGTAGTTTATTAAGGCAGGCCCAAGGCCATAGCCATAGACAAACAACATACAAATAAAATAAAATAAATAAATAAATAAATAAATAGTTCCGGGACTACAGGAAAGACTACCAAACACAATTATCAATTGAACAATTTAAAATCCTTAAACAGACTACGTCTTCCCATTGCAAAATTTAGGAATTGAACCACGGCCCGAGTGGTTTCCTGTTGAAAGTCTGCAAGAAGATAATCAGTGTAAACAACATCTGACCTCCCTGGGTATTTATCAAAAATAGGCTGGAGGTAATGAAGACGAATAGCATCATACAGATGGCAACGCATTAAAACATGGACATTAGTTTCAGGCTCCAAATGGTCAAAAGGACAGAGTCTGGAATGCATGGGTACCCCAGCAAGACGCCCCACCCAAACCTGGATGGGCAAGGCATTAAAGCGAGCCGCCATGTAAAGTCACTTGCCCCTGGGCGAATAATTATTAAGAAAGACTGCTGACGTAACAGTAAGAGGGGCCAACCTCAAATAATCTCTCATGTGCATAGAGGACCCAACCCTAGCTCTTTCCTGTTGCTGTTGGATATCGCTCCAGTGCTGTTTAATTTCGGCCCTGGCTAGGAGCAAATCTTTAGATAATAGATACTCCTTGGATAACCCCATAGCAGCCAACTGGGCCTCCACCTTGACAAACCACTTGCCCTGGAAAAAATCAGCCAAAAGATACCCAAAAAGGCCCTTAGAGTTGGGGTCCAAAACCTTACACCACAACTTATAGGCCAGATTCCATGCTCCAGAGGATCACATATGCTGCCCCAGTTCGATACGAATTGCAGCTGTCGCAGTTCCTCCCGAGACCCTAAGAAGTGCCCTCAAAAACATTGAAGGTTTGGTTCTAGATTGATTTATATTATCTTAAGCGGCTCATCTCTCCCTAGAAGTACCATGTCACAATAGCATATCTATTTCAGTTGCCTGCATTTTGGCTACAAGCAGGGAGCTATTATGGTTCTAATGTAGCTCTTAATTTTCAGATATTTTTATGCCTACTTCCTGCCATTACATCCCAAGTGAACCTTTAGCAGTTTTTTTTTTTTTTTGCTGTAGCTCCAGGATAATGGCAGTTGCTCTTAGTCTAAATTGAAAGCTACATCACTTTTTAAACAGTACTGCCAAGCTCTTCCATCATTAGTGTAATAATCATGGCATAAGGGGCAACCAGGATGTGGGATTTTGGGGAGAAAGTAGTTGCGATCAGGGCTGGAGGACAAGACAGGAAGGCAAACAGGAGATGAGACTAAGGATGAGGACTAGAATAAATTATTTTGCCAGCCAGCCTGTCCTTTTGCACAGCAGGGTATCAATTTATATTTTAAAGCATTCTTCCACAATCAGGACCTCAAGCTAGGTAAATGAATCCTCATTGCATGGCATTTGAGAAACAAACAATACTTAATCAATGAGAGGTTTTTCAATGACATCGCTCCAATGAGAAGGGCCAAAAAGATGAATTATAGGTTTATCCATAATGACAGAAATGGTTTTAGGGGGAGCCAAGAGGGTGATTTCCCAGTACCCGGAGCAAGTTGGCCCCATTAGGCTAAGCTGTTATTTATAACAGGCTTTGGGGGGCCAAGGCGGAAGCTAGTGCCCGTCGATAAACATTATTATATAGTGCTTTGCTCAAAGTGCTTTATAATCCTTATCGAGTTCACCCTCACAAAAGCCTTATGAGG
Source organism: Sphenodon punctatus (assembly GCA_003113815.1). Taxonomy (NCBI): domain Eukaryota; kingdom Metazoa; phylum Chordata; class Lepidosauria; order Sphenodontia; family Sphenodontidae; genus Sphenodon; species Sphenodon punctatus. The sequence continues at coordinate 4,964 of QEPC01015629.1, forward strand.
TAGATCATTATTTATTCCATTTTGCCGATGGATAACTGAGGCTGAGAGTAAGTTACTAGGGTTGCCGTTTGCCCCTTATTTTGGACCTCCACAGCTCTATAGAATGTAATGGGGGCCCTCATTCTGAACACCACAGCTTCATGGAATATAATGGACATCCACATTTAAGTATCCCTCTACTTTGTAGTGTCCCTTATTTTTGAAATTTTCAACTGGCAACCATAATAGCGAGGTGTTCAAAGCCATCTGGTGACTATTGAACCCTATTCTTCCTGGCCAAGTCTAATACGTTATCCACTAGGCTTCACTGGCTGTCATTATGGCATATCTTCAGAGTAGTCTACACAAAAATGGATAATAACGTTCATATTTATTACTTGTGTGGAAGTTCCTTTTCCAAACAAAGTAACAGTCTAAATCATCCAGTGTACAGGTGGGCGGGAGAACGGGCCCACACCTTAGCCGCCTCCTCAGGCCTTTGCGAGTCTAGTGCTGCTGGCTCTGAGTAATGATCCTATAGAAAGATGACCTGACTTCCTTCTACAAACAGCGCATCAATCACTGGAGCAAGACAAATCATGCAGTGTCAGGAATAACTCGAAGCTGGAAAACAGTGGAAGGAAGAAACCCAAGGTTTGTGTTACAATGGAAGGTATAGCTAAAGCATGGGCCACTAGTATCCTGTACCAGCGTATACGCTGTAACTTTAAGATGGAACATGTATGAACACAGATATGGCTGCCCCAACAGCTGATCTCAGAGGAAGTCATTTCCCACATTCTTCCAACTGAATCTTGAAAATATGTAGAATTGTTTTAACTTGGGTTCCTCAAGCAAAAGGAAAGCCAAACCTTGAGTAATTACCCCTGCGTGAGCATGTTCACCCTCCTTTTAAAAAAAAGTTTGATCCTACAGGCTGATTTAACCAAACTTTTAAAGATGTAGACAGAGATGCAGAAGGCTCAAATGCAGAAGGAACCTCAAATTTTGTAACATTAAATGGTATGGGTGTGCATTTTGTTTTCGTTATTACAGTAATGAAAACAAAAATGTCATTTCTGTTTTTGTTATTGTAATAATGAAAATTAAAACAGCAAATAACAAAATTTTAGTTTTCCTCATTTTTGTTATTTCCCATCATTTTTTGGTAATTTCTGGTAATTTCCAGTATTGTTGACTTGATAATACCAGAAATTACAAAAAATACAGATGATATCTGAAATTACTGGAGATTACCAGAAAGCCAATGTAAAATGAAAGTGAAAATAAATAATGAGAACAAAAATAAATAATGAAAAAATACTGAAAATGAATGCAGTTTTAACAACAAATGAAAATGAATCTTTTTTCTCTTCACACACTTATTAAGTGGAAGGACTTGAACTGGTCTAATCACTTTGATTTACACTGGGCATTGTCCTCCCATCAGAAACTGGGATTCATTAGTTTGGGTGCTTTCTGTATGGAACTACCAGTTTCTCCTGATAAAAATATCTCCTTCAGATATCAAGCCTTTGAACACAATGCCATGAAGGAACAGTTTGTGAATTTCAAAAAGTAAAATTTTGACCCAGTAGCCTCAGCTCACAAGCTGACATGTTCTTCCTCACTTGTCCCCTCCATGTTCATCGCAGCGGGGGGTTGGCAGCACCCCACGTGGGAAGAAGAAGGTGAGGATGGGGGGTAGTGAGGCTGCTGGGATACTGGGAGTTCTGGGAGGGATGGAGCGGTTGCCTCGCAACTCATGACAGGCGCCCAGGACTCACGAGAGCTGGGACTCCCAGGTGCCACCTTAGGTTCCCTGCTCACGCACCTCACTTGTGGCTGGGTGCGGAGCAGGTAAGGACGTGCGGGCCAGTCGTGTGGCAAGGACTGGACCGCACACCTCGCTGGAATGCAAGAACACCGATCCAGAGCAGCATTGAGGGAGGAGGGACGGACTTGCCGTGAAACCGAGCGGCTACACCCGGCCGCATAGCGGGAGGTTTGCTGCCTCTCTGACCTTAGCCCCCCCACCTCCCCATCGGTGGCAGAGGCTGGGTGTGGGAGATATCGCGAGCACGAACCCCCCCATAGGCCGGTGCTGTGAGGGCCTGGCCCGCAACAGGGACCAGGCAGGCATCACGAGAGTGGGGCCGGAACTCCCCTTGTTTTACAGTTCCCCCTTGGGGGTTTCAAGAGCAAGGGGGGTGAATGGCTTGGGTCGGGCGATGCAGCAGGTGCAAATCCCCCATAGGTCGGTGCTGTGAGGGCCCAGCTGCAAAGGGATAAGGAGAGGGGTACTTGGAGCAGACTGGAGTCACGAGGGTGTGGCCAGCAGACCCCCCCTGCCTTTGAGTTATAGCCCCCCTCCAGGGTTTCAACACTGAGGTGGGTGAGTGGCTTGGGCCAGGCAGCGCAGCTGAAGTCTACCCTGCCCTTAAGTGGAAGGGGTGTGTGTGTGAAGCTAGTACAAGGGTTGGATAGAGTGGCAAGGCCACATGGCCCCCTGCAAGACCAAGACCCCATGGAAAAACCCCACCAAGCGAGTTCCGAAGGCGCCCTCAAAAGTGGGCAAAGCCAAGGAAAAACAGCAGGCTGTGTCCCAGCAGGAGGCAGTCCTGAAAGCTATGCAGGCACAGCTTCTGGGGTACCAGGCCCGTATTGAGGAGTTGGAGGCTCTCAAGGGCAAGATGAGGAGCGCGATAGTGGGCAATTGGGGTTGCAAAACTCGGTAGAGGTGGGCACCCCTTGACATGGGGGAGGGGACTCCCCACCACGACAAGGGCAGTGCTAGGTTCTGCTGTCTTGTTATAGGGACGATGAGCCAGTGATCAGTAGAAGAAGGGAGGACTTCTTACCTAGCCAGAAAGCACAGATAGAGGTGCTCCAAGAGGGAATGTAGGCCCTGACAGACAGCCTAGAAGTGGCCCAGCGATGCCAGTGCGGGGCAGAGGGTACCAGCAGTGACCCAAGGCCCCAAAGTGAGCCGGAATCCTGGGACAGCGATCAAGGTGAGGACTACTGGTGTGAAGGGGATTGTGAACAGTGGGGGGCAGGGCCAACCAGATGCCAGGTGCCAGACAGCCCTGGGGCAACATGGGGACACAGAGCAGGGGCACAGGGACACCATTCACCATGTGGGGGGTGGAGTGGCACTCCAACGGGCTGGTACACTCATGGTCAAACTGAGAGGTTCAGGCACTGCCGGCCCCTCAGATGTAATGCAGCAGCCCAGGTATGGGGAGCAGAGCAGTGCTGCGCAAGCCGGGCCACGTGGTGCTACGACCAGAGGGAAGAGCCCCGGCCCCTTTCCGGGAGTCATACAGATGTGTCAGCCCCATTAGGGGGGCACTTGCTACAGGCCACGAAGGAGAAGATTTGGAGTGGCAAATATATAGATATATTCACCCTCCTCTTCAACAACCCCATCCCTGACCCCAATGACAAGGAGGGGAGAAAGGAAAAAGAAAGGTTTAAGAGGCCAAAGGCAGAGTGCACCTGGTCAAATTGGATGGTGGCCTACAGAATTTACATGGGGGTGATGTTGCTCAAATTCCCAGAGCGGGGGTTAGAGCTGATCAAATACTTGGACATAGTGTGACTAGCTTTTGACACGGGAGGACCTGGCACTTGGCTGCGCTACGATGAATCATTTCGGCGCAGGGCAGCCAACAACCCATGGCTGCGGTGGGATATGTATGCCCATGACATCTGGCTGAAGTGTATCAGCTGTTCCAGATATGCCCCATGATCCAACAGTGGGCATCTCCTGTCCCATACAAGGAGCACCCAGCAAGGGGATAGGGGGAAGAGCGGGAGACCAAGGCAATCCCTAGTGGGGCTGACATGCTGGGACTATAATGATGGAGGTAGATGTTTTCGGGCCCAATGTAAGTTCAAGCACCCAGTGTGCAGGCAATCATGCTGCCTTGGAATGCAACAGATTCAGACAGTATGGGGCTAGGAATAGGGGAAGGGTGGGCGCTAGGCAGAGCCTGGCCAGCCAAGGGGGTGCCACCCAGACAATGGGAAAGGGCGCCAACCCAAGTTCGGCATGATGCCTTGCTGGCAGTAACACGCGGGTACCTGGATCAAGTGGTCACCAACTACGTGGTGGAGGGATTCAGGCAGGGTTTTAGGATTCCAACATAGGGCCCCCGCTATCACCTGAGTGCCAGAAACTTGAAATCAGTGGCAGGGAAGGAGCAGCTCATTCAGCAAAAAATTAATAAGGAAGTCAGGGAAGGAAGGATACAAGGCCCCTTCGATGCATTGCTCATGCCCACACTGAGGATATCTCCTGTGGGCATAGTGCCAAAGAAGACCCCGGGAGAGTTCTGCATGGTTCACCACTTGTCCCACCCAAAAGGGGAGTTGGTGAATGATGCAATCCCTCTGGAGCTTTGCTCAGTGAGGTACGCATCATTCAACACTTCAGTCGAAATGGTGCACTCTTGCGGGAAGGGGGCCCTCCTCATCAAGTGCAACGTTAAGTCCATGTTCCGACTCTTGCCGGTGCACCCTGAGGACTTTGAGCTGCTGGACATGCAGTTCCAGGGGAAGTTCTACTTCGACAAGGCGATGCCCATTGGATGTTCCATCTCATGCGCAGCCTTCGAGAAGTTTAGTACGGTGCTTGAGTGGATCATGTGCCGCCATGCAGGGAGGAATCGCATTATGCATTATTTGGATGATTTCCTCTTCATGGGAAGGATGGAGACCATGGAATGTGCACTGGCGCTGCACGCATTTCAGGAGGTCACTGTGGAGCTGGGAGTGTCATTGGCGCCTGAAAAGACCAAGGGCCTAAGGACCAGGTTGACTTATTTGGGCACAGAGCTGGATACTGTACATTCCCTGTCAAGTTTGCCTGAGGACAAGATTCAGGGGCTCATAGAATCAATTATAGCCATCCTGGGTGCCCCCAAGGTGACAGTCAGGCAGCCTCAGTCCCTTATGTGTAGTCTAAACTTTGCCTTCCAGGTCGCCGCACCGGGGAGGCATTCATGTCCTGCTTGGATGCCTGTATGCCTGCATTGGTAGTGACCATCCCCTGCATCACCACATCAAGGTGACGAAGGAGATGCGGAAGGATTTGGCGAACTGGGAGGCCTTCCTCCAGGGCTATAATGGAGTTAGCTTCTGGCGGCAACAACTCCTATTGGAGGCCGAGCTCCAGATACATTCCAACGCAGCGGGAGGCCATGGTTTTGGGGTTTACTTCAGAGGCAAATGGTGCATGGCCCCATGGCTGGCAGCCTCACAAGAGCAGGGACTAACCTGTGACTTGACATTCCTGGAGTTCTTCCCCATAGTGGTGGCAGTGGCCCTGTGGGAGACTGATTTTGCCAACAAGATGGTTTTTTTCTGGTGTGATAACATGGCAGTGGTGCATGTTATCAACAAGCTGTCATCGAAATCAGAAAGGGTCATGAGGCTGGTCCGTGCCTTTGTACTCAAATGCCTGTGGGCGAACGTTTTGTTCATAGCTAGACATGTACCCAGTATTAACAACGGCATAGCTGATGCCCTTTCTCAATTTCAGACAGATCGTTTTCACCAGCTGGCCCCAGAGGCCAGGGGGGACCCTGACCCATTACTGAGGGACATGTGGAGTCTTGGATTCTAGAACTATATCAGGCAGTGCAGGGGTCTCTCACGCCCAGAACCAGGCGGGCGTATGAAAAGGCTTTCAGCAAGTTCCAAGAATTCAGGTCACAGAACTAGGATTCCCCATCCCCAAGAGGTATATACTACAGTTTGCGATGCAGCTCAGACACAGAGGTTTGGTGCTGGGGACAATTGCTGGTAAAATATCGGCCATTGCCTTCACGAGTCTTTTGGCAGGTCATCCCTCTCCCGATAATGGCTTTTTCATGAGCCGTTTGAGAGAGAGCTGGACCAGAAACACCCCTCAAGTACAAGACACCAGGGTCCCCATTACCCCCCAGTTGCTTACCAGTATAGTACAGGCATTGTATTGTGTCTGTCATTCCAACAGCAAGATAGTTCTATTCACGGAAGCCTTCTGAATTGCACTGTTTGGAGCTTTCAGGATCAGCGAGCTTGTCCCTGACTCCAGGGCTTACAAGTCAGGTAGGGCCCTCCAAATTCAGGATGTGGCATGGCAGGGAGGTGTTCTCATGTTGCATCTATGAAGGTCGAAGACTGACCAGAAGGGAAGGGGTGCATGGTCAGGCTATGCCCCACTGAGGATACCTGAATCTGCCCCGTGGGAGGGATAAGAGAGTACCTAGCATCTCGTCCAAGGGGTAAGAGCCCTCTCTTTGTTCACAGAGATGGGTCCCCACTGACGCATTATCAATGTTATATAAATAAATTTGGGGCAGTCTTTAGCATGTGTGTGAGAGCAGCGGGCCTTGAAACTGGTTGTTACAGCACACACTCCTTTAGGATCGGGGCAGCATCAGCAGTGGCAAGCATGGGACTGCCCATTGAGCAGATACAGAGGATAGGGAGATGGTGATCAGGTGCGTACCACTAGTATATCAGGAACACCGAGGCAAGCGTGCACAGGCAAAGGGAGTTGAAGGAGTCGCAACCGCTTAACCCTGATTTCTTTTGCAAACATGTCAGCTCTGCTGGGATGGAAAGTGGTCTGGATCATCGACCACAGCATCGTGCACTGGGCAGGAAAGATGGCTGCATGCAGTGGGTGGGCTACCCAGCTGGGCCTAAGTGACCGGGCGGAGGTAATTTGGATAGGTAGGCATGGAATGCTTTGAGAGCAACTGCTCCCAATACTGACTGCAGCAAAAGAAAAATTTCCTGCACCGGCTGTGCTTGTAATGCACTTAGGGGAGAACAACCTGCCTAGGGTAATGGGGCTGTGACTGACAAAGAGGGCGAAGGCTGACCTGCAAGTGGTACAGGAGAGATTTCAGGGATGTGCACTGGTGTGGTCCGACATGATTCAGAGGAGGGTATGGGCCAACACTCAGTGCCCGAGGCGGGTGGACTGGGTGCAAAAGCAGGCAAACACCGAAATCGGTAATTGGCTACAAAGAAAAGGGGGAAAGGTTAAAAGTCATGACGGTATCAACCATGACAAGGATGAGTTGTTTAGAAGTGATGGTGTCCACCTTCAGATACAGGTTGTAATTTTTACCTTGGAGTCCTAAAACGCCGGCTTGTCGAGATCCTGGAAAGTATTGCTGGTTTGGTGGTGAACCAGTCAAGCAGAGCTGGCCGTTCTGGTGGCGGTGGGCTGAGTTAAGGTCAATTGTTTAATAAATTTAAGTAGATAGCATAGCATGATTAGGAACATCTCCTTAAGAGATGGGCAAGGCCATGCATAGCCGCACAGGCGGCCCACTGTATGGTCAGCCCAAGGGTGAAAGGCGAATGGCCGAACCCCTGGGAGGACCATGTGCCAAACAGGCGGTTACGGTGTTCTCACCCTTTTTGGTTAACCCCCCCACCCCTCAAGGGGTAGGGGGTAGGCACAAACAACCCGCTCTGGCCCGGGGAGACACGGTGATCGGGGCAGGGTGTAAGTTAAAAAAGTGTACAAGGTAGGGCTCAGGAGGATTCCCCTTGGGCTTAACCTGAGAACAAGGGGAAGAAGGGCACCGGGTGGACAGGACAGCGCCTGGTAGCGGGTGGCGGGAACCTCCTGTGGTTGGGAAAACAGTTAGGGACAGTTAGAAAAGGGAGGACCCCAGTTCAAAGGGGGAAGTGGGAGGGGTATCCCTTCCCCCTTTTTTGGAAATGATTAATAAAGAGTGCGGCCATTAAAACCCACAGAGGTTTCCTCGTCTTCTTTGGGGGTGCGTCGACAATTGCATGTGTCTATTTTCTACATTCTATGAAATATGTTTTGTGAGCATCTTGAATTTTCTTACTTATTTACAATGCCTATTTTTAACATGACCCTCTCCCTTCAGGTTCATTCAATAAAAAAATGGGATGGGATGTGAGCACATTTTATTAATTGATCTGTAGATTCTGCTGGGTTTGAGGCAAAGCCACTTGTACATGCTGACAATCGCTTTCAAAGGATGCACTGACAATAATAATAAAAGCCTGAACGCTACACACAAGTGCACTCCTGCTTTCATAACTATGCACAAATTAAAGACACATTGACAGTGTGGAGATTCTGATCTAATAATGAATACATTACTTGGAATGCTTTCCAGCAAACGGCTTTGGGTTTTTTAGCTGTATTTGTGTTGTTGCTGTTATACTACAGTTCAAATATTTAAATATAAAACAGCAAAGCAGATGAAATGGAGCAAGAGAGAATTTCAATGAGTCCCCTATTTAACCTCCATTTGTTTCTCATTGTTTGTGCATCTGCAATATCAAAGGCTGCGTCTGGCTCTCCCTTGCTCAATCCAATGTAATTAAAAATTATATATCATCTATATATTTCAAGCATCAAGCTCTTTCATGTTGTTCGGCATGTGAGGGCTGGTTTCTGATCTCACTTATGCTTCTGTAAATCCAGAGAATTTCCACTTAAGTCATAAATTATTCTCAATGTACAGCAGTGTGGATATAAGAATTTAGATAGGAATCAGCATGATTGAGCAGAGCGCCAGAAAAAGGCAAAATGCATGAAGAGTTTAAACAGAAAGGCAGCTGCTTACGACGCACACAACCTTAGTGTAGCACAAGATCCAGATTTAAACCCCTGACCTAGTGTGAGTCATGTTTTTGCAGATCTACTAGCAGAGCTACTGAAAGATAGGCTAACTGCTGTGATTAACTCAACCACCAGGAGAAGGACTCTGCACAAGCGGGATCGTCCAGTGCCGGAATCGGGCACCCGCCTTCCTCTCAACTCTGTGTCTGATGTTCAGAAGAGCATCAGACACGGCGTGGAGTGTTGTGCGCATGCGCGCCGTTCTGCGCGAGCACACTCGGGCAAAGAACCCGGAAGTGCGATGTGAAGCCGGCACAGCGGCGATCTGCCTTGACAGGGGCAGGATCTCTGGGCCGGCTTCACGTGGCAGAGAACTGGCGGTCGCGCGCGGCGGGGATTTAGACGAGCCACAACAATGGCGACTGATAAAGGGCTCAGCCGCCATTTGCGTCTCGTCTAAAACCGCCCTAAGTCTGCCACACTAGCATTTTGCTCCTTCATCCCCCCCACCATTTTTTTTAAAAGCAGCTAACAGAGGACATACAATGATACAGGGTAAAGTAGAACCCAGGATCCCTAGCATAACAGCTACAAAACTTAGCATCTCGCAACACTACTATTATGACAGTTTTACAAGCAACTACCTTGCTCTATGGGCACTATGCAAAGTCCTGGTAGCTGAATTAACAGCAATATACATCCATTCCTTCTATAGCTCTACTAGTGACTCTACAAAAAAGGTGACTGCTAGGTTAGGGGTTCAAATATGGATCCTGTGGTGCGTTAAGAGTGCAGGTTCTTTCATATTTAAGTTTTCTTTTAAGAAATAAAACTGATATTAGTCTCAAATATAATGGACACTAGCACCCTTTCTCCAAAATCATAGCAGACCCTTTCCAGTTACCTTGCCACTTCACTGAGACCCTACTACTGATCACTTCATTATCAAGTCTAATATGCACCCTCTTGGGTAATATGAGATCATGTTTTTAAAGAAAGCCAAAGAGAGACAGATTTTGAAAAGGTGTCAACTATCACAGTGGGCAGAAAGGAGAGACCGCTTTTTGGGTTGGAGCAATGGAATGGAGGGATTTATAAGTTGTTAGTATTCTGTGGTTTAATATGAACAATCCTAATGGCTAATTTAACCCTCAAATCTAAGATGGACTGTGACAGAAAGTACTGTCTCATTTAAGGGGGACTGCATCCTGGATTGTCTGCTGACCAAGAAGTTATAAAATGACCGCTGAAGCTGCAGAATGGGGAATAGAATGAGGCCTGAAAGTGGAAGAAAACAGTAATGGGCATTTTTACGCACACTTTAAAGTTCCGGATTTTTCAATCTTCTGGGTTTACAAGTCCACAAGTAAGTTCCGGATGCATCTCTCTCTCTGTCTCACACACAAGTTCCTGGATGCATTCTTCACACAAACACTGCCCTGTGGCAGCCTAAAGTAGCCACAGCTGTAGACGTGAGGGGCTTCAATGGAAATCAAGTGACTACAGCTACCTGGAGCAAAGCAGTTTACCAGGAGAACTTTTCACACACAAAAGTTCTGGGAGAAGTTCTACATAGATGTTAAAAGAGCCGGATGTTTAAGATCTGGGTGAGTGATTTAGACACACAAAAAGTTCAAGATGTAACAGCAAACTTGCAGGAGAAATGTGTGTGTAAAATCATCCAATGAGAAGACACTGGGGAAAACCTGAAGATGATATAAAGGTAACCCCCTTGCTACAAGGGAGGAGAATGTTTTGTCTGTAAAACGCCTTGCCATATGTTGAAAAAAAACTGTTACCAGGAGTAACCCGAATGCTAAAAGAAATGAGACCTTTTAGGGAAACCCTATTACAATGGAGAGACTTTAAAACCATGGGGAAAGTTAGCTGGGAAGTCTTCCATCTAAGTTCAATCCTATCATTCAAGAGTCCCAAGGATGAGGGCCTGTGTAATGTGTTGGTGTAGGTACACACCCCCTTCCTCCTTGTACTGTAAGGATGTTAGGGAGGGAAAGGGATGCTGGCCTGAACAAGAACAAAGGAGCAGTGTACCTTATCCTGCAAGGAATTGTGGTCAGTGGTGACTTGTGGCAATGCAACTATAAGGTTACATGGTTCCACCTGCCATGGTCCCCCCATCCCCCCATACCTTCTAGACTTGTACAAACGTTTCCCTCGTGCCTTCCCTTTTATGACCTCCCCTGGACAAATTTGCTGCTCAGCCTGTCTATTATCTGAAATTGGGCTGAAACTCAATTCTCATATTCTTGTTTTTCTCAACAAGAATTGGGGTTTTCAGATCATTCTTGAGAAAGAGATGAAAATTGCCTGAATTTTCAATGAAAAAAGGTGAGAATCTTGAAAACAGCCCTCCCTCCGCACTTGCAACCCCCCCCAAAACTAAATCCCCTTTTATTCACCTAGCTGCCCCTCTAAAGCTGTTTTCACACAGACACCCTCCCCGTGCATGCATGTACAGGCGGGGCGGGGGGCGTTTGTACGAATGCCCCGGCAGGTGCAGGGGGAATCGGTGGGTGCCCATGTGTATTCTGTGGGCAGTGGATGGGGGTGCGTCTGTGCTCCACCCACCTCCACCCATCACCCGCGTGTGGAGCAATGGGCACCAATGTACGATGCTGTGTGTGTGGAGGTGGGATTGGGTCTGTGGGAATGCACCCCCATGTCCCCTCACCCATTAGAAAAGGGCCTGAGTCTGGGGGAACTGCTTCAGCCACAGGGTCTCACTGCTGGATGTCTTCCCACTTGGCTTCTCTGTGGGGGAGGGGAGAAGCCTCAGAGGACTGGAGGAGAAGGAGGAGGGAAAAATAATAAAAAATAAAATCAAAATTAAAAATCACAATCACCAGGGCCATTGTGAGCATGTGTGGCCCTTTTGCAAGATGGCGCAGCCAGCGTCAATACTATTTTGGAAAAGGGCAGCCAATATGAGTACACTAGGTTACTTTAAGCCATCTGAGTTTGAGGCATCTGTGAAAAGTCTGCTGGTAAACTCCAGAGCTACAGAGAGATATTTTGCCTCCAGTGAAAATGCTTTCCATCGTTGCCTCAAAACAGGTTGCTCAGCTTTTATGTGAAGCAGCGATATCTCAAGCTTCTTAAAACAATTTCAAACTGCCTCCCCTTTTTGAAAAAGCAACTTTCCCTGAGACTGGCTGCTCTTTTCCAAAATGGCACCAGTGGAAAAGGATAGCACATGCTCAGAACAGGCCCGGTGGCCATTTTGAGCATGTGCAGTAACTGATTTATTTATTTTTAAAAATTGCTTCCTCCTCACAGGCTTTCCCCCTTTCCCCTGGAGAGAAGCTGAGTCAGGAGAGATCCAGTGGCAAGACCCAGTGGCTGGAGTAGTGCCCCGCCCCCGGACTCCTAAGAGGCAGGCAGGTGAGTAAAAGCCCTCCCCACCTTTTGCAAATGCAGGGGAAGGGTTAGTTTTTTTCTGAGATATCTCGCAAGATACCAAACCATTAGCGAGAACTCCTTTAGATCACGCTGCCCACAAGAATAATTTTGATTCTTGTTTCAGTCCTATTTCTGAAATCAGACAAGATAGACTGGTGACTGTTCAGTAAAAGAGACTTATGTATGTGTTGGCTTTTTAATCAAATGAAGTTGCTGAATATATTGCTCAGTTCCTTGTCCAAGAAAACTCTCACTGGAAGGTCTTCTGAGTAAAATTTCAGTAAGAACTTCAGGAACTTCAGGAATTGGCTTAAGCTGTGTTTTTAAAAGGTTTGGTTCAAAATGAGTTGAGGGTTTTTTACGTCCTTACTACTGTTTGAATGTATCAAATAAATCCACATCTCTCTCTTTATATTCAGTTTGGTTCTCTTTAAAGAAAATCCTTAGACGATCAGTTAAGAGCCTGCTAGCTTGCTACCCTTTGTGGTACTCTGTGTTAATCAACTACAATACCTAGCCCTCAAAGACCCATTGGATATTCCAGGAAAAAATGTAAGTGGAGTTAAAACTAGCAGGAGGAACCAAAATAAAAGTGGAAAGCAGCCAATTTGGCACCTCAGAGAGTCTACATCTGGGACTGTTTGAGAATAAATTGTTTGAAAAAGCCTGTGGTATCGCACAAAAGCTGGGCAACCTGTTTTGAGGCAACAATGGAAAGCATTTTAACTGTGGGGGAAAGATCACTTTGTAGATCTGGAGTTTGCCAGCAGACTTGTAAGATTTTTTACAGATGCCTCAAACCAGGGGCATTTTAAGGTCAAGGGCTTGTGTAAAATACTCGGGCCACCCGGCCTAGGGGCACTGCCTGGGGGACGCTGCCTGACTCATATGCTTGTGAATTAACTTTAAAGGTGCTTTTGCCCTTCTTCAAAATGAAGGTTGTCTGTGCTGGTTTACAACTAGATGTTTCCCACAGTTCCAACTACAAGCATCTACAAGTAGAAAGCAAGTAATAGAGCACGCATGCAGAGCTCTAAATTCCAAATGGCCAAGCTGCAATCAGACACACAAGGCAGCCTATTAAGCACATTATGTCATGCAGAGACGTTCTTCTAGATATATAACTAGTTCATTTGTGCCCCCAATAATCAATTTGTGCTGCCCCCACCCCATAGTCATTGTGCCTCCCCAGCCCCATAATTAGTTCATGCTGCCCCCCTGCCCGCTCCAATCCCCGCCCCCACAAAATGTGCAGAGCGGCAGCGGGCCCTGCCAACCCACCCAACAAGGAGAGTGCTAAGCGCATGGCAACAAATATAAATAAGATTTGTCAGTTCAGGGGGAACCTCTGTTACTTTTTACAATAAGTAAATTTAAAACTAGTGATTTAATCATTAATATTTTATTATAAACAGTTAAGAAATTGTTGAAAGACTGACATTTTTACATATGACGACTCACATATGTCTAGATGTCTAAACTTGACACAGGTAGGTTACCTGTACATTAGGTACATTTTTTATCTCAAGACCCATAAACACAGGGTATTTTCAGACATTACGAGATCACGCTCAACCACAGACAATACCCTGTAGTGGGGAATGGTCCCGTAACGTCTGTTTGAGTCCCGCCAGAGGTTCACCACAGTGAACCTCTGGTGGGAATCAAAATAACCACACTTTTGGCCCTCGTCCGTGGACCAGGGCCGAAAGCGTGGTTAACTGAACCACGGCCTGGAACACGGGTCGTAATTGGACGCAGTGGCCGGATTGACTGCTGCGCCCGCCCGCCACCCAGAGGGCGGCTGGGGAGCATGGGGGGTGGGGTTGTGTGACTGCACGTTGCGCCGTGCAGTCCCCCCCCCCAGATTCCCCGCCAGCATCAGCCAGCACGTCTGCTGGCCATGATGGCGGGATTCCGGCGGGGAATCAAATGGGTGATTCCATGATGGCCGCCCCATCACGTCTGAAAATACCCACAGTGAGCATAAATATACAGGGTCTTTACAAAAAGAAGCATGTAGTTCTTGGCTACATACATACATGGTTAATATACAGAAATTGAACCTCCATACTGATCAGGAGGCAGCCAGGCTAACCAAAGGGAGAGTAATTTGCCTACAGTTCACTGTCTTTTCATGTTTCAGCCTCTCGAACAATATTGACCTACGAAGGTCACTATGCAGATCAATTGGTCCCTCATCACTGTCCCAAACCTGCCAGACAATGACCGACCAAATAATAAGGAGCTGCCTAACTATGAGTCAGACCAATGGTCTATCATAGCCCAGTATTGTCACAGCCTGACACGGCAGCAGGAGTTTCAAATCTTTGGCTCCAAATCTGGTTCTTCCAGGGTTTCTGGCAGAGGCCAGCACAGGCGTGCTACCTGAGACCCCTCCAAGATCCCCAGCACAGGCGTGCTACCAAAGATCCTGGGGATTGAATCTGAAACCTTATACATACAAAGCATGTGCTCCTACCACTTGAGCCACAGCCCCACCCAAATAATAGTAATTATTATTAGCAAGCCTTTATATAGCGCCAGCAATGTACCTGGTGCTTTACAAAGTACTGGAATAGACATGGTCCCTGCCCTAGGGCTTACAATATGAGAGACAGAGGGAGGACAAATAATCTCATTCATGTAATGAGGTTGCAGTTCTCAGCTACATGCATACGTGATTCATTCAGATAAACGTCCTTGCTCTTCTGTTGAGCACAAGCGCGGACAGACGTGACCCCTGGGTCGGAAAATCCAGGCTAGTAATCCATGCTTGGCCCTTCATAACCTCATTACATGAATGAGAATATTTGGTCAGCCATTGTCTTGCAGGTTTGGTACAGTGTTAAGGGATCAATTGATTTGCATATTGACCTCCACAGGCTAACCAAGGGGAGGGTAATTTGAGAACCATTTTTTGTTTTTTGTTCCACTTTACATGGTTATTACAACAGCTTGTGCCTTCTGTCATGCATCTTTGCAAATTGGTTAATCACAGCATCCTCAGAAATGGAGTCCACTGTAGATCTTTCAACAGAAAGGACAGCAAGGTGCTCTAGTCTATTCTGTCCCGTTGTGCTTCTCAGCCAGGTATGCAAACGCCTCAAAGCACTGAATGATCTTTCACAGCTGCAGCTACTTACTGGGATGGTTAATGCAACTTGGATAACTTTTTTTATAGTTGGGAAAATGAGTGTGTCTAAAAGATTATACAAACCTCACATGTCAAGGCTCCCGTTGGCCACTATTTTACGAGCCACATAATTTTTAGCCACAATTATTTCTCCATGTTGCAATGCTATTTTATAATAGTTTGCAAGTGAAGATAAGGTAGGTATGGAAAGAAAGTCTACAGATGATGGGCTTCATGCTTGAATGCTCTTCAAAAGGTCTGTTTTTACATTAGAAAACCGCTGGTCAAGTTCAGAAAGCACCCGATCTAAGCAGGGATAAAACAACTTGGTTCTAAAATTATCTAGTCCACTGATATCCTCAGTTCCCCCACATGTGGATTCTACAACAAAGTCATCCAAATGTTTGTCTGTGCTCACTGCACCCTCAATGATGGTTTACAACTGGATGTTTCCCACAATTCCAACTACAAGCATCCACAAGTAGAAAACAAGTAATAAAGCGCATGCAGAGCTCTAAATTCCAAATGGCCAAGTCACAATCAAACACACATGACACCCCAAAAGGCAGCCTATTAAGCACATTATGCCATACAGAGATGTTCTTCTAGATATATAACCAGTTCCTTTGTGTGGGAGTTTCTATAATATGAATAGTATTGTTTGAACAGAAGGTTTTGGCTTTATCATATACTGTTTTTGCCATTTCATTGTGTTCTCATGTTTTTCAGAGCACTGTTCTTTAAGATCTGTGACTTGCGCCAAATCAAGGTTTTCTTTTTGGAGAACCTTGTGAAACCCCTCTGTTGTGCCAAGCAGAGACTGGAACATGAAAAGACAGCAAACTGTAGGCAACTTATGCAGTTTTTTTAATAGCCCAATTGCTGTAGAAGACTGAATTTCAGAGAGGCATTGAATAATTGCTGAAAAGTTTGCAATCAGAGAATTGACAGAACGTATCTGACAAGCCCACCTAGTGTCTGAGAGCTGTACAAGCTCTCTATGCTTTAATCACAGATCATTTTGAATCTCAATGAATTGTTTGTGATTTATAAGGGAACTACTAAAGAAGGTATACAAATCTTCCAATATGCCAAAAAATGTAGTAACTTCTGTAACTGCTTTACAAATGTGACATAATACCAAGTTGAGCTGACGTGCATAACAGTGGACATAGATTGCTTCTGGGTTATATTGCAAAAATTTAGCTTGTACACCACCTGTTGCTCCACTCATAACTGAAGCACCATCATAGGTTTGTGCTACACTCTGAATATTCTCTAAACCATTTTCTCTTAGGCAATGCTGTATTGATTCAGTGATTGACTCTGCAGTAAATGATTTTAAGTCACATAGAGCCAGAAAATGTTCCTTTACAGAACCTGCTGCTGGAACAACATAGCGTACACAAATACGTTGAGGCTTCTGACTCTGCCCCCTTTCTTTCCCCCCATATTGGGCACAAGGCAGGCAGCATCCAGTAGTGAAAAGGGCAGCAACAGCAAGGGTGATCAGAACTGGGGAGGGCAGAGGGGATCTGGCTCTTCTGGGGTCTGTCTCCCTCCTTCTCCCCCCCCAGATCACAATGGTGGCAGGAAAGGGGAGCAACCCAGGTCGCTGGCTACGCTTGGGGAGGGGGAGGGAGGGGTCCACCCCCATGGCCCCACCCCCGCACCAATAGACTGCCATATTGGGCACAAGGCAGGCAGCACCCGGCAGTGAGGAGGGCAGCAACAGCAAGGGTGGTCAGAACTGAGGAGGGCAGAGGGGATCTGGCTCTTCTGGGGTCTGTCTCCCTCCTTCTCCCCCCCCAGATCACAATGGTGGCAGGAAAGGGGAGCAACCCAGGTCGCTGGCTACGCTTGGGGAGGGGGAGGGAGAGGGAAGTGTTAGCCCCCCAATAGCCTGTCCCCCCCCAAGCAC
Organism: Sphenodon punctatus; assembly: GCA_003113815.1. Taxonomy (NCBI): domain Eukaryota; kingdom Metazoa; phylum Chordata; class Lepidosauria; order Sphenodontia; family Sphenodontidae; genus Sphenodon; species Sphenodon punctatus. The sequence continues at coordinate 22,034 of QEPC01015629.1, forward strand.
CTACCTGCCTGGGCCAGGATTCAGATCAGTTGGGTTCTGTTCCTCTGGAGATGCAGTACCTTCTCTCCGTGACTCCGCAGAGACTCTGAGGGCGTTTAATGTGCCGCATCTCCCCCGCGCCTACCTCTCTCTGACGGGTCTGATGTTCAGAAGAGCATCAGACCCGTCTTAGAGCTCAGTGCGCATGCACGACCTTCTGCGCATGCGCACTTCAGAAGGGAACCCGGAAGTACGGCTTAAAGCTGGCACTTCGGGGATCCGCATCGGAGGGGCAGGATCGCCTGCCCCCTCCGACGCGCGGTAACACGCAGCTGGAACAAGTAGATGAGCGCAAAGAAAGGCGGCTGATCAAAGGATCAGCCGCCTTTTTTGTCTCGTGTATAAACACCCTGAGCCTCGTGTGCTGCAGTCAGTCACACAGCTACAGCTGCAGCTGCCTCACGCACCCTCGCATGCATGCCTTTTCTCCCTGTAAAGCGCAAGCTCAAGCAGCACCAGCTCACCACATGGTGCTGCTGGAGCAGGGACCAGCTGGGGGAGTCACGCACACACGCTGGACAGCTAGAGAGGCCCGCGGATACATGCGCAGTAAGTAAAGTAACTATTTTGAAACTGACTAGGTGTTAGTCAGTTTCAAATTGAAACTGACTAGGTGCTAGTCAGTTTCAATACTGCACAGCCTGCCTGCTATCCCAGGCTCCAGGGAAAAGACCCGGGCTCCAGCCCGATCAGTCACCCCTAGCAACACCTCTGCCTCAAACTTAGATGGCTTAAAGTAATCTAGCATATATTGTTTGGAACCATATATGATAGTGTCAAGACCCTTTATCCTTATAAAAAAAATGGCACTCGAGTTTGATTAACAATAGAATTTCTTTGGCCATATGAATTGCACACCTGATATGTCAATGCAAGCTCCTGTAGAAAAGCAGCACATACCACATTTTGATGGTGTACTCCATGTTGTGTCGGCAATACCAAAGCTAAATTACAGGGTATAGCATGACATGTACACCTTGAGACTGCTGTTAGTTCAAGAAGACTAGTCATTCTCTGATATAAATGTAATTCTGCCTTAGAATGCTGCAAAAAGATGAACTAAAGATGAGAAAATATTTGTACTGAAAATAAGTGATATTCCCTCCTGAAAAATTAAATGAAGAAAAATGTAATAATCTATTCTAACTTTTATCAGTGAAGTTCATTGGAGTAGTTTTCTAGTCTGCTATTATAATGCTTGTGCCTCAGAGAGCCATTGGATATTGCTAGGAAGGTGCCTATGAGCATTTTTAGCCAAGATGCTATTCATGCAGGAGGGCAATAAACCCCACAAATTACCTGCACGTGTAAACTACTCTCCCGCGAGTCTTGTGGACATGTCCACGTGGTAATGTGCATCAGTAAACCCCAGATATTGAGGGTTTCTGAATGCGCATTTGAAAACTCCCACGAGACTCATGCAAATTGCTCATCGTGCATGTCTAAAAACTCCCTGCTTGCAATTCTTTCAGGAATTTCTCATGCGTATGTGACATTGCAATCCTAGGATTTCCAGAGCTGCCACCTTTGTCATGGGAGAGGAATGATCGTGGGAGATTCCAACTCCCCATGATTTTCATGCATGTCTAAAAATGCTCTAAGAGGCTTCCCAAATGATGGAATGATCGAAGAACAGCAATTAAGCATCAGCCATGGATATAAATGGTTCAGAATGCAATTGGAAAAGGATCCACATGGAGCTGGAATTAATATTCACTGCAAATACAGATATTTGTTAAATTGGCCTGCTTTGGTTCATGTCTGTGAAGCAGGTACAAAACACTCTGCATGTGAACCAAAATTGCAATTGTGTGCACGCACACAGTGTGATCAGGGAAAGTCCCCCACTGTCACCTTGACAGCCACTTCACTTCATCCCCATTTCTCCCTCTCCTGGTTGTTGCTGGGGACTTTCTCCAGGCTAGCCTGCACATGTAGATGCAGTTGCAGTTTTGGTACATGCACAGCCGGCCACAGGCATGCACCACATGTGCCTGCCTCACTGCCCACCCGGCTGCCCCTGCAGTGGAACCACTCCTGGGGAGTGATGGTAGATGCTTGACTGGGGAGGGGGGGAAGCATTGGGAGGCCATGCTTGTCTATGGTCACTTGGCTGAGTGCCAACTGGGGTGGGGGTGGGGAAGATGCACGGGGAGGCCATGCTTCTCCATGGCTGCTTGGAGGGGTGGAGAATGGGAATCCTTCCTGTCCAGGTAATACAGGTGTACCCAATGTAATGTAAATAACCAAAGCAAAAAAATAAACTTAAATGTACAAGAGCTTTCTTAAAATACACACAAAAAACCAATTCAGTACAATTACAATTCAAAACACCTTCCACTCTATACATTGCAACAAAACATAAATGCCAAAAAACATAGAAATTAATTCACAATTAGAGCAATATTTAATATTTTATCATCAACATACATGTAATATATGTACTAAATTCCTTACCAT
>QEPC01015629.1:25166-56944 GCA_003113815.1 Sphenodon punctatus
CCCCCCCCCCCCCCCCCAATGCTCCGTGCATACACAAATGGCCGCCAGGGCTATTCTGTGCATAGGTGCCCCTGGTGGCCATTTGTAAATTCGCAGAACGTTTTGTGGGGGGCATTTTGCAGCACTCAAGAATCTCACGAGAATAATGGTGAGAGCGCTGATTTTCTCGAGATTCTAGACATGGAGAATCTCGCCAAGAAGCCCATTCTTGGTGAGATTCTTGCAGGGGTAAAAGAAATTATCTAATTTCACCCCTAAATGAGAGCCGGTGTGGTATAATGGTTAAGAGCACAGTACTGGGTCCAAGAGGTAAGGGGAGGCTCCTAGTTCCAGACTTGCCTTATCCATGAACTCACTCAGTGACTTTGGGCCTGTCACAGATCTCTCAACCTAACCTACTAGTTAGGTCAATTAGTTTAATGCTAATGGTTAATTGTTAAAGTTAATAAAGTTGAAATGTGAGCCACGCTGAGCCTAAGGTAAAAGGGGGTGGGGATACAAATTGAAATAAATAAATAAAATTAATAAATATAGAACATGATAGCCAGAGGTAGACTTAGCTCGGCGAAGAAGGAGATCCCAGTATATATTTGCCCCTGCAATTGGATCTGGGAAATCAACTGTGCAAATGTGCTGTGATTGAAAAGTATAGAAGATATTTGATCAATACAGCTTTTGGACATTATCTTATTTGGATCTATGCCATAGGCCTTTATGTGGTTGGAAGCATGAGATGAATCAGGGTTTGTCGGCATCTTTGAATTCAAATAGTTCCAGATGCTGTCTGATTAGGTGTTCTTCCTATATAAGATTTCATCCTCTCCCCTTTCATCTCTAGAACCAAGCTCTCAGATCCAGTAGCAGTAAAACCTTTCAAGTACTGCACTGTGTAATTTCAGAAGGATGAAATTCTCTTGCCAGCAGGCCGGGAGAAAGTTCTTTCTTGTCACCAGGCCCTCCATTTCCCCCTTTTTATACAGATTTTCCTTGGTCAGTTGTCTCACAGTTACCTTTATAGCCTTGGCCTTTTGCTACTGCTTGCTTTTCTGATATACCTCTTTAGTCCTTGAGGCCACACCATGCCCTCTAGCCCTGTATAAGTCCAGGGACCAGTTGCCAGGGTCATCACAAACAGGTGGATGCAGTGTCCCTCCAGCTCTTTCTTCTGTGTATCCTAGATATTTCTGGGCTACTTCTCCTTTGTCATAAAGGAATGAGCTTTCCAAGTTGGAGACAGGAGGGACAAATAACATAAAACACTGTCTTTGTTCTCTCTTTCTGGATGACCTGCTCTTCCCAGATCTGCTTCTCCCCTGATAATACCAAAGCTCTTCAGTCTATGGTAATCTGCTGATTACATGTTTTGAGTCAAGGAAAATTGATCAAGCTGATATTTTAGAAAGGGGGGGGGGAGGGAGGAGAGGGGAGGCAGGGAGGTAATTCTCCCAGCATATGAGGGTTTGAAGTTTGGGTACATTGGGCCCTCTGGCGGCTCTGAGATCATCTCTGGGAACCTAGTACAGACTTTCTCCCAGGTGTTCTATCCTGGTTCTGTACTGGCCTCTGCTTACCGCTAAATGGAGTAAGGACAAGAAGAATTTTACTTCTGTGTCTAGTAATTAAGGCCAAAATCCTAAGTGCATTTATTTGCGAGAAGGTTCCACTGATGAACCATACATGAGTGGTCTTGCTTAGGATTATGGCGAAAGCCTAAAAAGGGAATCGAAAACATTTCTTTGTGGTGACAAACAGTAGATTATGAAAATGTCTTTCCAAGGATGTAGGCAATACAGACAAAGTAGTAGAAGGATATCTTTTACTGGACCAACTACCGTTGGTGGAGGCATAAGCATGGATGTAGGAGCAGCCATATTACATACATTTATTGAATTAAAGCTGAAAAGGACAATAAACTTAAATGTAAAGTACAATGTTGGAGCAATCTTGCACTGGTCAGAAGTGGAGAAGATAGCACTCTAGGCATTCACCATCTCTAGTTTCACCAGATCTATGTATGGTGAGACCTTGGTGTGAAGTAAGGCTTAGATTTGCAAATGCTATCTGCTAATGAACAGCAAGCACATTTCGCAGGCTCAATGTGGTCATAAAATCAGTTGGAAGTGACCTCAGATATCATGTCTTGCAAAACTCAAAAGTTAGTGGCTCTATCACTTTACCCTTTTAGGACATTGTCACTGGCAGTCTGGTGCATTATACCCCTAAAGGAAAATGAGTTACCATTAACTGTGTCCTTTCTGTGAGCAAAAGAAGAACCCAGGTTACAAAATACCCCAGAAAACAATTGGAGTTTCTCTTTGGGGTAACTTTGTACCCCAGCCCATTTTAAGGTACAAATTTACTCTGGCTAAGTTTAATTAGTTTAGCCCTGCTAACTTTCAGTTCCTCACCCCAGCTAGGAGCTCTTTCAGACGTGCACAATTTGAGCGGATGTAAAATAATGCATTTGCTTTGAAGCGTACAATCTAAAACCGATTTGCATTCACATTGTCCAATTTGTGCACTGTATATGTCTAGCATGCACAACATTAAGTATGCGCTAATCTGTTCCCATGTTCTCTTACCATGCTGTTTAACGCTCTCCTCCCCCCTTTCCCCCACTAGCCTCGATCTCCCTGAAGCTTCCCTCCCTTGCCTTTCCCTGATCCCCATCACTGCTCGGGTGCTTCCCGACCGGTGGACAAATGTCTGGAAGTGCGCGCTCAAACTGTGTGCGCTAAGGAATCTTCCGATGTTCAGCTAGAGCAGTCAAATTCACAGCCGCTCTTGTAATGGTAGGTTTCCCTTACCCAGTAGTGTGCTGATTGGAAAACTGCACTGGCCAGGAATAGAGTGTGCAGAGGGCCTCAGATGTGAATGAAATATGCACATTCAACAAAACGGCGCATATTTCATGCATGTTTGAAAGGGCTCTAAGTTTCTGTTCTTTGCCACACCTTAGTTTCATTTCTTTCTGCTAGTGAAATACTCTAAATGCCTACCCCAGGTGCACTTTTCTGGCAAAAACTCAAGTTAGTGACTTTATCACTGCCCTTTTAGGACATTGTCACTGGCAGTCTGGTGCATGATACTCCCAAAGTAAAATGAGTTACCATTAACCGTTCCCCAGAAAACAATTGGATTTTCCCACTGAGGTAACTTTGAACTCTGGTCCATGTTAAGTATTAGGGTAAAAAGTTACCCCAGCTAAGTTTTATTAGTTTAGCACTGCTCATTTTTGTTTCCTCACCCCAGCTAAGTTGCAGACCCAGCAGCAAATCCAAACATGGAGCAACTGTCCAAAGTAGTATTTATCTCACCCCACACTCCCTTTTCTCTGCAGGCCTCAGGGTGGGAAGCAGGGTTAAAGTAGGTGCCAGCCCTGCTCTCCCGGTTTGCAGGGCATATGGTGGTATACCGTGTGTATTGTCACACATACTGACTTCTGTTATCACCTAGATTTTATGGTGTTTACAAATGAATATCTGGGGTAACAAATTACTCCACAAAACCAAGAACGTCGTTTTTTTCTCTGACTGGGTAAAGGTTAAACACAGTTAGGGGAAGTCAACTCCCGCAAGTACAGCAAGGTATCAGTCTCTCAGGTGAGATTTAGATAGATAGATAGATTAGATTAAAAAATTAGAAATTGTTTACTTTGTACTATAAAAATAAATTTTACAATTTTACATTGTTTTTTTACCTAATCTAACCTATCTAAATTTATAACCTACTCAACATATATACTGAATATAACCTATTTTAACATATAGGTTAACTAACTTTTTCAAGACTTTGGGGGCTTATAGGACGTACAAGTTATTGACAAAGTTCCCATGGTAGTTGGAAGGGTGCTGCAGTATTGCCCATGGGGAGGGACTGGAGTGTGTCCATGGGACTAACCTACAAGCCCCCACTCCTCTCCCTGAGAACCCAGGGGAAATTGTAGATCTACAATTTCCTGACTCCCAGCCCCCACCCCCGCCAGCTCCAACAGCTGTTTCAGGGTTGTCAGGTGCTAACTTTCCATTCACCCCACCTTCCTGGCTAATCCCTACTGGCTGCAGTTAAGAATAGAACTGCCCCCAAAAGTCTAATCTGCAGAGGCCGCTTGCACACGAGAAAAGGGTGGGGGTGGAGGGTAGGAATTGTGGTGAGCTGAAATAGCAGCAGGGGGATCACGTGAAGCTCCGCTCATGTGTGCAGGGTTTTTAATGTCACTAGCCCATTTCTGCCATGATTTCACTCATGGGTGACAGGGCTGGATTTTGATCCCCGTCACCCATGAGTGAAATCATGGCAGAAGTGGACTAATGACGTTAAAAACCCTGCATATACGAATGGAGCTTCACAGCAGTTCCCCTCCCATATTGTGTGCAAGCATCCAGAATCTTGTATCTGATGCAATAGAGGTGGGGACTAGTGGGAAAGGGAGGGAGTTCCCAGGGTGAGAGCCCACACTCTGCACTTACAAATCCTCTGATCCAGGTGCTGGTCTCACAACAACTCCTCCGCAGCCAGTAAGAGCTGGGGTAGAAAATCACCACTCACAGTTAGGCAGGTGCGTTCACATGGAGAGGCGCCCCATGACCCCTGTTTTTCACCCTACAGTCTGAACACACTACAGCGTCCCCCTCCACTGGGTATCACATTTCTAGAGCCCCTCCCCCCCCCATGCTGCTGGCAGGAACAATAGGGATTTGGCACTGCTGTTGCTGTGGCGACGTCTCTCCACACATCCCAGTCCTTCCCAGAGAATCAAGAAGTCTGACCTCACAGCCCGCTCCCTCTAGATTCGACTGCTCTGCCCTCCCAGAGAATGCTACCAAGCTCTCCACATCTGTGAGGTATCTAACTTATGTCAGGATGGATGTAGAATAGATGTACAGGAAGCACATGTATGTTTCATCCCTCTTTCCCATCTCTTCTGTTTTCCATGATGCTGTATTGGGACATGTACATAAAGCATACGTGCATTTCTGGTACATATAAACCACATCCATCTTGATATAATTTTTAAAACCTACTCCCCCCATAGGATAACTCCTCTGTGCAAGTTGATTATGAAAGTGATTAAATACTGGTTTAATTGCAGTACTGATGTCTGTATAAGATGCCACCCACACCTCACAGGCATCTGTTCCTTAGCTCTGGACAAAGGATCCTTGTATAAACATCTGCCCCCCAACCCACAGGCAGCTGCATCTCAGCGCCAGGGAACACACTCCTCCCCACCCCCACATTACCCCTGTCTTGATCAACTCACAACTCCTAACTGTCCCCAATTGTTGTCAGCTCAGCAGGGCTGCTTGCCAGTGCCTGCAATTAGAACAGGACACTGAGAAGCCGCCTCTCTCATTCTAAAGTTCAACGTGCTGACGGTGCTCCCAGACTAGTTTATGGGCTGTTTGGGATGCCAGTGACTGGCACTGGCTCTGCATGTGGCATGTAAGAAGTTGCATTTCCCATTCCCAGATGGTTTCTCTAAGTTGCACGCAGCTGTGTGCATCTCGGATATTATGGAAAAAACCCTCACTCTGTCCATTGAATAACGTGGGAACTTCAAAACACGATAACTATATGATGGTTTTTCAAAATCTAAAGTGAAGGACACACTAGAATATACACTTGAGTTTGTTAACACCTCCACACTGATAACTTCAAATACACTTATCCCGATCAATAGAAAATGGTTGCAAAAACCAGAAAAACAGTTCTGCCTCTGATTTTCAAACTCCTGTAACTCACCTGTCTTTCAACCGATTTCTATGAAATTTGGATTGCTTCTACCCCTCACCAAACCGATACCCCATGTCAATTTCACATTGATGTTATAAAACTGAGATGATTTATTCTAAGTACGATATTTGTGATTTTAACAGAAAGTGTGACTTGCCTTAACTATAAAGCCACTCCGGAGATTCCATAATAAGTATTGTTTTTTTAACTTTGCATCCTCTTCCCCCTACCACGCAGAACCTCTTCCCTGTAACTAAAGCCTTTTTCTGACAAGGCGCTGAAGAGCGCCTCCTGAGCCACGCGATGAGAGAAGCCGCATGTTAAGAGAGAAGTCACGCTGCACTGCCGGAAGTGACGTTCTCCCCGTTGCCGGCAATGGCTGGAGACGTGGCGCTTTGCAGAGGCGCGTTCTAGAGACCTCAATTTTGAGGTGTCTAGAACACGCCTCTGCAAAGCGCCGTGTCTCTGGCCGCCGCCATTGCCAGCAACGGGGAGAACATCACTTCCAGCAGCACAGCGCGGCTTCTCTCTTAACGCGCGGCTCAGGAGGTGCTTTTCAGTGCCTCATCTAAAAGCGGTGTAAGTTAAGCACATGCACCTGCAGCTTCTCAACCTCATGAACATATCGTTGTCTCTCCTGATGTTCACCTCTCCCTTGTCTCTCCTGTCCTGGTCTCGAAGATTGTAAGCCCCTTAAGGTAGTGACCTGTCTAGAACTATTGATTGTTCAATTCCAGGCACATTGCTTGTGCTATATAATAACAATAATAATAATAATTAATAACTTATTGTAAGATTATCTGAGGCTTGTCCATTTGAAATAATACATATGTCACAGGCAGCACTTATTTGTAGACAAATTCTATTTACTATTAGAGCTAAAATATCCCTAGTACACTAGGAGATCACCCTCTCTTTCCTTGTTCCATGGTACTGTGAATGTGTCTTGGTGTTCATATAGCACTTCCAGATAAGTTTAAAAAATGAATAAATAAATCAAAACCAGTCTCATCATTTAAAAAAAACCCTAACTTGAAAAGCCTTATCAATAAATGATATTGTTGCTATGAAAAGCATGTAAAGTAAATGCACTTTCTGCTAGCTATACATTAAAATCTCACAAGGGCAAGGGAAATTGAAACTGTCTTTGTAATGGGTCGTAAATCTTAGAAATGATTTGAATTCATGGATTAAATGTCAGCTTTGAAAGCATTTGGTGATATATCTCTTATCTTAGAAGAACGAACATTTCCACGGCAAATCAAATTATAACATTTTCATATTCTGCATTAGCTATTTTCAGAATAATATTCTTCAAAGAAATAACCGGTGACATTTTTTTCTCTTAGAACATTTTCTGGAGCTAGGATTACACTCCTAATTAATAGTCTCCATGAGCCTGGTATGAGAGAAAGGGCACTGTGCTGTTGTTCATACTGAATACACTGTATTTCATGCATGGAACGTCATATTAGATAACATTTTTCCAGACCCACAATCTTGTATTGAACCTAAAGGAAGATAGGTGGGAAAAGGAATCCAGTAATGCAGTATGGACTTCTCATCAAGGGCTTATAGGGCTGAATCCCACCACAAATTCCTATCTCTGTTGTTCAGCTGAGAAGTTGCTAATGCATCTGTTGAAAAGCTGTTAATATTAATAAATTTACTGTTGTGTGGCACCCCTTTAAGGCTTCAAGCCATGCTCTGCATGTGCATCATGCACACTCATGCACTATGCACACAATGTGCCCACTTGGTGTATATATGGCACACACATTCTACGCACTGTGCTCACACTGCACACAGAGTGCACACAACCTTGGATTGGATCCCAAGAGTACAAATGATGATCAGGGGGAGGGACATACTCCTGTCATTGGTGGTGTTCGCCCCCATTGGTTCCATCTGTGTGGGGCCTAGAGGTGCTCCTGGATTCACAGTTACGCCTGGATCTCCAAGTGTTGGCTGTGGCCAGCGGTGCCTTTCTCCAATTACATCTGGTGAAAAGGCTCCACCCATATATTTCAAATTTGGACATCACCATCCTCATCCATGCATTCATCACCTCGAGACTAGACTATTGCAATGCGCTCTATGTGGGGCTGCCCCTGGCAATGGTTTGGAAGCTGCAGCTGGTGAAGAATGCTACAGCCCGTCTCCTTACGGGGACAAGCTGCAGGGAGCACATTACATTGGTGCTCTGAGCATTACACTGGCTGCCTATTGTCTTCTGGGCCCAATTCAAGGTGCTGGTTTTGACCTTTAAGGCCCTTAATGGCCTGTGCCCTTCTTACCGGAAAGATCACCTCACCCCCTGGGCCCCTGGATGGTCCCTGTGGTCATCCGGGAGCACCCTCCTGGAGGTCCTGTGTTTCTGGCGAGTTTGAATGGACAGGCGGACATTCTTGGCAGCCCCACCGTCTCTTTGACATGCCCTCCTGTCAGAGATTCATCTCAGCCCAGATCTCCTTGCCTTCCAACATAGCTGTAAGACCTGATTCTTCCATCAGGTGTTTAGCAGGGAGAAGGGGAGGGTGGGATGGGCTAGAGTGGTTAGGGGGTTGTTATTTCATCGGTCACTTTGATTTTATATTCTGCTGCTATGGTTTTATTTTTGTATTCCTTTTGTATTTATTGTTGAATGTATTTTAATTGTGATTGTGAGCTGCCCCGAGTCACCTGGTGCGAGAGGGGTGGGGTAAAAATATTTGAAATAAATAAATAAATACTCTGTGTGGGGAGGATGACGAAAGCCCTGGAGCTGTCTCTCTGCCCTTTTACTGCATTTGTACAGGATGTGAGGAAGGGGAATAGAAAGAAGCGAGAGAAGTAGTGACTTGCTACGCCTGTGCAGAGAGCTTGTTGGAGACTCCATCCTGTTAGCATGCACTGAGATTTATCTAAGAATTGTAATACACCTAGACCCAGTGAGCACTCAGTAGGCTTAGGGAGGTGGGGGTGGGGGGACCATTCCATGTGCGTATACAGACTCTCCTGCAGTCTTCTGGTTGAGCAAAGGCTGGAGATAGGTATGTATCTTCCAGACCCTGGGCAGCTCTCAGAGACGCTGATGAGGCCAAGCCTCTAGCCAGTTCCCTGAACGGGTGCAGTGAGTAAGACTGCTTTCACACATTACACAATGGGTTATGTGAGTGTGATGATAATTAGCCATCCTGGATGTGTAAACTATGTCTCCTGATTGCTGAGATGCTATTCCCAAAGTCCCTTCTATGCCTGCCTGAGGGCTGCCCCATATACCCACCTAAAAACAACTGCCTATTGGTCCTGTAAAGCTAGAAACATCAGTAATTGGCCAGTGAATGTGTCTGTCAGTCTTTTGGGTTGCTCCACATCCTCCTTCCTACAGACTCTCTCCCTCTTCCATGTCAGGTGCCTGCCTGTGTCTGGCACTGCATGTGCTGCTATTTATCTGAATATTGGTCTTCAAGGGGACAACGTCAATTGCTTATAGAATTGAGTCCCTTTATCAAATTGCTGTGTAGTTTGGCAGAGATGACAGGAAAGGTATGTGATACATTCATGCCAAATATCTTGTAAACAGGATGGAATATACAAATGTTATATCTGGAAATGTATTTTCAAGTTAATGCCTTATACCATCGTTACCATCGATCCAATCTTTCTGAGAATTTGCAGATTTGTTAAGGTTGTGAGGGGACATGATATTTGTAGGTTTCATGCAAATCAGATGGACAATAAAGAAGTTGTAGCCATGAATATGTATGGCGCTTTTCTTAAAATCACAACGTTAAATCGCTTCTAAAATCTGTTTCCTTCATTTCAAAACATGGTTTTGAACCCCAAATGTCATCACAATTGAATAAGAAACAAAAATGTTATAACCGGCCATACATTTTTCAGTTTTTTCCCTTTATTTCAAAAACAAAACATTATTTTTGTTTTTGTTTTCATTATTATTTTTTACTGTTTTCGTTATTGCAATAACAATAATGAAAATGACAATTTTCATTATCGTTATTATAATAACAAAAATGACATGCACACCCCTAGGCTGACTGCTATTGGAGACACTGCTCTTCCTTTACTTCCTTTCTCTTCTCTTCCTCAGGTTTCTTCTGCCCAGTCCTTTACAGTGAGGCTGTCTTACAGACTCCAAATCCTTTTTTCCTTGCATTCATGACTGATCAGCAGCACCAACCTGGGGGGGGGGGGGACTTTACCTCGTGCAGTACTACCAATGCAGTGCCACCCAACCACATGTAAACACTGTGAGCATACATAACTCTTTACAGTCACTGTCTTTATAACTAGGGACACGCGAATGCGGTTCAGATGTTCGGAGTTCAGACCGAACTCAGTCTGTTTGGACATCTGAACCGAACTCGGAAACGACCGAGTCATGTTCGGGTGAGTTCAGTCATGTTCGGGTGAGTTCGGATGAGTTTGGGGGCGGGAAAAACATGACTGGAAGACCCATTTCAGTGGGAAAAACGTGACTAGAAGGGGGAGGCAGCTGAGGAGCAGACTTCCTGGCACCAGGGGTGGAGACCAGGGGTGGTTTCAGGGCCAAATGATACTGATACCAAAAAAAAAATCTTTGAATTCGGTATCGATATTGGTACTGATAGCGCTATTTTGAATGTTCAGCCATATTCGGCCGAACCGAACTCCTCTGAACTGAACAACTGAACCTGAACTCGGTTTTCAGACCGAACGGCCGAACATCCGAACTGCATTCTGTTTGCACATCTCTATTTATAACACTCGTAACATCTCTAGGTCAGGGATGGCTCTACCATTAGCCAGAGGGAGGTGGCAGCAACCTGCTTTCCACCATGGTGACCCTACCCCTTCTTACTTCACTGCTCCCTCCTACCCTTAGGTTCCTCAGCCCTGGACTAGGGCAACAGAATGCCTACGACCGACTCCAAGGCAGGTCAGTCCATATTATCATTACAGGTGTGGAAAGGAGGCTGAAAGATTGCCCAAGACTACTCAGGGAATGTATGATTGAGCCAGGTTTTGAATCCAGAGCTTTCAGATCCAGGCCCTGCATGTTATCCACTGAACTACATCAGCCAGTAACTTCCCACTGTCTTTGCTTAGTGTGAAGGAGGCTTCTAAATAGACTGGAATATATGTAAAATGGTGCTTATATAACTTCATGTAAATAATTGACAGATGCAATCTGGAAACCTGAATCAAGCTTTTATTAAAATGGAGGTTATCCAGAGATGAACATTTTGGAAGAGTTTTTATAGGGGGAAAGGCAATATTATTAAAGAATACTAAACTCTATAGTTGCCAGAAAAAAAATCCTTCTGGACTGAGGAAGAAATACAAGACTTTTCTTTAGGTGAATAGTTTAGAAAAGGCCACCTTGGTGTAGAGAAATATTTTCAAGTGCAAGGAAAACATAATTTAACTTAAATGAATTTTATTGCCAGAGTTATTTCAGTGACATACCGAAATTAAAAGACAAGAATTCAGTTTGAACACACACTGCCCCCCTTTTTGAAAGCACCTGAACCTTTTCTGTTCAATGGCAGGTTTGCCACTGACTTCATTATGAGCAGTATTGGATCTATTCTCTCTCCTGCTTCTTTGCCCACCTTCATCTTCCCCAGGGTATGAAACCTGATGCTTGTTAGATGCTGCCGACTGAAAGGCCCGAATTCATGAGATACAGTAAGTCATAAAATGAGTGCTTTCCCTCGGGATATTTCTAATTTTTTTTTTATTTCTCACCCTCAAAGTGCATGTGGCACATTCGTCTTGTGTTAGTTTACTCCTGTTAGTCTGTTCCTTTTAAGAGACAAAGTGGTTTGAATGATATCGTTTATTGTGTTGCAGAGTAATAGCTGATTCGCAATCAGTAAGGACAAATGCAGCTGAAAGTTTAAAACAGAACTTTACTTAAACTTTCTCAGGCACAGATCCTTAGTTACATCTAGCTAGTAAGAAGACAAAATGGAGACTGAGACAATGAGAGAGAAGGGAAGAAGGAGTGGTTACATAAAGGAATTAAACTGCAAAACCCCATCTCCCTTCCATGTACACATAAACTTAGCAGCGCCATCTATAGTTAATTACTGTTCTTAATACAGCAGACATTAACTTATGGATGTTGCATATACCAACATCCCTTCTCAACATACAGAAGTTTACCTACTAAACCCATTTTGCTTAGTAGCTTTCGGTGGTGCTCTCCTGCTAAAGGTTTAGTCAGGGCATCTGCTACCATGTCTTCTGTAGCTGCCTTTGTCCATTTGTTGTGTTCCCCTTCTGACATTTGTAATACATCTTCCCATGTTGATGGCTCAGACAGTCTGTTGGTACTTGCTTTGTAGGACAGACGGGTGGGTGGTTTGCCTTTATTTTCCCTGTTAGATCTTCTGATTTTAACCTCTGCAGGTGATTGGGTTTGTTCCTGCATCTCAGTTGAGCTTATGCTGATTTGAACTATTTTTTCAGGACGCTCTTCTCCTCCTGATTCAGGACACGCTTCTTCTCCTGATTCTTGTAAGGACATTACACTGTTGTTTGGTTTTTCCTCAAAAGTCACGCTGTTGCTGATAGTTACTTTGTCTGTGTGTGGGTAGTCTGTAGTCTGTGTGTGGGTTAAGGATTCTGTATCCTTTGGAGTGTTCCCTGTATCCAACAAGAATCCCTTCCACAGCTCGGTTTTGTAGTTTGTAGTTTTGTAGTTTGTAGTTTGTTGCGTTTCTCTTCCGGAATGTACACGTATGCCTTGTATCCAAACACTTTGATGTCTCCCACACTAGGCTTCTCTCCATACCAGAGTTTGTATGGAGTTTTACTTGTTGTTCTTGAGTAGAGTCGGTTCTGTAGATATGTCACCGTAACTACTGCCTCGCCCCAATATTTTTCTGGCAGTCTGGAGTCCATCAACCTGCACCTGATCATTTCTGTTAAGGTTCTGTTCTTTCTTTCAGCTACCCCATTTTTCTCGGGTGTGTATGGTACCATCTTCTGGTGGTGTATCCCATGGGCTCTCAGGAAGTCTTCAACTCTCTTTCCTGTGTATTCGCCTCCGTTGTTGGTTCGGAGTGTGAGTGGCTTGTGTTGGAATCTGTTGCTTGTCATGGTTATGTAGTCCCTTAATTTTTCCAGTACTTCATTCTTATGCTTCATGAGATATGTGACTGTGTATCTTGAGTAGTCAACTATGAATGTCATTATGTCTCTGTTCCCTCCAGTTGTGGGTACTTTTATGGGGCCGCACACATCGCTGTGTATGAGGTCAAGTGGCTTGGAGGTTCTTGTCTGGCTTGCCTTGGGGAGCTTTGCTCTGGTGGCTTTAGCTTTGATACAGCATTCACATCTCATGGTCAAGGGACATGCTGTTACTATCAGGTCTTTTGTGCAGAGGTAGGTGTGTGCCCATTCCCACGGAGCATCGGGCATTGGAGCCCATTGCTGTGTGTGTGGGTGATTGGTGGAGGTGGGTGTAGTGTGGGAGCATGCATGCACCCCTGAGGCATTACCACAGGCACCTCCACCCATCTCTCCATGCAGTGAAACTGGGTGTTTTCACTCAAGACACTATCCACCAACCGACCTCCCAGCCACTATACATGTTATAGGGCACCAATAGGGTAATACTGCAGCCCTGCAACATGTATAGTGGGTAGGTGGTGGGTGGGTAGTGGAGTGTCTTATGTGAAAACAGCCTGTGTGGAGATGGGTGGGGGCGTCTCGTGTGAAAAGGGCCTTAGATTAGTGTTGCTTTTTCTGACTTTTTTTTTTTTTTTTTTTTAAAGGTGGAGGTAGCAGATTACACTTTCTGAAATTTACTCCTGTTCATACTGTAGGTTTCAAGCTTTGATAGAAATTTTAACATAATTGGGTGGGCATTCCATGTAAGGTTGTCGGAGTTCACTGGCTCCAGGAATTCTGACCTTGCTCACCCAGGAAATAGTTCTTGGACCAGTCTAATAGCACTTGAGCCTTGTTGACCAGCCCTGTAGGGATGGGCGAACGTGGTTTGGAAGTTTGGAGTTCGGACCGAACTCGGTCTGTTCAGTCAACCGAACCGAACTCGAATTTCAAACCGAACTGAACTGAATTTCCGAACTCCGTTCTGTTTTCCCATCCCTAGTGGCAACACACACCAAAAAACCTGGTTTTGAATGGCTGAACTTGGTTCAGAATTCGACTGAACTTGGTCTGTTTGGTCAACCAAACCAAACTTCCAAACCGAACTCGAATTTCAAACTGAACCGAACCGAGTTTCCGAAGTCGAATTTCAAACCGAACCGAACTGAATTTCTGAACTCCGTTCTGTTTGCCCATCCCTACAGCCCTGCCACCTGCTCTGATTGGCAGGCACGATCCCTACCTCTATTAGCTGGGGCTGCTTATACTTCTGCATCATTCTCCCATACCTGTGAAACAATCCCTACCAGAGTGTTGCTTCCAGTCCCCCTGCCCTCAGGTCCTGTGATCTTACCATGTTTCAACTGCCATGCCTGTTTTCCAGCACCTGATCACCATTTCACCAGCACCTAACCCTCCTGAGACATTATCTACCCGTGGACTGACCTGGCTATGACCTCTGCTCAGACACTTGACCTTGCCTTTGATTTACCCTTGGACTTCTATGGTCTTTCTCAGGCTGATTCCCTACATTGACTTCCTGCCTGAATGCTGACATTGACTGAGCCTGATGTCCTCTGTCTTGGCCCTGTTCCTGACACCATTTATCGTCAGACTAGATTCTGCCTTCACTTGTTGGCCTGCACATACACAAGGAAGCAGTGGGTCTCTCTTCACAGTGACCCACCAAAACATCAGACCCTGGGGGGGCGTGGCCACTGCAGAGGTATTGGGTTCCATTGCAACTCTAGCCTGTGCAATTTGATGACCAGGAAGGGCTCCTTTGAAAGAGCCCCACCTAGGCACTGGAGAGAAGGAAGGGATGGGGAGGAGTGGAAGGAGTCAGGGATCAGGAGGGCTGCTGTGCTTGTCTGAGGTTCAGTACTTCCTTAGCCTCTCAGAGAGTTCTTCTGCTTGCCTGTGTTTGAGGGCCCTTCAGGTGGGGAGATCTGAATGGGGACCTGGGAGGGCCTGAGGATATAAAATTGGGGGCCTGGGTGGTGTGGGGCATGAACTGGGGAAATCTGGGAGTCTGGCGTGGTGTAAGAAGGTGGGGGTTAGAGAGAGCAGAAGATTTTGGCCAGTTTGCATGCTACTGCAGGCTAAGAATAACCGGAACCTTCCTTTGGGTGAGTAATATTTTTAACTTCCTTTCCTATTTTTAATTGTTCCCTTTCCCTGACTGATGTATATTTTATTTTATTTTGGATTTATCTTTAGGGTTGGTGTAAATTTGGTTGCCCAGGTATTTTAAATACATTTTTTTTTAAAAATTAACATTTATTTTTTAGAGTTTGGGGGTAATTTGGTTGTTTTTGAATTTTAAGTATATATATTTAATTTTTCATTTGTGCGTTGACTGAATATATTTTGTAAAAAAATATTTTTCTTTTTGATTTTTAGAATAATTTTTGTTTTTGTAGTTTAGATATTTGAATATTTGGAGTGGATATACTATTTGTTGACTGAGTGCAGCAGGGGAGTGATTTTCTTAGATTGTAAAGCCCTCACAAACCCTCCCTACAATCTATGAAAATCACTTCCTTGCTGCAAACAGTCAATACACAATTTCCCTGTTAGAGGGAAAGGGGACATCCTCTTGTGAGAGGGCTATTTTTAAAATTTGTGTTTAGGTAGTTGTTTATTTAATTGGATTTGATACATTGTTAGTTGACAGAGTGCAACAGGGGAGTGACTTTCTTAGATTGTAAGCTCCCCGGGACAGGGACCCTGTCTATTTTCAACAGTTGGAAAGCATCAGGTACATTGCTTGCACTATATAAAATCAAGGTAGGGAAGAGGAATGCTACAAGCATGCACAGCAAGTCAGTGGCAGAGCCAGGAAGCGAATCCAGATTTTGAACTTGAACAGACCAGGCAAGGGGAAGTGGAGTCAGGTAGAGAGATCCCTCTGCCCTCATGGTGCCAAGTGCCTACCAAGCAGCAGGCAGAACTAGAAGCAATGTGGCACCCAATTATTATTATTTTTTTTAAAACTGCATGCCATGGTAAAGATAAACGTAACTCCCATCCCCCAGCATTGGCCCTTTGGACAGGACAGGTCAAACCATACCAGGACAGGACAGGACAGGACAGACACCTCTCTCCCTCACCCCCAAGCTGATTACTTACAGTTCCAGTAGCACTGTAGCACACAGCCAAATTCACCAAAGAGAATGGACAAAAAAGCTGTAGCCATTTTTATTTTGCCCTGCCAGTCAATCAAAACTTGCCATCTGGCTTTCCATCACTCAACTGTCCCCTCCCATACCCCTCTCCTACCAAATATGGCACTAAGTTTCATTTCCAGAAGAAGGGAAGCTCAACTATCCACCAGCCCCCCATGCATGTAGCGGTTTCTGAAGTTTCCAAAGTTTTTCAAAGTTTTCTGAATAATGGCCTTGGTACTTGGAACTTCAGAATTCGGACTTTCCAAACCAAATACCATAATATTTACCAAATTCTAACGTTTTCCAAAGACTTCTTTTCAGCCCTAACCTTTACAGCCTCAATTCCCAATCTGTAAAAAATGAGAATATGTGTATGTCTGTCTCTCCCTGTGTTCCTGTCACCCTTATCATCCTTAGATTGTAAGCCTCCTGGGCAGGGACCTGTGTCTTGTTTCTGGTCTGGCCAGGAAGTTTTTTCTAGTGAACCGAGCATGGGACTGAGACACTTGCATTTAATTGCATCTGCAATTAATGGGATGCCGGTTGTTGAAATAAAATTCTTTGGATGATGCTGTTAATACATGAGAGGGAAGACCCCCGGAGCCCATGGTCACTCTGTGAGGTCTCCCTGCAGCCGCCACCTGCAGTCTCTGTGCAGGATCACAACTAACGAGCAGGCATTCTTCCCTGCCATGGTCTGCCCATGCTTCCCCCCACCCTAGAGTTGCGGTTGGTCCTCAGATGCCCTAGTTGCTGGCCACAACTCTATGGTGCTGAATGTGTGCACCCAATAGATGGGTGGTTGCGGGGGCCCCTTGTGACCCCCCAATACATGGGAGGTGGCCGCAGGGCAATGGGTTACCCTGCCTTACCCCAGATTCACCCAAACAGCATCGGCCTTTCCTAGGATGACACAATGAGTGAACATCAGTCAGCTGGCCACCTAACAGATGAGCAGGTGAATCCAAGGTTAATGGGGGAGAAAATGGGGCCGCATCACATCCCCCACCCACCTGCCTGAGACCAGCATGGAGGGAAAAGTTTAAGGAAAAATCTCATTGTTCATTGTTATAAAATCACGTTTGCAAGTTCTGGAAGATGATTTCTGCCTTCAACAAAGATTTTGATTTTTTGGTATTTTTTCCCCAAGTAAGCAATGAGGCAAGTAGTGAAGTACCTTGCAGAGGCAGGTATGACCTCAGAGCTGACAACTGAGATTAATCATGGGAGCCAGGAGGTTGGTTAAAATTGACCCAAGTAAAAATGCATATCGGGTAAACAGAAGAGTGACCATGTAGTGCACAGAGGCAGATCTTAGAATAAGTAGCACAGCTACAACTCATATCAGAGAGAAGATGCATGGAGAAAATCAAGAGTGGATGTAGGTGGTACTGCAGCATGTCCAAGAAGATGGATGACATGACAAAGAACTCATCAAGCTGGAAGCAGTAGGCCTTCCATTAGCGGACGCTACACTTCTGGTAATGATGAATGGCTCCCAGAGATGCATCACATTGCTGAAGAAACTCTTGGAAATGGCAATTTCTTTTTGGTATTAAGGAAAATAACTACTATAATCTAATAAGTTAAGCCTGTATTAGTGAAAGCTTAAAGACGTAGCAAAAACCATTAAAATATTTGGCATGACTCATCTACCTGTATGATGTAAATGAATGTCAGTTGTCGAAGTATTGGATTTTATGGCACTTTAGTGCCACAGGGAGTTAGATTAACTGGGATGTCAAAGTAAAGAACAAAGGGCTAATTTCCCCCTCCCCCCATAACACCTATATAGCACAACTGAAGGCAACATGATTAAACTGGTGTGATTATGCAAGCATTTTTCCTTCTGCTTAAAACTCTGGATCCATCCACACCAATCTTCAGTAGCTCAGACTTCACATATGTAGACACTTCTTAACTGAAAGAATAATGAAGTATACAAATGTAACTGGACACCCTTGAGTGGTTTTGCCTGCAGTGGGGATTGAATTAGAGACTTCTTGGTCCAGCTGCATAAACCTTTATATACCGAGTTAAAGATCTGGGCCTATTAGCTCTGTAGAGTATAGTAGGATCATGAGCCATGGGTCACCACCGGGGCCGGGGGGGGGGGGGGGGGAAGGGGCAGCGTGTCACATCCCCTGCAACACACAAAAAGGAAGCTGCCTTCTCTAGGTCTGAATGATGGTTTTGGGTTCAGACAAATACTTGAGATGAAAATAAATAGTTTGTAATGACCAAGGAGAGACTGCAAATAGCTGTTGCCTGAGGATCATGCATTTCCTGCCTTATGAAGATTTAAAACTAGGACATCAAAGTAGTCTAAGGAGCTAGACACCATTGAATGGAATTTGGCATCCACCCCTTGGACTCTTGCGAAACAGCTTTGAGCATAGAGGGCCACACTTTCAAACATTTGTTTATACTATAGTTGTAGTCCTTGAAACCACTTACTCCTGAGTAGTTCCACTAAGTTCAACAGGGCTACTTTGGAATAAACTTTTGTTTGAGGGCACAATCCTCCATCTACTAAAGCCAATGCAAGATGGGCCTTGGAGTTTAATGGATGGAAGTTTCACCTCGAGTGTTTTTTGTGAGTAGAAATGCCTTTTTGCTCACATAGATATAAGTTTTTTTGCATTCAGAAAGGCAGACTTATACAGGAGATGGCAGGAAGAGCTACTACTGAGACCAAGCACTTGTACTTGTCCTCAGGCATAGACACTGCAGGGAACAGATTGGTGCGAATGTTTCAGATGGTGCATGGCCTGGTGAATCCAGACTGTCTCAATCCATCTACAGTTTGCTCTGTAGAGCACTGTGAGAAATTTTTGACATTCTTTGCAGAGAAGATAGAATGACTCTGGATGGGACTTGTTGGGCCTTTCAATGTGGAGAGTCATGGCGTTCCAAGGGACTGTATTCCCCTGGTTGACCTCGATGTGGTTGATGAAGAAGGCTGTGCACTGCTGGGATCGTTGAGACCCACTACGTGAGCCTCCGGCCCGTACCCATTCTGGATACTACTGTTTGTCAATATCGCCCGGTCTCCAATCTGCCTGTTTTAGGGAAGGTGATTGAGAAGGCTGTGGCTGTGTGGCTACAGAAACATCTGGACTCCAACAATATTTTGGGGAAATTCCAGTCTGGGTTCAGGTCTTCCTTCGGGGTAAAGACAGCACTTATCAGGGTGTTGAACGATCTCCTGATGATCTTAGATTGAGGACAGCTGGCTGTTCTGGTCATGTTGGACCTTACAGCAGTGTTTGATTCAATTGACCATGGGTTGCTGTTTTGGCCGCTGAGGGACATCACTGGTGTGACAGGAGCTGCTGGTTGGTGGTTTCAGTCATACCTAGAAGGGAGGAGCCAATCGGTGGTGATGGATGGATATGCATCATCCCTAAGGGGCCTGAATTGCAGCATTCCTCAAGGTTCTATTCTTTCACCCATGTTGTTCAGTGTATACATGCAGTCCTTTGGGGATGTCATGATTAAGCACAGGGTTGAGTACATCAGTACATGGATGATACACAACTGTATATCTCTTGCCCTGTGAGTGGTGCCAATTCTGCCTCTGCCTTGGAGGAATGCTTGAATGATACAGCCGCCTGGATGCATCAAAGCTACCTCGTGTTCAATCCGGGGAAGACTGAGGTGATATTGGTGGGAAGGGGCAGCTGATATGAGGATGCCCTTGCCTTCCTCGGGCCGGGTGGAGGTAGTGGGCCAGGTAAAGAACTTGGTATCATTTTCGACCATGCTCTATCCATGAAAACCCAGGTGTTGGACATGGTTCAGAAATGCTTTTTTCAATTACGCAATTTGCATAGGTTACGTCAGTATTTATCCCAGGCTGACCTTACCACAGTCATCCATGCCCTGGTGACTACGAGGCTTGTTTTTTGTAATTTTGTCTTCTATGGGCTATCGGAAGTGCTTATCCATTGCTTGCAGCTTGTTCCGAGCATGGCTGCTTACTGGTTTGGGCAGCCATGATTATATTACGCCTGCCCTGCATTCTCTGCATTGGCTGCCTGTGTTATTATTATTATTATTATTATTTATTAAGGCACAGGTTTCGCCATATGCCAATGAAACAATACAGCAAAACTTCCTTAGATCCAACAACATACAACATACACTAATATAAGCCACAATAAAACCTCATATATCCAATATCCATCATCTTGTTATTTCCACATAATGATGAGATAAATCAGTAATTTTGGAAAAGAAAATATGATTATACCTTAAGGGATATCCCATACAAAAGGAAATTACTCAACCTACCCCAATCAGAATTATTCTACTGCCATCCGTTTTTGAGAAGCCAGGCATACGAAAGCAGCAAGAGCTAACAAATCCTCTGATTTAGATAAGGAAAGAAGTTTCTTGTACCCAGACCCTGGCTTAGTACATCACATCTCAGTAACCAGGGGCTGAATTCAAACAGCCCTAAGATCATTATACAATGGGCATGAAATCAAAAAATGCTCCACCAATTCCACCTCTTCCTGGGGACAAATACAGAGCTGCCTGTCATAGGGAATGTTCTTATATCTACCCTCTACCACAGCGGTCTGAATCATCTGAAAATGGAGTAGGGTGTAATTCCTCCATAATATGCGGTTGGACAGGGTGTCAAGATAAGGGTCCCACCCCCACTTAACTTTAAACAGGCCGAGTCAAGGAGCAACCCTCCAGCTCATAAGTCCTGCCATATCTTCCTGGCATGATATGTCCTCTATCCTAGTTTGCATCTCCCTCTTAATCCCTACCAGGGTACACCCCTGTCTCTTATACACATCTAGATGTGTATAAGAGACAGGAATACAGTAGTTCCTCTTCCAAACACAGACGAGGGAGTAATTTCTCACACATAGCAAGAAGCCTCAACCAATAACGAATCACTGCCAGTCTGGCCCGTGAAAGAATGGAGAACACCCCAGTTTCCTCCCTTAACACCTCTCCTGGTATACTTCTCCCTACTTGAAGAAATTGGTGCAAGAAAGAATCCTGCACCCTCTCTAAGGGTTTGATCACTGGATAGGGGATAATATCGAGGCCATGGCTGCCTGTGTAGCGATGGATTGAGTTTAAGATTGCGCTGCTGGCTTTTAGGGCCCTGAACGGTTTAGACCCTGGCTATATTCAAGACCTACTTCTGAAATATCACACTGACGGGTATCTCTGCTCAGGAACCACCTGCTGTTTGGGGGTTCAACCATCATGCCTTAAGTCAGTGGGCATCTTTAGACATAACAAAGATTGGGTGGCAAAACCCCTAAACACATGTTTGGCCATTACAATAACAATCCCAATACTAGGGATGGGCGAACGCGGTTCGGAAGTTCGGACCAAACTTGACCAGTTCGGTCAACCGAACGGAACTTCCGAACTGAACTCAATTTTCGAACCAAACCGAATTTCCGAACTTGGCTCTGTTCGCCCATCCCTAAAAGATAATATTCCATTTAGTTCAATGGGGTTTGAATTTCTGAACTTTGTTCGGAAGTTCGGAGTTCGGACCAAACTCGAATAGTTCGGTCGACCGAACTGAACTTCAGAACCAAACCGAATTTCCAAACTGAACCGAACCGAATTTCCGAACTCGGTTCTGTTCGCCCATCCCTACCCAACACCAATTTTAACACACAATGTGAACACCATTGCATCACAAGGACAATTTGTGTGTTATGGTTGAACACGTGGCCAACGTGGTATCTAATGATATCACGTGGTATGTTAGCAGGTACAACACAGGGAATGCAGCAGTGCTTGCGTGCTGAGATCGGGTGGCGAGCAAAACACCAATTTGCCCCAAGATGGGCTGTGTGTCTAAGCAGCACCACATGGTGAACACAGGGCCAAACAGGTTCATATCAAGGTCAAAACACAGGTTCATATCAAGGTCAAAACACACATTCAGACACCCATTGTTGTTATGTCTAAATACACACAGTGGGTGATCTGACTTTTGCTGTGGTGGGCACCTCAGTGTGGAACTCGCTCCCTCCGGATGTTCATCATAGTTCCTTCAAAAAGCACCTGAAAACATGTTTATTTTCTAGGTGTTTTTAGGATCTACTGCTGATTCCCTTAAGTGTGCTCTGTCCTCCTTTTTTCCTTCCCCTATCTTAAAGTATTTTATTACTGTTTTGAATTGTTTTGAATTGTTTTAAATTGTTTTATATTTGTATATTGTTTTAAATTCTATAAAGCTTTCTGAGTGCCATGCAAGGAAAGGGGGGGGGGGACTCTATAAAAATAATTAATAATAATAAAAATAAATAGGAACAAATAATAAATTATTATTATTGTTGTTATTAAAATGGCCTTGATATAGTGGAGATTTGGACTGAAAGCAATAGAATAAAATTAATCAAAAGACAAATGTATAGAAGTGCACACAGTAAAGAAAAAACAAGTGTACACATAAGCTGGGAGATAACTGGCAAAGCATATCAATGCCAGAAGGATTTGGGGGTTACAGTGGATCACAAGCTGAAAATGAGTGAGCAATGTGAAACTGCTGAAAAAAGGGCCAATGCCATTAGCAGATACCTCATATCCAAGACCCAGTTATAATACCAGCACATGTCAGATCTCTCAGAATACTGTGTTCTGGTTTGGACTCCACATTTCAAGAATACTGTTGACAAACTTAAAAGGATCCGGAGGAGAGCAATGAAGATAATCAAGGTTCTGGAATACAAGTCATACAAGGAAAGGCCTATGTCACTGGGCATGTTTAGCTTTGAGAAAAGACGATTAAAGGGCAATATGTTGACAGTTTAAAAATATTTAAAAGGATGCAGTAAACATTTTTTTCTCCATTATTACTGAAGACAAGAAGTAATGTCTTGTCAAATTTCCTGATTTAAAATTTCAGGAAAGTAAGTTTAGGCTAAATATTGGGGGAAACTGCCTATTAAGAACATTTCAGCTGTAGAACAAGGGCCCTTTTCACACAGACATTCTAACACTGATCAAATGGGTGTTACATTTTATTATACATGTTGCAGGGCTGCAGATGTGCTCTATGGGTGCCCTGCAATATATAAAATGTAACACCCATTTGATCAGTTAGTATGTCTGTGTGAAAAGGGCCAAGGGCCATTTTCACATGGCGCTGCTGGGTAGGGGGTGTCATCCTCGCCGCCATGCAATGACAAGCCGGCACACTAAGGGATCCCAGGGAGCAGAAGCAAGACAGGGAGCTCTGGGGCCATCTTCCCCGGTCGCAATGCCGGTGGACATCGCTGGACCTCGGCTACGCCCCTACAATATCAGGCCTGGAGATTCGCCCCCAAGCCTGGGTTCGCCCCGGGCCACGCCCCCGACATTGCCACGCCGCTCAGAGCGTTTGTGGGCACGCACGGGGCGGGGCCTCCCACATAAACACCAGCACCGTATTTAGAGCGACGCTGGTGATTGCAGAGAAACTGGCCCCCTTGCGTTTGTTCCCTTGCTGCCTCCATGATTGAACCTGCTTGAGCTTAGACTGAAGACTGTGACTGCATGGACCCCCCTACTGACTACCCCCTGAGTGATTCTTGAATGAGTGAAGGAGTGAGTGGTGAGTGAGTGGGCATGTGGGCGAGTTCCCCCTTCCTCCCTGTCAGGGTTTGCCCCCTCCTGGGGAGCACCACAGTGTGCGTGGCCCCACCTGTGTCCTTACAAGTCCAGGTAGGTCCCTTCCCTCACGGCACCCTCCTGCACGGTTACCCCAGACCCTTCCTCTTTCCCTGAGAGTGTGTAACAGGGTGTGTGGGGTAGGGGTACCTTTTGGCCTCTCTCGATCTGGGTGCCCAATGATGATAGAGGCCTGTTCTCTTTGATTAGAGGTAATGGCCAACACTCTATCCTGATGGGCACAGTAACCCCCATCTGTTGCATAGCCGAGAGAGCCGCCTCCAACCGTACCGTGCGCTTGGGAAGTGTGCGTGGTGGTCCCTCTGTGTTTTCCCCCCTCCCCGGTGACAGGGGGATGGGTGTGCGTCGACGGTGGGTGGAGGTGGGTGTGCTCCCTTTCCCACAGGTGCATACCCATCCCACCCATAGAGGTCTCCACCCACGGAGAGATATCCACTCATGGAGCCTCCTCTGTTTTGTCGGATGGCTCGTGAGTGGGTGACGAGTGGAGATGGGTGTGCACCGGGAGCGCACACGCGACCCCACCCACCACCCATGGTGTTTCCATGGGTGCACACCCATCCCCTCACCATCATGGCGGGCACATGGATGCCCCACCCCCACTGCATACCTGCCCGCTCACCCAGCGGAGGTGTGCATGTGTGTGAGTCCGTGCAAAAATGGCGAAGGTGTGTGGAGAGAATATGGAATCTTTTCTCTGGAGGTTTTCAATAGGAATGGGTGAACAGAACGGAGTTCAGAAATTCGGTTTGGTTTGGTTTGAAATTCGAGTTCAGAAATTCAGTTCGGTTTGGTTTGAAATTCGAGTTCGGTTCAAAAGTTTGGTTCGGTCGACCGAACAGACCAAGTTCAGTCGAATTCCGAACTTCCGAACCAAGTTTGGCCATTCAAAACCAGGTTTTTTGGTGTGTGTTGCCACTACGAATGGGCGAACGGAGTTCAGAAATTTGGTTCGGTTGAGTTTGGTTTGAAATTCGAGTTCAGTTCGGAAGTTTGGTTCAGTCGACTGAACAGACTGAGTTAAGTCCGAACTCCGAACTTCCGAACCGCGTTCGCCCATCCCTAGTTTTCAAGAAAAGACTGAACAGGCACCGGTTAGGGATGCTTTAGAGGGTAACCTCCAGGCAAGCGGTTGGACTAGATAGCCCATGAAGTACCTTCCAACTAGAGTTCTATGATTTGAAGATAAAAGTAAGCGTATTTTATTAGCATGGATTTTATGGAGTATTGCCATTATATATCTCATGGAGTCTTCACATTTTCCATGTACTTCAGGAACTTTAGTCAATTTTAGAAATGCTTAGCATTTCTGGATAAACCTGTGCTCCTTAGCTTAGATGTACAAACAACCAGGTATTACAGGAGTAGTAAAGAATAACCACTAATAATGAATAATTACCATTCCAATCCCTTTTGTATTTCTATGTCCTTATTTAATTCATTTACTGCAGAATTGCTAGTTTCAATAATTAGGACCATAAGGATCAGGTTACAACCTGTGTTGACATCTTGAAGATTGTCCTTTTGAATAACATTATACAGAACCCCTGAAGAAGCTGCAGTGGCAGCGAAACGATCGTTGGGACTTTCATACTTTGCTGCCCTCCTGCCTTTGGACTTTTGGGTTTGAGTTTCCACTTGGGAACTTTGAGTGTTTGCAGTTTTCAGCTCCTTTTTCCTGAATGGTTTCTTGGTTCTCCCTGTTATATATTTGCATTGATACATAAATGTACTCTTAGTTTTAACTCCCTTGAAGTATTTGCTTTTGTGATGTATGTTATTTACTGGCCTTAGCTTAGATGTGGCAGCACATCTCTTTTTAATGGTGATTAGTATTAATAATATTTTAGCTTTATATCCCACCCATCTCACAGAATAAAGTCTCAGGGCAGTTTACAATAGTCCAAATAATACATTACAAAGAAACCCCATGAAAAATTACTCCCCCCATATACTTAAACCTGAACACCAAAACCCCACACCCCCTCTCTGGCAGTCCTACACCCTAGCTTCTCACACAATTGGGGATGAATGAGTGGGAAAGAGGGGATAATTCAAAAGATGTCATACTTTTTAATTTCATTCTCATTTTTCTCAATTTTTGTATGCGTATATATCTATATGTATATATGCTATGTGTATGTATATGTATATATGTGTATGTAATATATATTACACACAAAGACCCACATACCTACACACACACACACACACACACACACACACATGCTTCCATGGCCTCTGTGTGCCACTGATTGCCAATGGCAAAATCATCAGTAACATGAATCCCACTATCGGCACTACATTTAAAAAGGAACAAGGCTACTGTCTTACCCAACCTTGTCCATCCATTTCTTTTCTGCCAAAGGAAAATATTTGCCTGCTTCTCTGATTCTAATGGCAAGTAGAGTAAATGGGAATGAAGAAGACATGTTTATCTTATCTGCAGATATCACCATCATTAGGTTGCCTGCTTAGTGCCTGAGGCTAACTAGGGTTATTAATGAAGTGTTCATAATCCACTGCAGCTAGCTATACGGTAGATGCTGATCTGAGTAAATGGATCCAGAATCCATGCTGCCTTTAGGGTAATAATAAGTCACAGGAGAAAAATACAGAAAGGATTCTTGTGTGTGTAAAGAAATACTACTTTTCTCAAAACAGATTAGGGCACTTGTTAGTACAATTTAAATCTTTCAGTTCATGGAGCATTATTAGACATCAGAGGTTCATTGTCTTGCTTTGCCCTTGAGGTATATAAAAATTTACAATTTAAAAACTATACATTAAAAAAAATGTTAAGGTTGTCAAATCAAGCATTTTAAAGTTTGGAAATGCCAGAGGTAAGAATGCTCATGCAATTTGCAATCCAGTGCAGATAGCATTATGAGATACAGTGGAGGGTAAGTCACATTTTGTGGGATCTCTATAAAAGTTCTACTTATCAGAAATTCAGTGATGCAGAATTAAATAAATGGAGCAGTGTAATCTTTACTCAAACACTACCTTACCCTCCCAGCTTAAAATATCATTACCTCTAGGAAACTAATGATTTCTTGTTGGCATGAGGTTAAAGTACTTAGCATATACCACCCCCCACCCCCCAGTTACAATGCAATGAAGCCGCACTCATGTTCCTACTGCTCATCTGAACAGAAGCTCCTGGGCAGGAGTGTGGTGGGATACAAGAGTGGAGAGATATGGGGGAGCAAGGTCATGAAGAGCCTTGAAGGTGAAGACCAGGAGTTTGTTCAGAATGCATTCACATAAAGGGAGCTGGTGTAGGGCATAGAGGAGAGGCTGAAAGTGGTAAAAATGATGGGCAAGGTGGATAACTTTAGCAGCAGAGCATTGAATGGAGATGAGGGAGGTGAGTTCAGAGCAGGGGAGCAAGGAGGAAGTGGCAGTAGTCAAGGTGAGAGATGACTAGAGAACCGGCTAGGGTTTTTGTGGTGGAAACAGTAAGGCAAGGATGGATTTTAGCAATATTATACAGAGCGAAGTGACAGGACTTAGCAACAGCCTGGATCTGAGGTGTAAAGGAGAGGGAGGAGTCAAAGATGAATCCCAGCCTACATGTCTGGGAGACCAGCTGGATGGTGACTCCCTCAATGGAAATTGAGAGGGAAGTAGGAAGGGAAAGGTTTTTTGGGGGGCGGGGGGAGATGAACTGTTCAGTCTGGGCCATATTAACCTTGAGTTGGCAGTGAGTCATCCAGGCAGTAATGTAAGAGCGACAGTCAGTGGGTGTTTTTACTAGGGATGTGTGAACCAAGTTCCGGGGTTCGGGGTTCATCCCGAACTTGGGGTGAACACCCCTAACCCCAATTGCCCCCCATCTGAACCGGCCGAACAAAGTTCGGTTTTCGCTACTTTAGGCTGCCTCAGGGCAGCGTTTGTGTGAAGAATGCATTCAAGAACTGCCTCAGGGCAGTGTGTGTGTGAAGAATGCATCTGGAACTTACTTGTGGACTTGTAAACCCAGAAGATTTAAAAATTCAGAACTTTAAAGTGTGTGTAAAAATGTCCAGTGATAGGAGATTGGATGGAGGGGGAGGGCATGGGAGTGGAGAGACAGAAATGTGTGTCATTAGTATACAGGTGATACTGGAAGTCATGAGTTTCAATGAGTTTACCCAGAGAAAGAGTGTAAAGGGAGAAGAGAAGAGGGCCGAGGACAGAGCCTTGGGAAACTACCACAAAGAGGAGAAGTGACGTAGAGGAGGTACCAGCAAGAGAAACGCTGAATGAACTGTTTGAGAGACACTAAGAAAACCAGTAGAGAATAGAGTCCCTGAAACCAAGGGAGCATAGCGAATCCAGGAGGAAGCCATGGTTAACAGAGTCAAAAGCAGCAAAGAGATTGAGGACAACAAGAATGGAGTAGAGGCCCTTCAACTTAGCTAAGAGAAGGTCACTGTTGATTTTGGTGAGGGGCAGTCTCAATTTAGTAGAGAGGGTGGAAGCCCGATTAAGAGGGCCAAGGGAGGAATTTGAAGAGAGGAAAATCAAGACAGTGTGTGTAGGCAGCCTGCTCCAGGAGCTTGGAAGAGAAGGGTAGGAGTGAAATGGGGCAATAGCTGGAAGGGTTGCAGTGGTTAAGAGTGCCCTTCTTAAAGTTAGGGAAGATGGTGGCATGTTTGAAAGCCAATGGAAATGACACCATAGAGAGGGAGAGATTGATGATGTACAGCAGAGAAGGTGCAGTGGTGGGGGCAAGTGGAGGGGTTGGATGAAGAGAGGATGGATGTGACCTCATCAAGAGAAGCACCTGGGGAGTAGGAGAAGCGAAGAAATGCAGGATAGGGAATAGCAGAGAAGGAAGTGGGGGAGGGAGAGGGTTGAGAAGCAATAGCAAGGCAGAATTTATCAATCTTGATGTTGAAAAAGGAGAGAAGATCCTGTGCGCAGAGAGAGAGAGAGAGAGAGTAAGGAAGGAGGGAGGGGGCAGGGAGGCTTCAGAAGGGAAAGAAATGTTGATAATATTTATTTATTTATTTATTATTATTATATTTTTATCCCGTCCATCCTGCATCTGGCAGCACTGGGTGGCGACCAACACATACAAAATACAATTCCATAAAATCAATACAAACAGCATCTATATAAAATATACAAACAATTAATATTAACAAGAACCTACAATTGGGAAAATAAAATCCCACCCCTCTCTACTCCTCTCCCTCACCTAAAGCCTGATGGAACAGCCAGGTCTTACAACCACGGCAGAAGGAGACAAGGCTTTGGGTCAATCGGACAGGAAGTTTCACAGCCTGGGGGTGACCTCCAAAAAAGCCCTATGATTGGTGGCCACCCAGCTCATCTAAGGGACCTCCAAAAAGGCTCCTCCCGGACGGCCACAGGGGCCGATCAAGAACAGAGGGAGTATTTATCCTTTTCTCACAATGTGTGGCTGCAAATGTTATTTACAGTTAATAAGTGACCGATTCATCAATACATCCTTAAACTTTCAGCCTGAGACATGTTTTATTATCTTTCAAATTTTACAGATGAAGAAGTTGAGGCATTAAGATCAAAATAATTTTTTCACCACAAATTGTGGGTGTCCAGCTTGAACAGTGAAGGGACCTGCAATTGGCCAGGGAAGTTGGGGCTCTGTGGGAAATTGTGGTGTGAGCCCTTCCATTAAAAGAGATATTATTATTATTATTATTAACAAACATTTATATAGTGCCAGCAGAGTACCTGGCACTTTACAAAGTAATAAAATAGACACCGTCCCTGCCCCTAGGGCTTACAATCTGAGACATAGGAGCTGGGGGAGAGACAAGGGAAGGGGAACAGAGGGAGAGACAAGGGGTCTAACATTCATGAAGATGCGAGGTCTCAGGTGCACGTACTTGGCTTGGTTACGCTAATGCCCGTCGCCTTACCGGCTCTCCCCGAAGGGGAGCAGCTCGGGGGTGGCGGTTGTTGTTCCCTCCCCGCCTTTGCTGGAAGAAGGCATGTGTGGGGGCGGGCGCACGGCGGGGCAGAAAAGCGGCGCGAAGCAAGCTCTCGCGAGAGCGGGAGCTCGCGGCCGCCATCTTGTGCCTGGGGGCGATTTAGGCATTTGCGCCCAGGCACCGATGGTGAAGCAGCGTGCTGGGGGCGAGGCTCGTTTCGGCCTGAGAGGGACCTTCAGGCCTTGGGGGACAGCAAAGGCGGCGCAGTTGAGGCTGCAGGTGCAGCAGCAGCGTGGCTGCAATAGTAAGAAGGGAGTAGGCAGCGAGTGCCTCGCCCTCCCCCCCCCCACTGGTTTGGTGGGCTCTGGGAGGCCCCTCCCCCCCTTCCAACGCGGGATATTAACGAGGGTAAGGAGCCCTCGTGTGGGGTGGGACCACAAGTGCGGGAGGCATAGGGGTGACTCCCCCCTCCCAATCAGTATAAAAGGGTTGAGAACCCTCGTGAAGGAGCGAACCTGAAGGCAGCATTGTGCCGGGAAGGGGCACTCAACAGGAGTTTTGAGGGGCAGGCAGGGGTGCCGTGAGGGCAGAGTAGATTGGGTCCCAAAAGGCACTGAGATGAAGGGTGGAGGCAATAAGAAGGGCAAAGGCCCGGCGAAAAAGGCCTTGGCCAAGAGAGTGGAGGAGGTGCTGGAGGCCCTCCAAGCACAGATGGCGGGGTGTGAAGGGGTCCTTAATGCCCTGGCTCAGCCTCCTGCAGGCGGCGGCCAAGGCCAGGAGCAGGCTGAGCCGGCCCCGCGTGAGGTGGCCACACCGAGTCCTGGGCATTGGGCCCGGTGGCTGAAGCTGAAGGAAATCAAGGGGCACCAAGGGTGGATGCAAGAGGGGATGGAGAGAGCAGAGACGGGAGCCAGGCGGACCCTGGCCTCGAAGTAGGGGAGAGCCCGAGTACAGGGGTTAGGACCAGCACACGCAGAGTGCAACTGTCTGCCCGCTTCAGGGGTGAGGAGGTAACCCCGCAAGGGGCCCAAGCCCCAGGGGATACAGGGGCATGCGGAGGCCGTGGGCATGATGGTGCGGCGAGGCAAGGGGGGCGGACCCCACCAAGGCCTTCCTCCCTGCCACGGCGGGGGGGAAGGCGACAGTTGTCACCTAACAGGGATTGGGATGATGAACCGCCGAGCCAGCGAGCACGGGAGGATCAACTGGAGGTCGTCCTGCGCACCCTCAATGAGTTTATGGCTCGAGTTGCCGCGTTGGAAGGCAAGGTGGCGGAGATCGCAGAAGGATGCCAGTCAGCGGGGATGACGCAGGATCAGCGGGGGTGAGACCGGGCCAAAGAGCAGGCATCAGCGGATGCAGAAGGAAGCGGACGGGCATCGCGGGCAAGGCTGGTAGCAGATACGAGGGAGAATGTAGGAGCCAGCACCAGTCAGGGAAATTCGGGTAGGTGTTGGCAGTGCAACCCCTGCGATTGCAGGGGGAAAGGGGGTGTTGGGGGCGAGCGAACGGCTCAGTCCAACACAGCAACGTCAAGAAGACTGGGTTGGATGGGAGCGTGGGCACCATGGCCGGAACCTGACCCCTCTGGGACCCAAAGGGCCACCGGAGTAGCACCTGGGATTGAGGGCAGAACTAGTCTGAACACGGGGGGAATGGGGATGGCCAATGAGAGTTGTGCAGGGGGTCACACCAGCGCTGCACAAACGGTGGCGGCCCAGGCAGAGCCAGGGGCATGGGCGCCCCTAGGGGAACCGATTGGAGCACACCTGGCCCAGCATACCCGTGATAAAATTTGGAGGGGAGAATACGTAGACGTGTTCTCTCTGCTATACACTGAGCCAGTGCTTGATCCCAGCGCTACAGATAGGGAAAAAGAAAAGGAGCGGTTCAAGCACCCCAAGGTAGATAGGAATTGGGCAAACTGGTCAGCTTCCTTTTCTGTTTTGTTGGGAGTGATGATCCAGGCAACGCCTGACCGGGCGGCCGAACTTATCAAGTATCAGGATATAATATGCAGAGCCTACGACTCCGGTAACCCAGGGGCATGGCTCTGTTACGATGAAGGGTTTCGAAAGAGGGCGGCTATAACCCCTGGTTTGAGGTGGGATGTGTACGCACAGGACCTGTGGCTGGTATGTATGTCCAGCACAGCAGGGGCACACAGGACAGATAGTGGTCACACCCTAGTGAGGGGGGG
>QEPC01015629.1:68631-101146 GCA_003113815.1 Sphenodon punctatus
TTTTTTTTTTTTTTTTTAAACCAGCACCGCAGCAGTGAGTCTGACTCATCGACGCGGCCTTTGTCTCTCACTTGGTGAGGGGGGGGCAGTGCATAAAAGGTGACTCACATGTGCCATTTTATCTTCATTTTGAGAAGTTGAGACTAGAGAAAGAGATTGAAGTTGGGGGGGAGGGGTGTGTCCATCATCAAGCCCAGAATCCTCTTCTCCTCCAACAGTCAGGAGGTGATGCTGCTGACTCCAAGCTCAGCCTGCTGATGGTGGGTACATTGGGGACCCATCTGGAATTTGGCCTTGGCTTTTTTAGGGGGCCCTGGGGAACTTGTCTTGTCTTGGGAGGAGGACCCAGGAGGGGGGAGGTTATAATAAATATAATAATGATTATGAGATGATATCACATATGGATACGTACAGATTGGTTCTTCTCTTTTAGTATATTTTTAGTTAAGAACTAATCTGTATGTTTTTAGCATTTTTAGGATATTTTAATTAAATTTTAAATTGTGACCGTCACCGAGTGGTTTAATTATGAATTGTTGATTTTGTGTGTTGTGCTGCCCTGAGCTGTTCTGTGAACAGGAAGGTAAAAGTTAAATAAATAAATAAATAAATATGATTGTGCTGCCAGCTGCCTCAAGACATTAATTCTAATTTTTTTATTTGAGCAAAGTTGAACTTGCTGCTGTGTGGTGTACTCTAACTTGAGGGAATAGACCTAAAAATGTTCAAATACAGAAGTTCGTTGTAGCAGCTTAGACACCTTTTACATTGCAACAGAACTGTGTGTAGCATGTTTTGGGGGGAAAGTGGAACTCCATGCTGCTGTGTTTGTAATGTGCAGTGCTAAGGACTTCACATAATACTGTTGGGTCAGTTGCTTAAGATTATAAGATCTGGTTTCTGATTTGTTTTGCTTGCTCTGTGATTGCAGCCCTGCTGTTTGGTGGCAATGCAGCCCTGAAACTGGCCAAACCTTTAAAAAGACCTGTTAGTTTGGATGGGCCATTGCTTTCTGGGGATACGGTGTAGCTACTAGGAATGCTGGTCTGGATGGGCCTGGTGTGCTTGAAACTGGCCAAACTTTTTTTAAAAGGCCTGTTTGCTTGGACGGGCATTTGGCTGCTGGGGATATGGTGTAGCTACTAGGGATGCTGGTCTGGATGGGCCTGGTTTGCTCGCAGTGCAGCCCTTCAACTGGCCAAACTTTTTTAAAAGGCCTGTGTGCTTGGACAGGCGTTTGGCTGCCAGGGATAGGGTGTAGCTACTAGGAATGCTGGTCTCAGTGGGCCTGGTTCACTTGTAATACAGGCCTGAAACTAGTCAAACTTTTAAAAAGGCCTGTTTGTTTGGATGAGCAATTGCTTGCTGGGGATATGGTGTAGCTACTAGGGATGCTGCTGTGGATGGGCCTGGTGTGCTTGAAGCTGGCCAAACTATTTTTAAAAGGTCTGTTTGCTTGGACGGGCATTTGGCTTCTGGGGATATGGCATAGCTACTAGGGATGCTGGTCTCAGTGGGCCTGGTTCACTTGCAATGCAGGCCTGAAACTGGCCAAACGTTTAAAAAGGCCTGTTTGCTTGGACAGGCCTTTGGCTGTCAGGGATAGGGGGTAGCTACTAGGGATGCTGGTCTTGAAGGGCCTGTTTTGCTTGCAGTGCTGGCCTGCAACAGGGCAAACTGTTTTAAAAAGGCCTATTTGCTTGGACAGGCCTTTGGCTGTTGGGGATAGGGGGTAGCTACTAGGGATGCTGGTCTCAAAGGACCAGTTTTGCTTGCAGTGCCGACCTGCAACAGGGCAAACCATTTTTAAAAGGCCTGTTTGTTTGGACAGGCGTTTGGCTGTCGGGGATAGGGTGTAGCTACTAGGGATGCTGTTCTCGCTGGGCCAGTTTTGCTTGCAGTGCTGGCCTGCAACAGGGCAAACCATTTTTAAAAGTCCTGTTTGCTTGGACAGGCATTTGGCTGTTGGGGATAGGGTGTAGCTACTAGGCTGCAGACAACAAGGAAACCCTTTTCGCCTGTCCCCAACTGAACCCATCTCTTCCCCTTCCTCTTCTTGTGCTCCAAAACCCAAACCCTTTCCCTCCTACTTCTCCGCTGTCCTGTCCTTCTCTTCCCTTTCATTCTCTTCTGATTTGGCTTGTCGCAGGACAGGGAGCTAACTTAGTCCTCCCGATTCTCCAAGCCAGAAGGCAGACTTGTCCCAAAGTCTACACCTTCTGAAGACTGCAGTTGGCCAAGCATGCCATGAAAATTGAGGATTCAAGGGTTCAAGATAAAGGTAGGCGATGGCAACATGATCTATTTTTTTAACCTACCCAGGTTAATTTGGACCCGGTGGGAAAGAGAGTGGATGGGACCCCAGTAAGAGAGTTCTCTATCCCCCGGTGGCCGTGCTTCACGCAGCAGCGTTCCCAGCATTAAGTAATGTAATGTCCATCCAATGTTAACCCTGGGAACTCCTTGCTGCTGGGTTATGCTACGCCTACTGTTGCACTGGGTTCACTTACTGTTGCCCTGGCTCCACCCCTAAGCCCACTGGCCTGGCGGCAACAAAGCTGCCAGTGGCAGGTTCAACCCACCCACTGCCCCACCAGCCTCCAAACCCACCAGCTGCCACTGGCAACATCTTTAGCCCTGGTGGGGACTCAGGAGGACCCTAAACTTTCTGATTTGGTATTTTGAGGACAAAAACAGCTCTTTTCAGGGTCTGTTACCTTTGGTTTTTGAGACAGGATACAAAGGTTCCTTTTCTCTTAAAACAATTAATGTCTGCCAGATACACTGGGTAGGGATGGGCGAACAGAAACGAGTTCGGAAATTTGGTTCGGTTCGGAAATTCAGTTCGGTTCAGAAGTTCGGTTCGGTTGACTGAACTATTCGAGTTCGGTCCGAACTTCCAAACAAAGTTCAGAAATTCAAACCCCGTTGAACTAAATGGAATATTATCCTTTAGGGATGGGTGAACAGAGCTGAATTTGGAAATTTGGTTCAGTTCAAAAATTGAGTTTGGTTTGGAAGTTCGGTTCAGTCAACCGAATTGGTCGAGTTCGGTCCGAACTCTGAACTTCCGAACTGCATTCTCCCATCCCTAACACTGGGGCTTCAAACAAAAATTAAATAAAAGCAGGCTGGTGTGGTAGTGGGATGGGGGAATTGGTTTCAAAAAAATCATACCTCTCCATAGGTTTGGTAATCATCCCCAGAGGAGCTAAGCTCCTTGGTTATACTGTTAAGTTATGGTTTTGGTTTGTGGTTTGGATTAGCAGTTGGTTCTGGTCCTGTAAGGCTTGTAAAAGGGAAATATTCATTCTGTATGGAATGACGGTGACTACACAATCATTTTTATTATTAAGTGCTCTTATGAATGACAGAAGTGTGAAAAACAGGGCTCAAGGGTTAGGTATAAGACTTGCTGGTTCAGAATTGGATATGATAGGTACCTACCCATCATAAGTAACTTGAAACCTATATCCTACAGCACCTGTGGGCTGAACAACCCTATTAAGTGTAAGAGGCAATTTATTTTGTCCCAGGCCCCACAAATCTTCATAATTCAAGAATCCCACCTGGTTAAGAGAGATAACTATAGATTTGCTCACCCTAAATATCAACTCTTTTTCTCCAATAACCTGGGCAAAAAAAGCTGGGGTAATAGTGGGCATAGGGACATCCCTCAATTTTAAAACCCAACAGATTGTAAAAGATCAAGAAGGTAGATACCTCATGTTATCGGGGCAGATTGACAAAGAAAATCTTTCTTTTATAGGTCTGTATGCACCTAACAGAAACCCCACAACATTTACAATAAACTCACTGAAAAAATTAGCAAGGGAAGCAATGGGTAAACTCATAGTGGGTGCAGATTGAAGCACTCCTTTGTCTTCTCTTGACACCTATAAGGGATTACAACTCACTAAGAGGCAAAAGAAAATTGGCGCAGTCATGACCAAGAGGAATATGGTGGAAGCTTGGCGTTTTATGCATCCTACAGAGCAGGATTTTACGTTTTTCCCCTCTGTACATGGCTCTTCATCAAAAATTGACCACTTATTAATTAGTAAGGAGTTAGTGCCCTTATGTGTCCATAGTTATATCCAGGTGATTGCATTCTCAGATCACAATGTCTTAGTTTTAGAACTCTCGGGCTTAGCACAAAAAAAAAAAAGACTAGGCACGGATGGTATGTTAAAGATTTTTATTTAAGATCTCAGAGGATAACAGAAAAAATACAGGAAGAGTTTAATGAGTACATTAAATTAAATGATGACTCTGAAGTCTCTTCATTGTCAGTCTGGGAGGCTGCTAAAGCAGTTTTAAGAGGCCACTTCATTTCTCTGGGGGCGCACTTAAGGAAAGAGAAACAACAGACACTAAGTGACCTATATTTGAAACTCCAACATCTAAACAGACAAAAGAATAAGAATGCNATTTCTCTGGGGGCGCACTTAAGGAAAGAGAAACAACAGACACTAAGTGACCTATATTTGAAACTCAAACATCTAAATAGACAAAAGAATAAGAATGCCAAAGATTTGGTAAAAGCGAAGGGCCAAATAAATTTAGTGGAAGCCCAAGGTATAGTTAAAAAGCTTAGATACACAAAGGCCTTTTACTATGAAATAGTGAATAAGGCTGACAAAGCTTTGGTATGGAAAATTAAGAAAACAAAAATCATCTATCCCTTTTATTAGGCAGAAGCCAAATGGGAAAATGGCTGCTGGGGAAGATATTATTCAGGGGTTTCATAAATACTACACCAAATTATATTAAACAGATGCCCCACAAGAGGGACGTGATTCAATAGTATTTGGCCTCGATTAACCTTCCCCGACTCTCAGATAAACAATCTGGATATTTGAGCCAACAGATTACTCAAGAGGAAGTGGAATATACAATTAAAAACCTACCCTTGAACAAGGCCTCTGGGCCTGACGGCTACCCGGCCGAATTCTACAAAAAGTTTATGCCCCAGGTTGCGCCTTTGCTCACCAAAATGTTCAACACCTTTCTAGGAAAAAAAGATCTACCCAGGTCCTTCTATGAGGCAAATATAGCACTAATTCCAAAACCGAGTCTTGAATTATACAATGGGTATCACCCTATTTCACTATTAAATGCTGATACAAATATTTTTACCAAGATCCTCACCAACAGGCTGTATAATGTTATTCATTCTCTTACAGGTCAAGAGCAGACAGGATTTATTCCTCAGCATCTGGGTATTGATAATATTAGAAGAGTCATCAATGTCATATAATGGCTGAGGGTCCCTCCGCTATCCTCTCCCTTTATGAGGAACGCACATTTGATAGTGTAGAGCAGGAATTTTTGTTTGCAGTCATGGGGAGGATGGGGATCGGGGGTAAGTTCCTGGGGTGGGTCAAATTGTTGTACAAAAAGCCAGTTGCAAGATTAATAATAAATGACAACCTGTCAGAACAGGTGTCATTGAGGAGAGGTACGAGACAGAGCTGTCCTCTGTCTCCCCTTCTCTTAAACATGGCAATGGAGCCATTGGCTAGAAAGATAAAGGATACACCTGAGATAATGGGGGTCAAAATGGGGAATAGAGAACACAAGCTTGCAACATATGCAGATGACGTAGTCTTTTTTCTAACAAAGCTAACAACATCCATCCCTGCACTAATGGAGGAACTTAAGAGATTTGGTCTTGTATCTGGTTACAAAATTAATATAAGTAAGTCTCAGATGATGTTTTTTAAGGAACATCTGCTCACACCTGAGGAGAGAACTCTGGTATGCCCATTTCAAGTTCAGAAACATGGGTTCAGATACTTGTGGATTAACATTACCAAGAACTTTAATTACTTATACAAAGAAAATTTCCTACCCCTGATTGAAAATCTCAGGGTGAAAGAGGAACAGTGGCAGAACCGGAAACTCCAGGTTTCCTGGCTGGGTAGAATTAATCTTATAAAAATGGTGGCACTTCCCAAGCTACTTTATACATCTTTTGCACTACCTATCACATTACCAAAAGAATACTTTCAATGTATTAATACAATTTTAAAATGATTTGGAGAGCAAACAAGCCGAGGGTTAGGTGAAGTATATTATGCACTCAGGTTGAAAAAGGCGGAGGCAACCTACCTATTCTTAAATTATACCACTGGGTATCCACTCTAAGAGCAATCAAGCATTGGTTTCATGCCCTTCCATACCCTGGATGGAGCAGCACATACTACAGATCAACAGCTTTAAGGATTATTATCAACCAAAAGTATAATATCCCGAAGGATACCGACCACCCATTTTCTGCTGCAGTAGGTAGGATCTGGATGTTAATCATTCACAAAGCAGAAATCCAAATTGGTAAAACACCATACACACACATATTTGGCATGCACACCAAAAATTGTAATATAGACAAAAAGATTCCCAAGAAGTGGGCAGAGAAGGGCATTTCTAGAGCATCTCACTCATGTCACTTATTTGTTAATGAGGCCTTTTTAACATTGGATACTTTACAAACCAAATTAGACACTAAAATTCAGCCGATTATATATTTTACAATTAGAAGTATATTTAATAGTTTACAATTAGAAGTATATCTAATAACAAGAAAGACAGACAACAATATTTTAGGCCATCGCAAGGGATTCAGAGAGTCCTGTTTGGGGATTCATCCGGAATGCATATTCTTTCTAGAATTAATGCAGAACTTCGTTTATTGTGTCAACACCCAGATGCAGGTTACGTATCCACTTGGGCGGATGATCTAGAAATGATAATAGATAAGCCACAGATGCATCAAATGTGGCAGGCAGTGCAGAAGGTTTCCATATCCCTGGCTGTTTGGGAGCCCCAAATCAATACTACCGTAAGAAGCTACCTTACTCCGGTGAGGGTGAACCAAATAAATAGATCTTATCTGGATAAATGTTGGAGAGGGAGGGTGCGTAGAGAAGGGGGATCTGCTTCACTGTTGGTGGCTTTGTATAAAGGTTAAGCCCTTTTGGCAAGAGATTTGGAAAATAATGAATAGAGTGGTGGGGACGGATCTCCCATTCCAGCCATCACTTGCTCTGTTGGGCATATTTCCTGATATTCCTATGACAGCTGAAAGAAAGGCGGCCTGCCATCAGGTGCGCCTTGCAGCTCTACACAAAATTCTGACCAAATGGAAGTCTAAGAAAACCCTGACTATCCATCCTTAGATATCTCAGATTTGTCTCACTTTAACAATGGAAAGGGTAATGGCGGACATCAAAGATAAGCTAGAGGCGTTTTACACTATTTGGCTAAATTTCTGGGAGATTCTTAAAGAAATGGTTAACATAAATGATGGGGTCAAAAAATATGCCTGCCAGAGATATAGACAATACTCACACTTGTCATAAGTAGATTGTTGTATCTTCCATATAACAGACTTATGCAGAAGAATTAGATACCAGTCGAGGTTCAAAGTACTAGATGTAGGGTGTTGTTTGTGTTTGGTTCGTCGTTTATGATGGTCTAAACTTTTTGTGTCTTTGATATGGTATTAAGCTTTGTGCATACAATGGACAATTATTTTATATGGACACACAGGTTTCCTGAAGGACTGGCACAAAGTTGGATCCATATATGGGACATCGTTATGGCCATTGGACTCTGTCCATCTATTTGTATGTTGGCCACGCTCGTAGGCAGTAATGGGTGTTTTTCCTTTTTTGTTACACCCTTCCGAGCATGTAGATGCAACCCTTACGTGCTGGAATAACAGACTTCGTATGTGTGCATCTTTCCAAATAAAGGAAATAAGACTTTAAAAAAAATAAAAAAATAAATAACTGGATTTCATATGCATTTGTGCCTCTGGACAGTCTTTGCACTCCACAACA
This sequence comes from Sphenodon punctatus, assembly GCA_003113815.1. Taxonomy (NCBI): domain Eukaryota; kingdom Metazoa; phylum Chordata; class Lepidosauria; order Sphenodontia; family Sphenodontidae; genus Sphenodon; species Sphenodon punctatus. The sequence continues at coordinate 76,479 of QEPC01015629.1, forward strand.
TATAAGAATCAAATCTTCTTTTTTACCAGTTGTTTTTGCCATCATTTCATAGGCCATGTCCAACTCCTGACAAGGAACAGCAACCATGTAGCTTGCTCCTCTGGGTAGACTATATCATTGGGTAAAAACAGACATGATAGTGGCTCGCTGTGGTCAGCTTTGGACTGGATTTCTCCTGCATGTAAATGAAGGCACTGCCAGATGCTGGGCTGGCCAAGAATTGCTCCAGGCCGTGTCAATGGCTAGCCCAGGCTATGACTTCAGAAAACCTCTGAGGTCACAACCTAGACTAAGACCTGCCTGATCAAGCCAAAGTGAGCAACAGGAGGTGATCACATTTCTTCCCAGGCTGCCAACCGAGCCTGGATTCGGTCTGCCATGGTTGGCCAAGTCCAGGTCTCAAAACATATAGGAGTTGCCAGGCGCCACTGTTTACGGTGGTTCCCAGGCAACTTCTGGGAGAGAGTGAGCATCTAAATCACTCCCGTGCGAGTTCTCAGAACCCAGAATTTGAAGTCTGGAAAAAAGGCTAAAACCTCCCACTGTTGCCTCACTCAGGCTAATGTGGAGCCATGAGACTGCCTCCCATCTGGTCGGCCCATGAAGCTCTGCTGCAAGGTGATTGAAGTCCAAAGAACAGGCCTGGAGGAATGCATTTACCCCAGACTTCGAACAGCTGATTGTGGGTGTCCTGGAGGAGTGTGCTCACCTCAGCCGCCAAACTGCTGATGGCAGGTGGGGACTGGAGGAATCTGGACACCAAACAGCTGATTGGGGGTGGCCCCAAGGAACATGCTGAATTCAACCACCAAACAGCTGATGGGGGGTCCATCAGCTGTTTGGTGGTCAGAGTTAGCACATTCCTTGTGGTCCCCCCATCAGCTGTTTGGCAGCAGCTCCTCCTAGGGGCCTAATCTTGCTGTGCAGCAGGAAGCTGGGAGTCCTGTCCCATGTGGACAGCTCCTTGGCTGACCTGTGGGGTGTGCCTCCTCACCCAGATTTCCCATGGAGGGGGTTTGCTTGTTTGGAATGCCCTAAGTGTGGTTGCCGCAGTGGCCCTCCCCAGGGTGGGCAGGGGATCCAGCTGGCCCTGTCTTATGTATCTCTACCCTATGGGGATTCGTTGGCGGATTTAATGTAGAAGAAAATGATGGGGAGGGAAGAATTCTAATGCTGTCTGTTTGGCCCTTTGAAGATTCTCTACAGTAAGCAGGGAGACAACTATTTACAGAGTTGCCATTCACCTTTGAAAGTTTCTTTTTCGTAAAACTTTTTGAAACGGAATCTGCAACAGCTTGCAGAGCCATCTTCTGTTCCATGTCTATGGTGCTTGAGATGATCATGTTGGAAAGAGAGACTGTGAAGTGTTCCCATTAGCAAGTCCTATAGGATGCTTATTATAGTCATGGAAATTACTATTGAAATGCACTCTGCAGCACTGCATAAATGCCTATGTGAGAATAAGTTAATCAGCTTGTCTTTGTTAAATGTTTTTCTATGTGTGGGAGGCCTTGACACTTAATGCAGTTTTCCCTGATTTGCAGCTACTGTCATCATTGCTATATGTGATTGATAGGTCTGCCTTCCCAGATTTTCAGCCTGACACTGACGCTAATAAGCGGCATAAAGACACCCAACTCCTGGCAATAATTTCAGAAGGGACTTGAGAAACTGGAGGTGGTTTGGGGGGGGGCAGGGCGGGCATAACTCGTAGCTTTGCATCCTTAGGAAGGTGACATAGTTTTGGCAGCCACTCTTTCACTTTCGGCACATAAGGACTTTGTAGACAGCTTTAGGCTTGGGGTTACTGAAGAAATTGGGAAGGGGGGGGGGAGTCATTAATTAAGACAATGATGTAAAACTAAATGTCCTGCACTAGAGGATCTAATTACAACAGATGGAAGTATATTGGGTGGTTACATAACTTCAGATAGATATTATGGATTGAAGGGCAAGGGACCAGCTCCATCCCTGGCATAACTCCATTGCGTTCAGTAGAGGTCTTTCAGGGATAAATTAAGCCCAGTGTTCATTTGTTTCATTTTGTTAAATAGTAAAAGCAAGAAATGAATTAATATAATGAAATAGAGGAAGCAATGTATTTTTCTAGGGCTCAAGCCGGGCCCTCATAGTAGTGGATTGGTACAAGAGGCCGATCGCAGCACTGCATCTTAGGTTGTTTCTCTACGCAGTAAGAAAAAAGAATGTTATGAGATCATGTAAGGTCTGGGAGTTGCTTTCAGTACCTGTGTGGTTTATTGAGGACTTTAAAAAATATTATTTTCATACTGATTACCAAGTGTTTTCTATAGCTACTTTTCACTGCTTTTTGTGTGTGTACTGTGAGCTTTTTAAGCTGCTTGCCTGCATGCTGCTAGAGGAAGGATAAACACTTGTGAGTCCATCCCCCATTGAAATTGATGATGTCACTCTGGGCACGTAGCTATTTAACAGACGTTTATGTTCCTGTGTGTTTGCAGCTACTAAGCTACCTGATAGACTTTTCTCACCAGCTGTTTCCCAGATGATACACTTTGGTATAATGCACCTAGCTGCAGGAGAGAGAAGTTGGCTCAAGGTTGTCAAAGGATTTGCAGCTCCAGAATGGAAACTGCTGAAACTGAATAGATCTGAAATGAATAGCAAATAATAAACGGCATAAAAACACCCAACTCCTAGAAATAATTTCAGAAGGGACTTGAGAAACTGGAGAAGTTTTGGGCTGCCGGGCATAACTTGTAGCTTTGTGTCCTTGGGAAGGAGACATGGGGTGCAGCCACACGAGACGCACAGGGAAGGCTTCCACACCTTGGGGAGTGTGATGATTTGTGCTGATCAAGAAGTACACCTTCTGGATATGTAAATCTTATTTATTATATTTATAAAAATGCTCCAGCAAGTGCTTGTACGCCTCTCTGCCTCAAGCCAGTGGCTCTGTCTGGTAGGAACCAGTCTCAGCCAGTTCTGTGTAACAGCCACATGTGCTTTATAAGTTTCAGTTGCCAGTAGGGATGTGCGAACGCAGTTCAGACATTCGGAGTTCAGACCAAACTCGGTATGTTTGGACGACTGAACCGAACCCGAACCGACTGAACCGAACTCAATCCGAACTCGAAAACGACCAAACAGTTTGGCCACGTTTGGATGAGTTTGGGTGGGAAAACATGACTGGCAGGCCAAGTGAGGGGGCAGCTGAGGAGCAGACTTCCAGGCACCAGGGGTGGAGAGGCTTGGAGTAACAACCAGCCTGCCCAATCACCATCCCTTTTTTCCTCAGACCACTGGCTTCACAGTCTGTGATTGGCCACGGGCTAGGCTGAATGGAGCCAATGGGGCTTATGGTAAGGTGGGCGCAGCAAGTAACAAAAGTCATTGCCCTCACCCCTTCCAACACCTTCTGGGCTAGCCACTGATCCTGTCAGCAGGCATTTTCAGAAGTCTCTTTCTCCCAGCAGTTTATGTTCCTAATTCATTGCCATCCTCCTCCTATTTCACTCTTTCCCACACATTTACTTCATAGTATCATTTATTTAGATTAGATTAGATAGATTTAGGTGTTGTTTTTATTTTTCCCCCTCCCTGTGTTCTTTCTCCCTACCCTCCATTGAATCCTTCCCTCCTCCCACTATATATTCCATCCCTGATTCCCTTTCCCTGCTTTTGGATTTATTTAGAATAGGATTAGATTGATTTAGGTTTAATTTCAGTTTTGTACCCCTCCCTGTGTTGTTTTTTTGTGAGCTGTCTGTGTTCCCCCCCTCATCCCTCTCTGTGTGTGTGTGTGTGTATATATATATATGTGTAGGGGTGGGACTTGGGGCAAAAAAACAGTTACCGGTTTTACCGGTTACCGGTTTGCAAAAACCCAGTATACCGGATTAAAACCAGTATACTGGTACCGGTTTTTTTCATTGATTTCAATGGGGAACTGTCCCCATTGAAATCAATGAAAAAAACCCCCATACCTTCCCCTCCCCCTCCCAAGCTGTGCAGGTGGAAGTGGGGACACCCCCCACCCACCCTGCCTAGCCTGGATTATTTTTTTTAAAAATGTATCCTGAAGTCCGGCTGCTAGTGTGGGCTCCGTGCTGTTGCCACCGCGCCGGCGGTGACAACCCAGAGCCCGTACCAGCAGGTACTAGGTGATCCCTGGGGTGAGGGGAGGTTTAACACCCCACCCCACCCCAGGGATCACCCTACCCCCCCCACAGATCGCCTTACTTGTCCTCTGGGTGGCGGTGGTGGCCTCCGCACAGCATGTGTCCGGGTGGCTTCAGCAGTGCTAGTGGCTGGCTTCCCTTCAGCACATCACTAGGCCTTCCAGGGAAACCTGGCTGCTGCTGGTATGGGCTCCGGGTCACTGCTGCCGGTGCGGCGGCAGCCCGGAGCCTGCACTAGCAGCTGGACTTTGGGTTAAAATTTAAAAAAAATCCAGTCTGGGAAGGGTGGGTGGGGGGTGTCCCCCTCTTCCACCCATGCAGCCTGGATGGGGAGGAAAGTGAGTGGTTTTTTGGGGGGGGGGGTTTACATTGTGGCCATTCATTTCAAAGGCCGCAATGTAAAAAAATCCGGCATGGGGAACTGGTACCAGTACCCCAGATTACTGGGTTAATCCAAAACTGCAGGTACAGCAAAATACCGGCAGTTTCGGATACCAGGGGAACCGAAATTCCCACCCCTAATATATATATATATATATATATATATATATATATATATATATATATATATATATATAGAGAGAGAGAGAGAGAGAGAGAGAGAGAGAGAGAGAGAGAGAGAGATTAGATAGTTACTATAGATAGATAGTTGTAGTTTTGAACCCTGGTTATCATCCCATATGTATGTTGTTAAAATTACATGCTGCTTGGGTTCCCTTAAGGAAACCTGGAAGACATTTCATTCAATAAGTTTAATGTTCTGTGATTCACTTCAGTAGTTTGTAGTATCCTAGCACTAAGCGATACAAAGAGCTGCTCCCCTCACTGCTGCAGCTATTAGTAATTTACAGTATTCTGACTGAGGCTGCTTTTATATGAGCACCACCCACTCATGCATGTAATAATGCGGCATGGAAAAGTGCCACGGGCAGCGTTTAGATGTGCCTAGATGTGCCGTATTTCTGGTCGTGAATTCTTTAAGACTGCAAATTAAATACCTTGATATCGAGGTATTTAATTTCTGGTCTGAAAGAATGCGCGACCGGAATTACAGCGCTTCCATGGCACGTCTAGGCACATGTAAACGCTGCCCATGGCACTTTTACATGCTGCATTACTATAGGCGCGAGCGGGTAGCGCTCATATAAAAGCAGCCTCATGCAGGTATCTGCTGCAGTGAGAATACATTTTCAGCTGTTTTTTTTTAATATCTATTCAAACTAAGTTTTCAGTCTAAACACATATTCTGCCAATGATTTAGAACCTTGGCCACAGTCCTAAATGTCCTTATGCCTGCGGTGCCCCTTAATGTCAGTGGTGCTGTGTTAGCACAAGTGCATTTACATAAACAGGCTTCCCCCTGCTCCCCATTTTATTTCAAGACTGCAGCTTAAATTATTAGAGCTGAAACAAGTATCTGCTGAAACAAACAAACCTGTTGAATCCAAACTGAAAGGAACAAAATGGATATTGAACGACATCTGACTGATCTTTGTTCAATTATCTGTTTTCATCTCTTTGTGGCATCTGTGGTCCATTGGTTTCTTTGGGTCCATCAGTTGAGTTGATCCACTGATTTGTTTGTCTGGTTCCAGTGTGTTACTGGTGGAAATGACAATAATAAGAATGAATGAAAATTAATAATTAATGAAGAAATGAAACTGGAAATGAACAAAAACAGAAACAAAGGAAAACATATGAAATAACTGAAATTGTGAAAATTTGGTTGCTTGAATGTTGTGGTGATGTCATTCTGAAATGACATGTCACACCAATCCAAAATTGTGACAAAATACCCCACGCACCTTTGTTCTGCTACCCAATTGAGTTCAGCTCCATAAATAATGGAATCTCAAGAGCTGGAATAAGTGAGTGAATGGGTACTGGTGAAAAAATTGAAAAACCATAAGCAGGGCTGACCTTAGGCATGTGTGACATATACGGTTGCACATGTTCCCTCACTAGCCTGGGCCCCACGCATAGGTGACTGGGGGCAGCAGCCTCCCTCCCTCTCCCCCCCCCAGATTATCCCCTGTCTCTTAGACGGAAATGGGGAGGTGGCGCTGTGTGTGGAAAGCTAAGGGGTAAGTGGTGGGGCTGATAAGACGTGTGCACAAGTATAAGAGCAAATTATGCAAATATGCAAATTAAGCCCTGTACCAAGACTTTGCACATGGCCCCACAAACCTTGGGGCCAGTTCTGACCATAAGTGCTGCTAAGTTATTTAAATTCTCTGTGTCTCAATTTCTTCCATCTGTAAAATGGGAATAACATTGCACACCTATCATTGTCAAGTGCTTAGAGTTCTGTGGATCAAAAGCGCTATCTGTCTTAACTACAAAGTATTACTTATTATTCACATTTTTATCCCACCCTTCTCTTAAGGCTCAGAATGGGTTACAGTACATAAAAATATATTCAAAAACACACCAATAAAAGCAAATAAAATCACCTAATGCCCTAGTTTATTAAAAATGTGTAAAGAATAAAACTAAATAAAATCTCCTAACCTACAACTCCCAAACCCAAGAGAAGATGCCTTCAGAAGATGAGCAGACTTGGGCTTAGACAAGGTAGGATCTATTGACACAAAAAAGTCTATTATAAGGTACTTTATCTTGTCATATTCTGCCTCTGTTTGGAGTATATACATTGCTCCTGAATTCTGGGTAGCTAGCTGTATCCCTGGATCAGAGATTCAACTCTGATTCAAAGCTAGGTAAATTTACCCTGGGGAAACTGACAAAAATTAGTCAGGGTAAATTAACATTGGGTAGGCAAAATATAATGCACATGATCCACCAATTACACTGTAGTAAAGGGATAATTACACAGTCTCAGGGTAAGGGACACATATCAGCAAGCCATTATTTTATTTATTTGTTTGTTTGTTTATTTAAATTGTTGCTCTTCTCTGTTGTCTTTGTACCTAATACCGCATTCACAGCTGACGCCTGGCATTACTAAAATGATGTGCAGGCAAAGACATGGCAGAGAGGAGGAGCACGATGCTGGTGCGAACGGGGATCTGCCACGTCCAATGGGATTCTGCCTTGGCTTTGCTCACGCGTTACAGGGCTGGAATTTTGTGCCCTGTCATGCGCGAGGCTAGCCGCTGCAGATCCCCATTGGCACCGGCTCTGCTGCCGGCATCGGGCTCCTCCTCTCTGCCGTGTCTTTGCTTGTGCGTCATTTTAGCAATGGCAGGCGTCAGGTGTGAATGTGGTATTAGTGAGAGGAGCACAGCAGTCAGACACTTAAGGGGTTTTCAGACAAGACACTCTCCACCCACCAGTCACCCATCTCCCACCCACTATACATGTTACAGGGCACCCATAGGGCAACACTGCAGCCCTGCAACATGTACAGTGGGTGGGTAGTGGGCGGAGAGTGTCTTGACTGAAATGAGTTCCTAGTCAGTGTTGGTGTACTGTGGGTTCAAATTATTGTGACTCCCATACATACAATTAGCTTTGCAATTATGAAATTAAGTAAAACAAATTGACTTAGAATTCATGAGCAGGAGCTCATTTAAAGATGAAGGCAACCTACCAAACGAGCATGGGGGATTGTACCCAGCTGTGGGACTAAGGATGCATTCATACAAACCCCACAGAGGTGGGGGAAAGTTAATACAGAATAATTAGGGTGGCCAGATATGCACATTTTAGAGGACACTTATGAAAAATACAGGTTGCAGAGCTGCATTGGCTCCAACCCACTTTCATATATAAAATACTTTTGAACCCTGGTTATCATCTCATATGTATACTATTAAAATTACATGCTGCTTGGTTTCCTTAAGGAAACCTGGAAGACATTTCATTCAATAAGTTTAATGTTCTGTGATTCACTTCAGTAGTTTGTAGTGTCATAGCACTAAGCAGTAATTAGGGTGCCCCGATATGCAATTTGTAGAGGACACTTATGAGAAATACAGATTGCAGGGCTGCATTGGCTCCAATGCTCTTTCATATATAAATTAGTTTTGAAGCCTGGTTATCATCCCATATGATTGGCTCCAATGCAACCCTGCAACCTGTATTTCTCATAAGTGTCCTCTAAAAATTTGCACAGTTTACCCAGTGGAGAATGCATGCCACGTAAAAAGGATTTACACAGTAAGAAAACCTGCTTCACACCACACCCCATGGTGCCTTTCCCCTCATCACACATTGGGAAGCCCGTATGGTCAACACTCCACGTGGGCTTCTTCTATTCTGGGTGTTTTGTTTTAAGCACCCTAAAGGGAAAAGGGATGTGAGGGAGGGGCTGTGAATCAGAAGGGACAGCAAGACTGTGGTGGCAAACCTTAGGGTGAGGATCACAGTCCTACAAAATGTTAAATAGAAAAATCTGCTTTTACAAGCATTTCACTTCACCTTTAAAGATTTTACTCAGCTGTTTTGATAGTCCATGAAATGGGAAGCACAGAAGGTCACTTAGGAATCAATATGCCATAAGCAGATCTCATTGCCACAATTAACAAGTTTATTGTGCAAATGATGGAAAGGCAATCTCTTCACCTGTGAACCAGGTCTAGACAATCAGTGAGATTTATGCAATGTTTAAATGAGGAGAGAGTCAAAGCACTGAGGTCTTTTCAATGCATTATTTGTCAATCTGCCAGTCAGACTGTATTCAGTCTAAGTGAAAGGGATCAATGCTCCATTTAATTAGGAGTTTATTGCTTTTGAGAGAGATTTAACAGATGGAATTAAAATTCCCCAAAGGTATGCTTTTTTCCTAAAGGCATATTAATTAATTTTCTAACATAAAAATTAAGCTCCACATTTTTAGCTGTTGGTGCCTGCATTGTTTACAGCATGGTCATCATGTTGGTTCCAAGTATGAAAAAACAAGAGACAAAGTAGCTAGGATGATAATTTTGGTCCAGTAAAAGATGCCTAAGGCCACCTGAATAGGTAGTCTGATTTTCAAGAGCACTAAGAATGTTACAGGTTGTCAGCACTGCTGAAAAACAGGCCAAGTAGAAAAGACTAAATATGGATTTCAGTTAGCCAGATTTCATGATTTTGGCTTTAATAAGTAAAACAGTTCTTCTTAGCTGAAAGCTTATCAGCAAACTTGGCTTTAACCAGCTAAATTATAATCCGATTTAAACAAAATATTCATCTTTTGGGATTATTTTACAGCCTCTAAATATGTTGACAAAGTCCCAAAACCAACAGGAGGGTGAATTTTGATGCTAAGTGATTGTTGAACAAACTAAAGAAAATATTCAGCCTTGTTTGTGTTATTCTTTTTCACCATCTTGGCTATTGCAAATGTTTTGACATGCTATCACTGAAACCTGTTCTTAATAAGACAGTCCAGTCATTTGAACAGATATTTTTGCTGCCAGTGCCTGTAGAAATAGGGCTGTTCTGACAAAGCAGTCATGTGCATAGACTGATAATATCTTCACCATCTGAGAATATTCAAGTATTAAAAAAACCCATCCTGCCCTAGTAAGTGTTGGTGTAAATACATTTAATTCTGAGACCTCTCTAGTGGAGGTATCCCAGTTTGCATCAGCTAAGGACCTGGCCTTTAGTCTACAGATGTTTAGTATAAAATAATCTCCAGCTCCGATGTAAACTGGTGTGTCTCAGTTGCAAGTCAATACAGCTATTGCCAATTTACAGGATTGAATGATTTGTCCCAAAATGCTGCTCTTAAAGAGTACACTTATAAAAATAAAAAATATTATAATTACACTTTACAGACTTCCTAAATATTTTTTATCTATATAAATAAACGAATAAAGAATCATCCCGGATGTGAATATCACAGATTTGCATTTTTTTCTACTGCTTGTTTTAATAGATGGTCCCTTTAAGATCACCATATGGCTGCCACCTAAGAACCCCAGAACGGCTGGTACAATCGGTCAGTAGAACACAATCTGTTACAGCATGAAGCAAACTGCTGGAGCTCTGCCAGCATAGCTATTCTGGATGCCTGTAGCTATTGCTCACTAGACATTCTACTTGCTAAGAGCTCTGCTTGTCCTCCCCTTTCTCCTTGGGGTTGGACATATTGTACATGTTCTCAAGGGGCCATGAATTGGCCAACTCAAACCAGCTGAAACTCTAGCCCACATTTTGTCAGTTGTTGTACACTGGCCATGTTTTCACAGAAAATGACAGCTGAGAGCCGCAAGTGTTCTTTTACTGAAGGATTCTAGCAAAAGAACATAGTGCCTAGAAACAGGTATGGGGGGAGGGCACAGGCAGCCTCCTAGAAGCTAGGGGCAGACATGGATTTAGGCTGGTGTTGCTTGGATAGGAACTGATTCTGAATAATCTGATCCAAAATCCGAATTGAAGTTGGGTTGGTTCAGTTCAGAACCAAATCCAATTTTCAATCCCAAGTCCCATCCCTACTATCTGGGCACTATATATAGAGTCCTTCCCCTGCTGGCTGACTGAAACACTCCAGCTAACTGTTTCTCCCATAGCTCGGCTGGTAGACTAGGGCTCAGGAGACTGATAGATCAAGGGTTCAATTCTGAACTGTGTGATAAGCTAGAAGTGTGATTTCTTACATTTGTAAGTTTAGTTTGGGAAATAACGATACAGGGTTTGCCTTCTGTGTGGTGGATTCTCTGATGTTTCCATGCAGTTTCTTTACCTTTAGGTCATGACGATGGGTATCGTATATTGGTCATAAAAAGAGTTTAAAGTTAGTGCCTTGGCTGGTCCTTCTGGTGAGGGACAGCTGTGCCAAGGATCCTAGGTTCTATGCTGCCCTCTGCTTGCCCAGCCCCTTTCTAACAGCTGGTTTATAAAATTAGTGGGCATTTGCTTACACACACATTTCCCCCCGTTTTAAATCCCAAACAGATATTTGTTGGATACTATGCAAGTATTGCCTGTTACTCACCCTGCAAATGGTGAATTGGGTAGGGCATATTCGATGGGTATGCCCATTTTGTAGGGTACTCATTTCCGCTTTACGCTGGCTTCTCCAGATTCTAGTCGGAGAAGGTCGGAGATTAAGGAACTGGACTTAGCTGCTGCTGCCTAATCTTAAAGAAGGTGGCCATATCCTGCCACCAACTGTTTTCTGCTGGAGGAACAAGCTGCAGGAGCAGAAAGAAGCCAGCAGGAGTGCTTCCATGCTTTATGTTCCACACCAGTAGCTAGGGCATGGATAGCAATGTGGGATGCCCGCAGCTTTGCTGGCAGTAGCCTCAGGTTCTTCCCCAGAGCTGCTGTCACCAGAGTTCTCCTCCTCATCTGCCAGCAGCAACCCCAGCTGAGAGAGAGGGGATGCTGCTGGCACACTGAGACAACCTCCACCAGCAGCAATTCTGTAAGTGTTGATCAGCAGGGAGCAGAGTAGTTGCACAGAATCCCTTCTGGGCATGACAGGGGAAGTCTGCTCCCAGCTAGTCAGCTGTTCAGCAGGGGAGCAGACCAGCCTGTCCATGCCAGATCTCTAGCTAAGGTTCCACACATTACATTGGCTACATGTGCACCCAAACTTGGATCTGTGGCTCCAGGCCTCCAGCAGGCCTGGGTTTGTCATGTATCCATTGCTGTGTTTGTGCGTATGAACATGCATGCAAACATGGTAATATATATGGTTAACGTGGTCTGTAGAAACACCTCTGCTGTTGGAGGAACTTATTGGAGAGCAGGGAAATGCAGGGGAGCAACAGGGAGGTGAGTGACTTTTCCCATGGACCTGGATGGAATGGGGGCACTGGCTCAAAAATCTGTTTCCTCTCAGTCACTATAACGCTTAATAATAACCTAGAGTCTTATTTTGCCTATCTCCTATTCCATCACAGAACTGAAGTGGCAGCCAAATTTAACGGCCATCCTTTACTTCCGGTGAGCACAATGGGCACTATCCTGCTAGTCAACAAAATTGACTATACTCAGATGAGAGCATGGGCTGGACTCTCTAAAAGCATCACATTAGGACTGGCAGTAAAGCTGAAACCAATCGTAGATTTTGTATTCATAGATGATATTTGCATTTTCAGATAGCCCTCCCAATAGCTGAATGATATCACAACCGAAATGGATATTTGCAAATCTGGTTATTTTGCAAAAACAGACATGCAGCTGGTGTGGTGGTGACCTGAGCTGGGCTGGGTGGAGAAGCTGTGGCAGACACATGACTTGACGCAATCCTGGGTCATCATCTGGCAGCATTTGCACAGATGTGCAGGTGAGGTCTGGGCCAAAGTGTGACAAAGTGTACCACAGTAGTCCACTGTCACATCTGTTTTTTATCCTTAGTTGATTTCAGAATTTTTTGCTCTTAGTTCATTTCAGTATTTCAGTTATTTTGATTTGATTATTTTGACATGCTGACTACTTCATTTTAGCTATTGTACGTACACAATAGCGCTGAAATTATGTAGCCAAAATACTGATCTGAAAGAACTGATATACTAAAATAACCAAACCAAACTATCAGACATGGATATTCATTTTGGGGATTGAGTATCCACATTGTAGGATCGGAAACGAAGCAAGTGAATCTGTCGGATATTGTATTCAGCACAGATATTTGTTTCAGCTCCAATTGGCAGGCATTGAGCTCTCAATATAATACTGTGCATGAAAGACCTAAAGAAAGTTCTCAGGAAATATTCCTCAGATGAAGAAATAGGATTAACCCTACTCATGAGAGGGAAGCCTTGAAAATTCTTGAAATATGAACTGGACCAGTTTTGATTGCCAAGTCTGCTGAAATATTAAGATGACTTTCTGCCAAAGCAGACGGCCTGTTGGAATGGAGTAGCAAAAGGGACAGAGAGGTCCCCTCCTAACCGAAAGCCAGCACTCGATAAATATTTAATTGTGCTATTATCTCTAGGCATGCTAATATTCTCTTAACATAGAAATACATGACTTGTTTCCTTTAAATGCAGGCAGCATTTGGTACTTATCAATGGGGAAACATTCCTTTATCGGCTTTCTGTTTTTAACTAACAAATCCAATGTGTACATTAAAAATTAGAGATGTTCTTAAAGTCTAGATCCCCGAGGAAGGTTTTAAAATCCAGTTCTGATTTTTTGTGATTGACCTCTGATCCCGATAATAAGTTGAGTTGGAGCCTTGCATCCAAAACAATCCTTGATTCCCCCTCCCCATGCCCCCTGAGAGAACTGAATTTGAATGTAAATCTTGCTGTGCAAGTCCCTCTTCAGCTAAACTTGAGGGGGAAACCCCCCCCAAGCAAACAATTTTTAACCATGTTGATCTTAGCTAAATCTGGTTCACTGACTTTTAAAGCAAAGTAATGTTCAAGGATATTTCTATCACAAATCCAACTTGTGGCTAGCCATATATTTCAAATTTGTACTTGGTGCTGGTATACATTTGTCATGCCTCCCCGACATAACCTTCACTTTGCCTGTGGCTTATCACATGTAAACATGCAAAACCACAAAATTTTAGGGATGGGCGAACACGGTTCGGAAGTTCGGAGTTCGGCGCGAACTTGGCCTGTTCGGATGACCGAACCCGAATCCGAACCGAACCCACCGAACTGAACCTGATTCCGAACTCCAAAACGACCAAACAGTTCGGTCAGTTTGGATCGCATTTGGATGAGTTCGGGTGGCAAAAACGTGTCACTGGAAGGCTAAACGTGACAGGGAGGGGGAGTCAGCTGAGGAGCAGACTTCCAGGCACCAGGAGTGGAGAGGCTTGGAGTAGCAGCCAGCCTGCCCAATCACCATCCCTTTTCTCCTCAGACCACTGGCTTCTCAGTCTGCGATTGTCACAGGCTAGGCTGCATGGAGCCAATGGGGTTTGCGGTGAGGCGGGCGCAGCAAGCAACAAAACTCATTGCCCTCCCCCCTGCCAATACCTTCTGAGCTAGTCACTGTTCCTGAACAGTAGGCATTTCAGAAGGCTCCCTCTCCCAGCAGTTTTGTTCTCCTCAGTCCATTGCAAACCTCCTCCTATTTCACCCATCCAACACATCTACCTCCATATTGCCATTTATTTAGCTTAAATTAGATAGATTTAGGTGTTATTTTTTGTTTTTACCCCTTCCTGTGTTCAATCTTCCTTCCTCCCTTCTCCCTCCATTGAATCCTTTCCCTCTCCCTCTATATATATTTCATTCCTGATTCCCTTCCCCTGTTTTTTAATTCATTTTGAGTAACATTCGATTTATTTAGGTTTCATTTCAGTTTTGTATCCCTCTCTGTGTTCTTTGTGTTTCCCTCCCATCCCATATATATATATATATATAGATAGATAGATAGATAGATAGATAGATAGAGAGAGAGAGAGTGTAGATAGTTGTAGGAGTTAGCTGAGATATAGTGTTTAGAGGTTTAGTAGTGTTTGTAGGAGTAGGCCTTTGTACTTATTAGATAATCCATTTAGTTCATAGCATTTAGAATAGTTATAGCAGTTAGATTTAGTGTAGATAGATAGATAGATAATATTAGATAAAAATTTAAATAAAAAAACAATTTAAAAAACAATATAAAAACATTATTTTGGAGAGAGAAATGGAGAAGGGAAGGGGAGGCTGGTGTGCTACCTATAGGGGAGGCAATGGGACATGTTCCAGAGGTGGAAGGGCCGTGCCAGGAGAGTGGCAGCAGGCAGCAGCAGTAGCCCGAGCACATTGCCACGCCCCAAACTCAGCAGGCCTGCTTTAGGGCAACAGGCTTCATTGTCCCAGTGTCATCTCCTGGCAGTGCCCTCCTCCACTGCCACGCAGGGCACTGGAAGGTCTGCAGGACTTGAGGCTGCATCTGTCTCTGTTGCTGCTGGTGCTGGAGCAGGTGCTGGTGCTGCTTTTGATGTTCCTCCAGGGACACCAATGTCCCCCACTGTCGAGGCGATCCCCGGCTGCTAGAGGCAGGGCCCGATCCCCGGGCAATGTCAGTAGGGAGAGGATCAGCAGCAGCAGCAGCAGCAGCAGCTATAGAGGGGGGCCAGGGAGAGTGCCAGAAGAATGGCGGGCATGGGCAGTCTAGCCTCAGGGTCTCAGTACTCCCTTTCACCGGACATCACCGTGATCGCGGACAGTGAGTCGGAGGCAGACACTAGTCCTGCAGAGAAGATGTCTGTAGCTCAAGTGATGGCTGAGCCTCCTCCAAGTTCTCCTCCTCCCAGCAGCGCTGGCAGAAGTGCGTCATCCGGGGTGGGCCAGAAGGCAGAAGGAGGGGACGAATCCTCTGTCTGGGAAGATTTTAAGCTGGTACGAGCAGATGATCCCAGAGAGGTGCAGTGCACTTTGTGCAATAAGCTGGTGAAGCGTGGGTAGGTGCTCGCCAACCTTGGGACAACTGCAATGGCAAGGCACCTCAAGGCATGCCACAGTGCTCTGATGCTAAGTGGGAAGGCAGGGGAAGTGGATGCCAGTGGGTTCTTGACTGCAGCAGCGGCCAGTCGCCCGGCTCCTTCAGCGGGCAAGCATCCTGCACCAACTGCTGCTGCCTCTAGAAGCAGGAGAAGTATGGGGGCAGAACAGCATCAGAAGCCTCGCCAGCAGCATCAGTCCACTACGGAGGAGCTGGGGCAGGGGCAGCTGCCAAGGCCATCGGGTGCTGGAGGACGGCATGGCTTCTTTCAGGAGAAAGCCAAATGCTTGTTGGCTGAGATGATTGCACTGGATGGGCAGCCCTTCTCAATTGTAGAGGACAAAGGCTTCCAGCAGCTGATTGGATTCCTGGCCCCCCAGTTTAAGCTCCCTTCCTGCTTCACCTTGAGTCGGACTGTGGTGCCACAGCTGTACGGGGCTTTGAAGGAGTGGGTGAGCGAGCAGCTGGCAGGGGCTGGGGGGCCACTGTCCACTTCACCACCAACTTGTGGTCCTGCAGGAATGCCCAGCATGCCTACCTGGCAGTGACTGGACACTGGTGACAGGACCCAGAGGCAGCGCTTGGCAGTGGCAGGAGAGGTCCTGAAGCATGGTATAGGTGGGCCCTGCTTCAGGCACATGTAATGGACAGCTCCCACACCTCAAGGAACCTTGAGGCAGCCCTGGCCACCACTGGTCATGCCAGGCACGACCTTCACCAAGGGGTGTGTGGTCATGGACAACGCGGCCAATATACTGAAGGGGGCTTCACAAGCATCCCTTGCGCCGCACACACCCTCCGTCTTGTGGTCAAAGGTGCTCTGGGCTTAGGGGATAAGGGAATTGGGCCAGGCACCCTTAGGTCCCTGGTCAACCGGGGGAGGAAGCTGGTGGGGTTCTTCAATAGGAGTGTGAAGGGCAGTGAGTTCCTCCAGGAGAAACAGGCCAAGCAAAGGTCCCCGGTGCACCAGCTGGTCCAAGATGTCTCCACCAGGTGGAATTCTACATTTCTGATGCTTGAGCAGTTTCTTGAGCAGAAAGCCACCCTGCATCAGGTGGAACTGGAGACAGACATCGGGGCACCTCCAGGGTACAACAGGGAGGAATAGGAGATTCTCGCTCACACGGTCTTCATCCTGTGACTGTTCCTGGCTGTGACGGAGACCATGAGCAGCTCCACCGCCACCCTCAGCCAGGTGACCCCGCTGGTCCATAGTCTCCAGAGGAGCCTGGATGAGATTCTCGGGGGGCGGGATTGTGGCCCTGCAGGCAGGAAGTTGTCCGATGAGGTGCTTGACCTGGCGCAGAAGCTGAAGGCGGGGCTGAGTGTGCACTTCAACAAGCTCCTGCGCCGGGAGGAATATGTCCTCGCAACAATGCTGGACCCCAGGATCAAGGGCAGCATAGCACGCGAGACAGTGGTCTATGGCCTCTGGAACGGTGCGCTGGTGCAGAAGGTTCGGCAGGCCGAGCGGACTATGCAGCAGGATGCCCCTGTGGATGGTGGGAGTGGGAGCAGTGACCCCTTCCAGCCATCTGGGTATATCCCTGTCCCCAGCCCTAGCGGTAGCAGCAGCACCAGCACCAGCAGCAGGACCCCTACTAGTGCCAGAAGCTCCTCCTGTGTGTAGTCCACTCTGGGGAGCATGGGGCCCAGTACAAAAGGGCAAGCAGCGTGGCTGAGGGCAGTGGGGCAGGCGGTGCCCACCCAGAGCTACCAGAGGGAATATGATGGTGCCTCAGCCACAGTGGAGACCTCCCTGGAGGAGGAGCCATGTATTGATTCCAGCAGTGATCTGCTGACTGTCTGGGGGTGGCACTGGCAACCTCCACCTGGGTGTCCTGCGTGGCATGACACCAGCACCGGCATCCAATTCCTCTCTGAAACAGGAACACATAAACAATACCTAAGTAATATCATGCATTTATGTTGATGCCTCTAGTCCTCCCTCCTTAGGGTGCTTGGGATGGGAAATGGGGAGACCCTGGCTGGCACGTGCAAATCCTGCCCTCCTTGGGGTGCTGCTAGGGAGGGATGGGAAATGGGGAGACCCTGGCTGGCACGTGCAAATCCTGCCCTCCTTGGGGTGCTGCTAGGGAGGGATGGCAAATGGGGAGATCCTGGCTGGCACTTTCAAATCCTGTCCTCCTTGGGGTGCTGCTAGGGAGGGATGGCAAATGGAGAGACCCTGGCTGGCTGGCACGTGCAAATCCTGCCCTCCTTGGGGTGCTTGGGATGGCAATGGAGAGACCCTGGCTGGCATGTGCAAATCCTTCCCTTATTTGGGGGTGTATAGGGATGGCAACTGGAGAGTGGAGACCCTTGTCAGGGATGACTGGCAGGCACATGTTTGGGTGGGGGTGCTGCTCGTGGTCATGCCTGACTACTGGAAGAGCCCCGCACAATACAAAACCCTCTCTCTCTGTGGCAGACATCCACTGCTACCCGCTGATGCCCACTGTTTGTGTCTGACTGATGCCCACCACCCACGCACCCACCCACACTCCAGTGAGCTCACTCTTATGGATAGAGCCTTTCTTGTCCTCAAAGTAAAAAAAAAGTTTACAAACCTGGTAGCACCTCCTGTGCCCGCTGCTTGCTCCTCATCTGGGGAGCCGGCCACCACCACCGACGGTCCAGGGGCTGGACCAATGACCACTTCCTCCTCCTCCTCCACCACCACCACAGGCTCCGAGAGCACCAAGTCGGCCCCCAGCCGGGGAATCAAGACAAGTCTTCTTCATTCCACCCCCCCCAAAAGCTCACACACAGACCAACACACAGACCAACAACAACAGTCACCCACCAACACTCACCAACCAAAACAACACAGCCAAACCAAACACAAACAGCCCAAACACACAAAACCGAACAGCCAGCCAGACAAACACACACTCTCTCGCCACACCGCTCTGCACGCACTTGAATTTCCGGTTTCCGGCACGATCACAGGATCTAACGATACCTTTTACCGAACACCTGAACTGAACCGAACATGACCAAACCAAACGTCCGAACCCGAACTCGGCAAATGAACCAAATGTCCAAATCAAATGGCAGAACAGGATCGAACAGAATGCCCAAACCCGAACTGCAATCTGTTTGCCCATCCCTACAAAATTTACTATTTTATTTATTTTACATTTATACCCCTCCCTTCCCCAAAGACTCAGTTTAAAGGCTACCTTTAAAAGTATATTCAGATACCAAGAGGCAAGAAGGAGGAGAACCCAGGAAGAGATGATATTTTAATCAGTGTATTCAATTGCTCACCAAAACTAGCTCCAGGGCTAGGTATCACTTTGACCAAACCTTGGCCCTAATCCAACAGTGCAATATGTGCATCTGCACCACTTTTGCACATAATGTGTGCATGGTGCTCAACCGGTTTGCGGCAGGCACACACCAAGTGCACACACTGCATGCACCAGTGGTATAGACTGGGCCCAAGTGCAACAGATGGAATGGAGTCACCCAACGGCTCCTGCCAATGGTGAGGGATATAACTGCACTGGGGAGCATGGACCCCCCAGTCTCGTGGGTTCCAGAGCAGCTGAACCATCTGTCCCTATGATTGCTTGGTGTGCACGCAGTATTGTGTGTGCTCGTGATGTGTGTACAGAGCTTGGATTGGGGCCTTTAACTTGACAATTGTTGGATGGGTTGAAAACCTTTAGTGCTTGGTTGATGTTGCTATTACAGGGTGGGGACGTTACCCTTCAAATATGGTTGTGACTTGGTTTCCCCACTTGTAATCACTTTGAGATCTTCCTCCTTGACCAAGGAACTTTCCAGATGTAAGGAGTGTATTTTTTCCAGGGTCAGCCCCAGGCATGTGCCACAAGTGTGGCTGCACGTGGCCCCATGACCAGCTGGGGCCCCGCATGGCTGGGCAACAGTCTGCAGCCAGCTTCTCCCCCAATAGGTTCTTCTGCCTCCCCTCCCTGGCTCTGGTCCCCATCCCTCACCTGCCTCTGCCTCCTAGTAGTGCAGCAGCAGCAGGACACCCACTTGTTTGAACTGGGAGATAAGGATGTATGTTTACAAACAACTCCTCCCCACATGAGTGATCAGCAGGTTGTTGCCTTGTAAAGAAGGTTCTTCAAGATAGCTCCCAACATTCTCACAACTGGGTTGTGCATGCTCACCATATTCAAATAATAGACCATGTGATGGTCTCGAGCTCCTCTAGTATAAAAAGCACTCTCCCCCTCAGAAGACAGTTCATTCCAACCCTTTCTAGGAATATAAGAAAAAAATGCCATGCAGGGCTGGAAGGGTGATAGTTGTGAGAATGTTGAGAGCCATCTCAAAGAACCTTGTTTACAAGGTCCTGTTTTTCTTTGAGTGGCTCCTCACAGGCCATTTATACTTGGCTCTGTCGGGTGGGGGGTCCGTGGGCGTGCCGGTGCATGGGCAGGGCATGCACACAGCCACACACACATCCCCACTCACCCCCCACTCATCCACACCCATGGAGTAACCGCCGTTTCCCCCGGTTGTTCTGTGCATGGGGACAAATGGGAGGTGAGTGGGAATGCGTGCTAGGCAGGCGCGCACGCACGCACTCCCACTCACCATGGGCACATGCACTGCATCATTCACACGCGGCTCCCCCACTCATGGAGAAATCTGCGTGTTCATGGGTGGGAGAGGCCCATGTAAAAAGGGCCACATTCTCACAGCTGTCTTACTTATATTACCTTAGGTAGGAATTTAGGGTGTAAAGCAATATCTATTCTACTGGAAAATCTGCAAATATGGTTCTAAGATACCGAGATGGTCAAAATAATCAAAATGAAATACTAAATAAAAATACTCCCCCCCCACCCCCCAAGAAATGAATGAATATGTGAATAATCATTCTGGTTGCAGATATTATTCAGATATTTGGAGAGCCATTCTGCAAATAGCAAGTCCACTGAAATTTCTATGAGAATTGTACACATGAAACTGGGTGTAAAATTGTATGCTAAATTTACCTATGTCCTCATCACTGTCCTAACACACAAAATAGCAGCATTCTCACGTGAACATTGGGCATGCACAAGAATTGTACACAAAAGTCAAAATCTGGCCAAAGATAATTTTTGAAACCACTTTACACTCTGCCTCAAAAACTTCCATCTATGATTGTGGTGATACAAACAATGTTCACCATGTGCTAACTGGGCAATTAGGGACTAGAATTTTCAAAAACATTCAGCACTGGCCAATGTTCAGTACTAGGAAATTTCAGTTGGCACAAAATTAATGCTTGGAACATATTAAGTATATTTAGCACTAAAAACACAGCAGTTGTATTTTTTCCCCCCCAATACTTCCAGGATGTGAGTGTTGCTTAGATTTTCAAAAGGAAAACCATTCTGCTGAGAGGGCAGAGAGTAAGATGACTAGAAGATCATGGAATCTCAGCCTTGTTTCTGACTTGTACACTGTATCTGCAACAGATCATCTCTCTTTTGTCCCTGTTCCTTGACTATTTAGCACCAAACAGGAAATTATAGTGAGAAAATCTGACAGCTAGTAAATTAATTTAGGCTTGAGCTTAGATTTAGTTGTCTGATTTGTTTTTTTTAAAAAGAAAAAACACTGGATAAACTATTCACCAGAGGATTAGCCATTGGTAAATATTCTCTTGAATTGGCATAACTTTGAAGAAATAAACGTTTCCACCTAAAGATCTTAGCTTTTCTGAAAATCTCTTGGGAAAACTGTTTAAGCATTTCCTGAAGCCCTCTGATTTCCATCATAGCAGGATTCTTCCACTGCCAATATTGATCATAGCCTTTGGTTGCTGTCATCAAACATATATCTAATAACATGTCATGACTTTGCGGCTGTGGGTTATAGTTACAACAAGACTCCTGGTATATGTCAGATTACAATGTAATGAAAGCAGGGACTGGGAAGGAAAGAAAAGATTGTCTCCCTGAGAAGAAATTAATATAAAAAGTTAAACCTGAACTAAAGACATCACTTATAAAGTTTTCTAACTCTTATTAATTAGAAATCAGAATGGGATGTCTGATGGGTGTGTACAGAATGAATGAATGCTCACTCCAAATATCAAATTTGATGATTTTGGTGTATTCATATCTGTTTAGATGAAGCAGATATAAAATGTTACTAATTTTCTTCTTTATTTACAGATACAATTCCTTGGTTTTGGTTATTTTGTTTCAATACTGCCTCTATTTTGGTTACCTTGGAAACTTTATGTCATTTTAGTGCTGTTACTAACAGCATCGTCGCACAACAGTGGCTGATTTATACAAGCCATGGGAGGGTGGGAGGGTGTGCATGCTGCAACGTGGGTGGCATGTGCGTGCCAGTGCACACGGGTGCACCCCCATGCATCCCCACATGTCCCCACTCATGAAGTAATCTCTGTTTTTGCCAGTTGCTCTGTGAGTGGGGCTGTGTAGGGGGTGAGTGGGGATGCATGGGTCAAGGGAGTGTGCATGGACCCCCACTTACTGGCCGCGGCATGCACACGGGTGGCACCCACTCATGCCCACGCAGTGGATCTACATGGGCATGAATGGGACTATCTTGTGTAAAAATGGCCAGTATGGTGCACAACAGCACCAACTAGTAACACTGAAATAATTAAGATACAGAAATGAAATAATCAAAGTAGTAACCAAAATAAACAAATCCTGAAATGAAATAAATGAATATGTGACTGTTGCATCACAAGTAAAGGTTTATTCAGATCTTTGTTCATTTAAGCAGGTGTCCAAACAAGCTTTGCAAAGACAAGCTAGCATATTTATTTCAGCTCTCATCTGCTTTCGCTTCCGTCAGTTGTTGATGTCAATGGAATTATGCCACAAGACTGTTTTGCCATGAGACTCCATGTGCAGATGCGTGTCGGACAGAGTAGTGAAATAGTAATCTGTTCAACACCCATGCTTGCTGGCAACAGACCCACACTTCCACCTTTCCCACAAGATGGGAGCTGAACGTCATTTGACTCGTGCAGGCTCCTGCAGCACTAAAGGCTGCACATAGAGTCTCATGGGAAAGTTGTGGCAGCAACCTACAGCAAAAAACGCAAGAAAACATAGGTGGGTTGGAACAGCCCACAACTTTTATTGATCCCAATACACTTCATATGTGTTCCAATGAAATCCAGTGCAAGAACTCCAGTCCACTCCTTGATCTGATCAAATCTTTAGCAGGTAAAGGCTACCCCTGAGCTTCTCGATTTCCAGAATCATTGGGAATTCCATTAAAGGTCATGCCCCTTCCATGGTAGCAACAGGAGGACACCCAGAGGGTAGAGGGTGTGCACCAGGGGCCCATGTCATTTTCATTTTCATTTTTTGTTTTCGTTATTTAAATCTGTCATTTTCGTTTTCATAAATATCAAATTGTCATTTTTGCTTTTGCTTTCATTTTCCATTGGTTTAAATGGAAAACACATTTTTGGCTGTAATGTTTTTGTTTTTCACTATAATTGGCTGAAACATGGAGTGATTATACCTCAAATGAAAGACATTATGTGCACCAAATTCCAAAAAGAATGGATAAAGGAATCCAATTATAGAGGCAGTTGAATTACTTTATTTTGCAAAATTCTTCATATTATTCAGGCTGCAGTAGCAGCCTGAATATAAACAGGGGACTGCTGAAGCCCCGATTTTGAGGAAACTGCTTGAGCTACATTTCTGAAAATGTATCCACGGCTAAAATTTGTGAGGACCATCATATGCACAAAGTTTGCAGAAGATCTATAAGGAAAATAAAATGTTATGACTGATAAAAAGCTAATTGCTTGTGGTCAAAATGCAGACGTCCTCACAATTTTGAATCATCAATATCTCCTCCCCCTGGATGAGTTAAGCCCCCAAACGTCACAGGCTTGGAGCATGAGGTCAAAAACAACTGCTTATGTAATATGTTAGTGGTTGGTGAAGCCAAAACCGAGTTATTAATGATTAAAAAATCGGTTCTGCAGGCTTACACATGCGCACTTGAGCAGCTGCTGACCGGCAAAACACAGCATGGTTCTGCTTGCTTGCACATGTGCAATTGAGCTACAGTCACATCGCTTTCCTTAACACACAGAATAAGGAAACTTATGGGACTCTACCCTCAGACTTTGCTTTGGTTCCTCTGCAAAGGGTGCCTCACCAGGGAAGCATTACTTCCAGCTGCACCTTGCCTTGCCTTCCTCCTCCTCTCCCAAAGCTGGGCTAATGAGAAGCCATGGCTGTTTGCTCCAGAGCTCGGTGCGGCCAGGGTAAGAGGAGGAGACTTGGAGGGGCAGTCATTCTCCTGCCTCTCTTCCCCGAGTGCCCCACAGTGAGGGGAGGTGTGTCGGGGTGCCTTCCTGTCGCTGGGGAATCGCCGCCCCTATCAAAGTTACGTTATTTTAAAAAGTACAGTCACATAGCTTTCCTTAACACACCGCATAAGGAAAGTTATGAGACTCTACTCTCAGACTTTGATTAGGCTCCTCTGCAAAGGGAGCCTCACCAGGGAAGAATTACTTCCAGCTGCGCCTCCCATTGTCTTCCCCCTCCCCTCCTATCCCCTCCCCCTCAAAGCTGGGTTTATCACGGGTTGGAGGTCCGCACCCCCACTTTACCGGGTTTGAGTGACTCAGTTTCCCTCGCTCACAGACCACTTGAATCAGTTTTTCTCTCTGGTTGATTCAAGCCTGCAGCAGGGACAACTCCTTTGTCACCCAAGGGCCCGATCCTTCCCACTTACAGACTCTCTCTCCTGTAGGGATGGGCGAACAGATCGCTGTTTGGGTTCGTTCGTTTGGTTCGGCTGCGTTCGTTTTGTTCATTCGTTTTGTTTGTTTCGGATGCGTTCAGTTCGTTCGTTCGTTCGTTTCGTTCGCCGATTTCGGGTTTGGCTGTTCGGTTCTGTCGTCCGAACAGGCCGTTCGGTTAGGCTGTTCGGTTTGGCCGTTCGGCCAATGTTGTTATGGGTGTTTTTTTGTTTTTTATATGTGTTTTTTTGGTCTTTTATTGGGTTTTATATGGTTTTCTTTTGTTTTTTATTTGGTTTTTTTGTTTTTATATGGGCCTTTTTAAAAAATAAATAAATCTAATATTATATCTATCTATCTACACTAAATCTAACTGCTATTAACCATTCTAAATGCTATGAACTAAATGGATTATCTAATAAGTACACAGGCCTACTCCTACAAACACTAAAACTAAATCACTAACGCTATCTCTATCA
>QEPC01015629.1:101266-120640 GCA_003113815.1 Sphenodon punctatus
TTTCAGTTTATGGTTTAAGTTTCATTTCATTACAAAACTGAAATGAAACTTAAAGCAATCTAAAAATCCTACTCAACACCTGCTGTTCAGGAACAGTGACTAGCTCATTAGGTGTTGGGAAGGGAGGGGGGCAGATAATTAGTTTCATTTCTTGCAAGGCTCTCTCCACCCCTGGTGCCTGGAAGTCTGCTCCTCAGTGACTACACCTCCCTGTCATGTTTGACCTTCCAGTGAACCTTTTTTTGCTACCCGAACTCATCCGAACGTGATCCGAACTTACCGAACTGTTCGGCCATTTCGCCATTCGGTGTTTGGATTGTTCGGTTTGTTCGCGTTTATGTTCGTGTTCGGTTATCCGAACAGTTCAAGTTCGGGCCGAACTCCAAACTTCCGAACCGCGTTCGCCCATCCCTACTCTCCTGGGGTCCCCAGTGTTTAGGCACTGGTGCTCAGTGTGTTTCCAATGTTAGACACAGACACTTCTTCATAAAGATAAGAAGCAGGTTTATTGATTACACAAGCAAGATAGCTGATACAGAGTGGTAACTAGAAATTAAAGATAAATATAATGCATTCCTAATCTATATTGGTTGAGTTCCTAGATAAGCATCTTACCCTAAGAAAGTTTATTAGTTCTGATTCCTTCTCAATCACAGATGCAGGTGATTGGGTGCTAGTTCTTAGAGTTGCTAGAAAGCAAAATCCTGGTCTCAGTGCATATCTTCCAGCCTTCCTAGCTAGCAGGATCCAGAATGCAGATGAGATTGCTCCAGATGACTCTCTCCAAGAGGTAGCAAAGATGGCTTAATGGCTCTCTTTTAAATACCTTTCATGGTCTCTTTGTTTGAGCTTTCCCGCTCATGAGCTTGTGTATTTTCTCATGTAGATAACGCAGGCAAACAGGTCCATTTGCATCTCCACACAGTTCTGTCTGGCTAGGGTTCCCAAATACACATTATTTTATCTCTTTGCATTTCCTGGAGATTTGTCAGTGTCACAGTCCTGATTTGAGTTTTACAATTCTCAATTGTAACATTACATACATGTTGAACCCATACTGGAACCTTACCATTGTACCATATTTGATTTTGACTATGCTCAGATATTAAGCCTGGGCAAATATGGTCAGGGGATTTTGTGATATGTATGGAATACCTATAATTTTAGATATAAAATATGCCAATAGTGAAAATTACTGCTGACATTATATGATTTTATATTTATGTTTATAGGGGATCCCTACAGGGATATAAATTATGTGCGGTTGAGAAGTTCTAAGAATTGAATATAGTGTTAGCTTTGATTTGGCCCACCAAAATTTAAAGATGGTGGGCATGATAATGCTCTCAATGCTGGCAGGAAAGCTACTTTGTTGTATTTTAATTTTGTTAATTGTATATTTTATTTTTGTAATCACCTTTTGCAATGGCCAAGTGCCAAGCAAATAAAATTTGACTGACTGATTGATTGATACATGTTGAACCTTTTGCTTCACATATTTACTAGACTTGTAGTCTACATGTAGGCCAGTATCACACGTGTGTAACCCTATGTTCCTTCGTGACAGGACTAATGAGAAGCCATGGCCGAGGTAAGATGAGGAGACTTGGAGGGGCAGTCATTCTCCTGCCTCTCCTCCCTGAGTGCCCTGTAGCGAGGGGAGCTGTGTCAGGGTGCCTTCCTGTTGCTGGGGAATAG
Source organism: Sphenodon punctatus (assembly GCA_003113815.1). Classification (NCBI taxonomy): domain Eukaryota; kingdom Metazoa; phylum Chordata; class Lepidosauria; order Sphenodontia; family Sphenodontidae; genus Sphenodon; species Sphenodon punctatus. The sequence continues at coordinate 102,965 of QEPC01015629.1, forward strand.
CCACCCCTAGGAAAGCTACGTGATTTTAAAAAGTACAGTCACATAGCTTTCTTAACACACAGCATAAGGAAGAGATACAGCTAATAACAACAGCAAACTTTTATGCCATCCTTCTCCTGCCTCTCCCTCCTAGTAGCGCTGCAGCAGCAGCCCCCCCCCAAATCAGGCGGAGAGATAAAGATGTTTGTTTACAAACAACTCCTCCCCATGTGCTGATCAGAAGGTTGTAGCCTTGTAACAAATGTTCTTTGAGATGGCACCTAACATTCTCACAACTGGGTTCTCAATGCTCACCCTATTAAAATAATAGACCACATGATGGTCTCGACCTCCTCTAGTATAAAAAGCGCTCTCCCCCTCAGAATGACAGTTCCTTCCAACGCTTTCTAGAAATATAAGGAAAAAATTCCATGAAGGGCTGGAAGGGTGGCTGGCTGTTGTAAGAATGTTCGGAGCCATCTCAAAGAACCTAGTTTACAAGGTAACAACCTTCTGTTCTTCTTCGAGTGGCTCTGACCCACCATCTAGCNCCCCCCCCCCAATGATTTGAGACCTGAGACTGGGGAGTAGCCAGCCTGTTCCCAGCCATGTATCACCGGTGGTGGGCAGACTCTCTCTGCGCCAATGAGCCTCCCATCCAGGAGATACGTGTCCACTAGAGCAGAGCTGGGGGAAGCCTGGGGCAGCCTCCTCTAGGCAGCAGCTTGACTCAGAGTCAGCTGTATATGTGGAGCTGTCTGAACGGGGGGGTGTCAGTAATGGAGAGAGCTGGGGCCACTTGCCACCCCCCAACATCCCCAGCCCCGACCCCCCACTCTACCTCTCGCCCCCCACCCAACATCCCCAGCCCCGATCTGACCCACCACCCAACACCCTCCAGCACTTCCCCAGCACCGCCCCTTCCTCCCCCCACAACATCATATATTAATGTCCTCATATATTTTAAGAAAACACCCCAAAAGCTGGCAACCTTTATACAAAATAACCTTTGTGTAAATAAAACAGCAGAGTTCTAAACTGGCACTCACATCCACATAAGCATACCTTGTAGGCCAGGGCAATCTCTGCAGTACCTCTGGGTAGGTGCTTCCTATTATTAATTATTTATTAATTTATTGATTTATTTACCAAACTTATATCCTGCCCCTCCTACTAAAGCAGCTCAAGCTGGCTAACAAACATTAAAACACACGAATAAAAGATCAAAAACAGAATAAAAATATGATATGAAATAAATAATAAAACAATCATTAACAAGGAGGCATCAGAACAAAACCCCAAACCCTTCCCACCCTAACCCAGTCCCACACCCCTCACTGGTCTCCCTCAGCAAAAGCCTGGCAGAACAGCCAGGTCTTACATTGACATCGAAAGGAGGAGAGGTCTGGGGCCACACAGGCCTCTGCCAGGAGGGAGTTTCACAGCCTTGATGTGGCCACCAAGAATGTGGCTCTCTCCATTGTTGCCCCCAAGGATACCCAGGGGACTTCGAGAAGGGCACTCCCGGCTAACTGCAGGGATCGATACAGAGCCCGGGGAGTGAGACGATCCTGCAGACAGATAGGGCCCAGGCCATATAGGGCTTTATAGGTAAGCACTAACACCTTCAGTCGGGCTAAAAAGACTATAGGCAGCCAGTGCAGAGAATGAAGCACTCCCAGTGTAATATACTCCTGGTGACTCATCCCCATGAGGAAACGGGCCACCACATTCTGCCCCAGTTGCAGTCTCTGAACCATCACCATGGGTAGCCCTATGTAGTGCGCGTTACAATAGTCCAGTCTTGAGGTGATAAAAGCATGGATGATAGTGGCCAGGTTGGAGTCTGAGACAAACGGTCAAAGCTGCCGCACCAGATGTAACTGGTGAAAAGCACTTCTCGCCACAGCCTCCACCTGAACATCCAGGCAGAGCCAGGAATTGAGGAGCACTCGCAGACTACAAATCTGGGGATCCAAAGATAGGGGAAGGCAACCCAATCGCCTTCCCCACTAGCATCACCTCCATCTTGTCAGGATTCAGACTCATATGGCTCACGCTCATCCAGTCCCCCAGAGCCGCCAGACACCGGGTAAGCACCGAGACTGCCGGGTCTGGGTCAGATGAAAATGAGAGGCAGAGTTGGGTGTCATCAGCATATTGACAACACTGAACATCAAACCTTTTCACGACCTTGCCCAGTGGATGCATATACACGTTGAACAGGACAGGGGACAGACTAGAACCTTGCGGGACTCCACACGAGAGGTCTCGGGGAAATGAAAAATTATCCCTGAGTACCACTCGCCGCGTTCTTCTGACCAGGAGAGAGCGGAACCATTCAAGAACAATTCCACCCACCTGCAAGCGGGTCACCAACACCTCATGGTTAATAGCATAAAAGACAGCTGTCAGATCTAATAGAATCAGCAGGGTCGAACGACCCTGATCCAGTTCATGGTGGAGGTCATTGACCAAAGCCACAAGCACAGTCTCAGTGCCATAACCCAGATGAAAGCCAGACTGTGAGGGATCCAGAAAACTGATACGGTCCAGATGCTCCTGAAGCTGCCGAGTCACAATCTGTTTAATAACCATCCCTAAAAAAGGAAGTTTAGAGACTGACTGATAACTGGCGAGGGAATAATTGTCGCCGCATCCAGAATGAGACAAGGACATATTTTATAGGAATTTAAAGGTCATACTCTTTATTTCAGATTCATCGTTAAAACATCAACACATTGGAGGGGTTCAGTTCCTAATATCCCTGCGAGGGTCAGTACAAATTCTTAAAACATCTAATTTATGGCTGCCTGAGATGACACCCAGGTACCAGCCATTTAATGTTTATTACCTATCTCATTCATCCCTGAACTGAAGAACTCCATTGGATGACCTGAGTATTATGTCAAAACTTACCTTATAAGAGAAGGTGCAGGTATTCCTGAGAACGAATCAGCCTCATGACATTTCCTATTCCTGGGTAAACCCCTGACACTGGTCATTACCAATCCTTGCGCCGGAGTGACTTTCCCCCCATCTCATAAGGAGATGTCTCGTAACTATACTAAATCCTATTACATGCTAAGGTACTTAATGATTAACCTTAACTGGACCCCCACCCAAGCGTGCGACATGAACCACTAACGCAACACACCCTTTAACATTTAACAAAAAACATAAATCACTTCATAATACACTGTGGGGAAGGCAAAAACCCCAGGAATCTCCTAAGCAAATTCCTGCAAAAAAAATTCCTTTCTAACTCAACAAGGCCCACGAGGTGGAGCACCCTGCCCCCCTTTTTGTTGGCGAAACTTCCCAAAAGCTTTAAGTTTGTTACAGTTTGCCGTTGCATGTGGCGTGCCACACAGTGCTCATGAGTGACGAAACCTGCATGGTGATCTGCTACACGTCCTTGACTGGCTAAATTCCCAACATGGGTTCCCCACACTGTTGCCCAGCCACCCTTCGCGAAAGCTAAGGTCATTGGCTGGTGCTGTTCCTCCTCCTGCAAGCACATGGCCACTATCAGCCTGACTCGCATTGGCTGCGGCACTCATGGACTCCAGCCAAATATCGTTCATGTGCAAGTCCCATCTAATGCCTGGGATGATGTTTGCCCTGTGCCAAAAACCTTCTTCATAGCTGAGCCATGCCCCCCTGCTTACCAGTCTCATACACCCTATGGACAATTTCTTGCTATTTGACCATCTCAACTGCCCTTTCTGGATATGCCTGTATCACCACACCCATATATATGGAATAAGCAGCCATCTAATTCGACCAATTGCGATCTGCTTTTGGCCGTTTGAAGCGCTCCTTATCCTTTACTTACTCTTTGTCATTTGGATCGGGGATGGGATCGCTAAACAAAAGCGCAAACAAATCCACATAGTCCCCTTTCCAAATCTTTTCTCTGGTTGACTGCAAAAGATGAGTACCAATTGGTGCTGAGACTTCGGGTATACCACCTCCCAAAGGGGGAAGCTCCTTAACCTTTATTGCCACACACACCAAGCATGCTGAGCATGCTGTGCACTTGGATAAACTCTGCTCTCCACTCCATACCTGCCCTGTCACTCCCTTTGCATGCTCAGAACAGGGCTGCTGCTGACCAGCCAGCTGGAATTTACCCCCCACCCCGTGCAACAAGCAATTATTAACCTCTCCTTGCTCTGGCCAGGGCACCCATCTACCAGCCCACCCCAACCTTGGTGTGATAGAACCTCCCATATTAACTTCTGGCACCTGGTGCTCTTGTCTTGAGCCCCCTCCTGCCAAGCATCTGCATTGAGCTCCCATCCTGCCTTCAGATGTACCTGCCCTTGAAGATGGTTGGACATCTGTTCCCATTTGTTGCCCCTGAGTTGATGCTGCCACTGCTGCTGTATCCCTGGTTATCATCTCTGCCGTCTGTGAATGCAGGGGGGCCAGAACTGCAGCATGACTCGAATGAATTCTCCCTGAAAGCTCCTTCATTGTCTTCTCCAACGCTGCCATGCGGCCTGACAAATCAAAAGCCTCCTCCATCTCCTTGCCTTGGACTGCCTCATTTTCCTCCGACAATCTTAGGTGCTGTTGCCCTGGCTCATCTCCTCTGTAATGAGATAATGGTAGACCTTGCCTGCCCAGACACCTGCCCGCTACCTGGGGCTCATCCCCCACAGCCTGAGATTCTTGTTCTTGAAAATGAACCACCATTTCCCGCTCACTTCTATTCATGTCACAACTGTAACCAGACTGCTTCACAGCACCCCCGGTGGCAACTCAGGTGGAGTCTCAGCATCAAATCCCATAGGCTGTGCTAGCACTGACCTGCAGGATGCCTCCATGCCTGGGCACTCCCTTCCCTATTTTGCCCCACCATTGAAGCAAGTTTCCTCATAAATTCTTTGCATTCCCCCAACTGCCTCTGAAGAGAAAGCAGCAGGGCCCTACTGTCTTCCCCCTCCTGAACAGGAGCCACTTCATCCCTTAGCTGGCTTCTCCTGGCCATTTCACAACCACTAGCTCTGGGTGCTGGGCCTTTCCTAGGGATGGGCGAAGAGATCACGGTTTGGATTCAGCCATTCGGTTCGGTCCAGTTCATTTTGACCATTTGGTTTGACCATTCAGTTCAGTGGCCACGTTCAGGTTCGGCTGTTCGGTTTGGTCATGTTCGGTTCAGTTTGGGCATTGGGAAAAAGGCTCTGTGTGCGAGGAATGATGGCCCCAGACCCATGACGGTAGGTCCTGGGGCTAGAGTGGCAGCTTCTAATATTGGCCACAGTCCTTCCTGCCTGTAACTGGGGCTGGAGTGGCTGTTTCTTGGTGCGGTGGAATGACATCACCTATGTGCGAGGAATGATGGCCCCAGACCCATGACGGTGGGTCCTGGGGGTAAAGTGGCAGCTTCTAGATACATATTGGCCACAGTCCTCCCTGCCAGTATCATAGGCTCCAGAACCCTGACGGTGGGTCCTGGGGCTGGAATGGCTGTTTCTTTTTTATATATATATCTCTATGCATGTACCTTAGCATGTAATAGGATTCATGGCCTTGGACCTGCTTATCTGCGGGACCACCTCACTCCCCATGTGCCCATGTGACCCTTGAGATCATCCATGGGAGCCTTTTTGGAGGTTCCCCAGGTGAGGCGGGTGGCCACCGATGTTAGATCTTTTTTGGTGGTCGCTCCTGTGCTGTGGAATTTGCTCCCAGAGGAGGCTCAGCTGGCTCCCACTCTCCTGCTGTTTCGGCATATATGTAAGACCTGGCTGTTCCGTCAGGCTTTTGGTGAAGGGTAGGGGTGGGGGCGGGGGATGGGGGCTTTCCCCACATATTGTATTTTAAATTGTTTTAAAATTTTATATTGTTTTAAATGAATGTTGTTTGCCGCCCCGGGCTACCCTGTGGGCAGGAGGGGCAGGATATAAATTTTAAAAAAATAAATAAATAAATAAAAATCTCTACACTAAATCTAATTGCTATTAACTATTCTAAAACCTATTGAACTAAATGGAATATCTTAATAATTAACTATGAAGGCCTTGTCCTACAAACACACTGTATCTCTATCTCTATAACTAAGCTAACTACTATGTATATCTATCGAGTAACTATCTATCTGATAACCATCTATCTATATATACAATATTACACAGGGGAAAACACAAAGAACACAGGGAGGGGTACAAAACTGAAATGAAAACCAATCTAATAATAATAATCCTACTTGAAATAAATCCAAAACTTAAAACAGGGGAAGGGAATAATCAGGGATGGAATAAGAGGGAGAGGGAAAGGATTCAGTGGAAGGAGGAAGGAAAATGGAACAGAGGGAACAAAGGGAGGAGTTAAAACAAAAAATAATAACTAAATCTATCTAATATAATCTAAATAAATGATAATATGGAGGTAAATGGGTTGGATGGGTGAAATAGGAGTAGGATGGCAATGGATTAGGAATAGTAAGGAACAAAAACTGCTGGGAGAGAGGGAGCCTTCTGAAACGCCTGCTGTTCAGGAACAGTGACTAGCTCAGAAGGTGTTGGGAAGGGGGGAGGCAATCAGTTTTGTTTCTTGCTGCGCCCGCCTCACTGCAAGCTCCATTGGCTCCGTGCAGCCTAGCCCATGGCCAATTGCAGACTGTGAAGGCAGTGGTCTGAGGCGAAAAGGGATGGTGATTGGGCAGGCTGGCTGCTACTCCAAGCCTCTCCACCCCTGGTGCCTGTAAGTCTGCTCCTCAGCTGGCTCCCCCTCCCTGTCATGTTTTGCTTTTCCAGGGACATGTTTTTTCCATCTGAACTCACTCGAACGCGATCCCAACTGACCGAACTGTTCGGTGATTTTGATGTTTGGAATTGAGTTCAGTTCGGTCAGTTCGTGTTCAGATTTGGGTTCGGGTTTGGTCGTCTGAACAGGCCGAGTCAGGGCCAAACTCCGAACTTCCTAACTGTGTTCGCCTATCTCTAGCCTTTCCCTTTTGCAGAGCCCTTTCACTGGCGTTTCCTACCCCTTTCTTACCCTTATTGCCCATCTCCCACAACTTGACCTACTGGGTGCTCAGATGATGCTTCTTCACCCTGTGAACCCCTGTACACACACCCTTCTTTTCCAAGCCTCCCTCACCCTGGTATAAACTGACAAGTCTCCGTATCCACTCCTGCTCGCACAAACTGGAGGGGGTGGGGGGAAGAGAGAGATACAATGGTCCCCTTTGCGCTCCCGTACCAGGCCTCAAAAGCACCCCCCAAACCAACTGACCTCTCTCTGCCGCTCCTAGACCGATCCGGCCAGGCTCCCTGCCTCCGCACGAGCTCCCCCTCAAGGAGAAACTGACTGACTAGTCCCTCCACCGCTCCTGCTCAGCTCCAACCTGGCTCACCGCACACCACACAAGCTCCCTCAACATGGGGGGAAGAGAGATTTGTCAGGTCAAAATCCAAAAGTATCTTGTCTTGTTGTTCCAGGCAAACGGGGGCTGGGCAATGCAGATGCAGATGGTGTTGAATAATAAAGCCAGACTGTACAGAAAGGTTTTGTTATCTTTTTTTAGATCCTGGGGTGGCCCTTTGGTTTGCCCGGCAATTAGGATTTTCTCCCTGAAATGCCTTCCCTCCTTACTATATGGGGCTCATTTTGAGGCCCTGGGGAGGGAGAAAGGCTTGGAAAGGGTCCAAGCAGGATTTATTCGGTCTTTTCTGGCTGCTCCCCTGGGGACTAGTTCCCTTGTGATCCGCATGGAATGTGGCCTCCAATCTGCTTTGGAAAGGATTTGGGCCACAACGCTCAATTATTGGCTCAGGTTTCTGTTTGGGCTATCTACACCATTGGCCCTCCTGATAGTCAGAGAAGGGTCACAAAATGGCTGGCTCATAGCGATAAACCAAAAGATAGGGAAGCTGGGTTTTTGCCCAGCGTCTCTTCCCTCCCTGGGCTATAATGCTGCCAAAAGGTTGGTTTTGAGGAGACTGGCAGATGTAGCCCAGCAGGACCTGAGGTCAGATATTGGAGAGCAGAGTTCCCAGGTTTTTTTATCTACAATGGGCAAACAACTCTGCAACTCTATCCCCATATCTGGACCCAGGGGTTTTCTCCTCAGGATAGAAGGCTGTTTTTGCTTGCAAGGATAAACTATTTCCCCTCAGCCATGGTTGAGGGGCACTATAAAGGGATCCCACTTGCCCAGAGGCTATGTAAATGCCATCTTCAATCTGTGGAGTCCTTGACACATTTGCTTCTTGAATGCCCCATCCATGAGGCTGCTCGTAGGAGGTCTATTAATTCAGTAATTGCCCCTTTTTCAGGGTAGTTCAGTCGACTGAACTGAACTTCCGAACTGAACCAAATTTCCGAACTGAACCGAACCGAATTTCCGAACTTGGTTCTGTTCGCCCATCCCTAATGTCTACCTTTTTCAGGTAGATCTTTGATTTTTTTATGTGAGGCTGTTGTTGGGGGATAGCTCCCTGGAGCTGACCCTTGTGGTGATCCAATTCTTGCGATCGGTCAATTCTTGCAATAGTCAATAGGGGGGAGGGGGGCTGGGCGGGATCTGGATTGGTCCCTTTTATTGGACTATTAAGTTCGGAAATAGAGTCCGCTTACAGTTGGTGATAGGATATTATTGTATGGGAAGAATTATTAATATTATTTAGAACGAGGGAAGAAATTCCTATTCCTGAACTATATTTAGTTAATATGTTTTATTGTTTTGACAATCTGGTTTTGTGGATCATTTAAAATTGTATATATATGCCATTCATTTTGTGTTCTGCAATGACCTTGGTCATGCAGGAATAAGGTTTATCTATCTATCTAGCTCCCTCACCGAAACCAGGCCTGCAACACCAGCTCAACTCCCTGCAGAAGCACCCCGGTATTGCTGCCTATGCGTGCACCAAGCTCCGGCTGCAGAGTCTCCTAATGTGGTCAGTTCCACTGACCCGAAATCTCATGAGACTACAATTGCTGTGCAGCCCAGCCCCAGTTGCCATAGCAACTCCCAGACTGCGCTACAAACCCGATCACCCTCAAGAGTGCAGCCTATCTTGCTCACTCCATGGATTAGGAGCGGGACAAACCCACCTATCCCTCAGTGCTTGGGGTTAAGAAGGATGAGTGCCAATGTCAAGTAGGGATGGGTGAACGTGGTTCGGAGTTCGGGGTGAACATGGTTTGGAGTTCGGACCTAACTCGACCAGTTTGGTTGACTGAACCGAACATCCGAACCGAACTCGATTTTTGAACCAAACCGAACCGAATTTCCGAACTCGGTTCTGCTCGCCCATCCCTAAAAGATAATATTGCATTTAGATTACTGGGGTTTAAATTTCCGAACTTTGTTCAGAAGTTCGGAGTTCAGACCGAACTCGAATAGTTCAGTCGACTGAACTGAACTTCCGAACTGAACCAAATTTCCGAACTGAACCGAACCGAATTTCCGAACTTGGTTCTGTTCGCCCATCCCTAATGTCAAGAGATGGTCCCTTGAGCAGAGACCTCACCACCGCCTCTTTAAGGCAGCTTGGCACTCTGCCCTCCTGAAGGGATGCATTGATCACCCCCGTCAGCAATGGCCCCAGCATTTCCCAGCTGGCCGTAAGCACATTCAATATAGTAACTTCAATGTTCAAAGTACTTTGCAGTCCTTATCTAGCTCATCCTCACAACAACCCTTTATTTATTTATTTATTTATTTATTTAATAAATGTATACCTTTGAGGTAGGTCAGTATTTTATCCTTGATTGCACACTTCATTTTGCAAAGACCTAATTTTCTTCTACTGGGGTTCTTAAAATAGAGCACCACTGAAGATACCGTACAGTCTGTGTGAGTCTAAAATAGAAGCATGGTGGATGCATTTTATCATTCTTTACAAAGGACATTTAGACTATACTGGAAAATAATATAGAAAAATCTTTATTTAGTGGGAAAATCTAAAAATGGAATACATTTCCTAAATTTAGATTTTCAAATTAAAGTACATTTCTGTCAAAAGCCACATCTTTCAACAAATCCTATAGCTGATTGTAATTATAGTACTACAGTAGAAATTATTTGGTGTTGCTAATTGGGGTGCAATGCTGTTTTCTAAATGATGTCTTTAAAAAAGCCTCAGAATTTGATCACCTTCTAAAAGAAAACGGAGGTTTGTTAGAAGTATACGGCCTAATTCCCTCCTGGAGTAAACTATCCCCATTTGTTGATGTTCAGGAAGCCAAGATCGTTTATACCACTAGAGAATTTGGCCCATAGGGGCCTGATTCACTTCTCACTTCCACAACTGTAAATCAGAACACTGATCACTGAAGTCAGCAATGTTATATTGGTACAGAAGTGGTGAAGGCAACATCAGAATCTGTGCAACTCTTGAGCCAACCTGTACATGGATTAGGGTGCATTGGGTTTTGTTATCTGAAAGAAGCAGATTCTGCTTTTTTATATAGCGTTTGATGTTTCTCCTCTTAAAAATATGCATGTAATACACTGGTTGCAGTGACCTGCTGAGGGTCCATCTTCTAAAGATGTTAATTTGTATTCATTTCCTACAATTATTCTGCTGTAAACGCACCATGAAGACACCATTCTTGATTACATTCACCTTACTGGTTCACTGAGCAGGATGATAAGAAATCACACATCAGCCTAGTCATTCCAGGTATGACTGCCTGCCTGTCACTTAATCAAGATTCAGCCTCCTTGTGGCTCCATAATTTAAAAGTGGGTACTAAAAGTATTTCATCCCTATTTTTAGTTCTCAGACTGCTGAACCAGCAAATCCAGCTGGCTGAAAAAGCCTGATCATATCCCTTAAAAGAATGTGATATGCTATCTGGTTATTGGATTGATGTACATCATGCTGAATCGACCACCATAGCTTGCAAAGAATGTAGTGACCTCCAGTAAATGACATTTTCACTGCAATTGCTTTTTATTAACTGACAAGCGGCTGCTACCTGCTTAAATGTTGACTGTTAAAAAGGAACTGACCTCTCTTTCCTTTTGTGTCACCTATCAGACCAAAATATCACATAGGAATGTTGTCTTATGTAGTAGCCATTTTGCACTTTTACCTAGTTTTGTCGATCCAAGGATCTCAAAGAGATTTGCAAACACTACCCCATTTCTTTTTCCTATACTTATTAAATTGTTGCCTCTGGGAAGAAAGGTCCTGTTCCAGAGGACATGATTGTCTGAAAAATCCAAGAGAAGCACCTCTACTTGACTTGTCCTTTCCTCCTCCCCTCCCAATGTCCCTTGGTGGTTTCCTGCTCTCTCACAATGCACCTGCAGTGCTTAACCTTTAAGAAACCAATTTTAAAAAATAAAATAAAAAAGAGGGCCAGAGCTCAAGCCTGCCCTGGAAGTCCCACCCTTGATTTGGAAACATAGAGGGTATTCAGAGGGGGTGGTTCTACCAGGTCCCATTAACCCTTCTCATCTTTTCTAGTCCTTGCTCAAGGATGGATTATGTTTGATGATCTGGGGGCTGTGGGGCTGCTGCCTGCTGCCACTAATCAGGAGAGAGACTGGCGTTGAGGTGGGTGCTTATGCATTCAGCGAATGGTGGGGTCTTAAAGAGTAACAGAGCCTAGAGGAGGTGCTGGGGTGGAGGTTAGGTATGAAAACAACCAAGGTGCCAGGGTTGAGTCCTGGTGTCATGGGCGGCTGCTGGGGATCAGGTCTGGGATCCAGGTGAGTCGGTACAGGCTTTCAGGAACAGGCTGGGGAACAACAGATCAGGGGACAGGGAAAGCAGGCTTGGGTGCAGGAGCAAAAATAGGCAGGCAAACAGAACCAAAGGCAGAAGGACGGGTTCAGACAGAGAAAATTCCGAACAAGGAGATCAAGTAGGAAACAAATGTGCAAAGCTAGTCCAAAGCAAGTGGAGCCGGTCCAAAGGCAACAAGGCAGGAACCAGGGCTGAGGAAGCACAGCCAACAACAGGGTCGAGGATAAAGTAAACAGATGATCCATCCAGCTTCCTGTAGCTGCAGACCAGCGTTGTATATGGCAGGCAGCCAATCAGGGAGCTGGGGGCATGGAGCAATGATGAGGGAGGGGAGTGGCCTGTCCAGAACTGAGAGGATCTTTAGCAAAGTCCTGGGGTCCTAGCTAGAGTGTACTGGTGGTGCCGAGGAACCAGCTGCAATGCTTTGAGCCCCAAGAGTGCTGGCTCAAGCTGTGGCTCCTTACATCTGGCAAGCCTTGGTACAAATCAATCTCATCTTCACTCTGTGATTGTTTGCTTTTCCTGCCCCCTGCTATAAGTCCACTTCCCTGCCAAAATGGCAGCGACGGGGTGTTTGTTGCCCCCAGCCCCCTTCATAAAGGGAGATGCAGAGAACGGCTGTAGCAAATGGCTTGCTAGAAAGTCCTTTGCCTGGTGCAGGGTTGCCCGACAACCATCCTGAAAATGAGGCGTCGCAGGCATGCCTCGCTGGACCAGGAGGGCCCCTCCCCTGATAGAAGGGGTGGACCTCCGAGAGCTGCGTGGAGCAGCATTCTCAATAAAACGGCTCAAGAGTCAGCAGCAAGGTTGTTTGCTGCTGAGCTCTCGGCCTGCGTGCTAAGCATGGGGCACGCGAAGAAGGCTGGCGGGGGGTGGGGGAGAAGAAGACAGGAGCAGCACAGCAGTGGCAGGAAAGACTGGAGCAAAGCCCCTGTGGGGCCGAAGATCTGATAGCCGGTGAGACCCCTCTGACCCGGGCCGCCATGAGCAGCCCGGGTCAGAGAATGTGAGGCCTGCCATGAGCGGCTCCGGGAATGTGAGGCCCTGTTGAGGGCCCAGAGGCACACACCCCCGGGGGACATAGTCCCACGGGAGGCATGGGAGCAACCAGGACAGCTGAGGCTGGCACTAGTATGCAGACAGACAGACCTGGGCGGCCCAGTGAGGCCCAGTTGATGGCCTGGGGTTACCCCGCCGGGGGACATAGCACTGTGGTAGGTTTGGGAGCAACTTGGATGGCTGAGGCAGGCCCCGGGATTTGGGAAGAGAGACCTGGGCTGCCCAGTGAGGCCCTGTTGAGGGCCCAGAGTCCCCCCCCCCCACGGGACAGAGCCCCGCAGAATGCATTTGAGTAACCGGACCGGCTGAGACTGGCCCCAGGGTGGGGGTAGACAGACTTGGGCTGACCAGTGAGGCGGAGGGGCCTGGTCCTGCCCCCGGGGTGGTGGTGGACTTGGCACAAGACCAGAGAAGGCAAAAAAAGGGTGGTGGCACCACTGGCGAGATACAGGGATGATGTCCTTATGGGGTATGACCCCTGGGGGCAGCGGTCCCGCGGACAGGACAGGCAGCAGCTTGCCCCTCGACCAGCCACACAGAGGCAGCCAACTGCAGACCGAGGGGCCCAAGGGGTGCAGGAGAGGGTTTATGTGGGGGCTTCTGAGCCTCCCGTTGATAAGGGGCCTCTGATCCAGGCTTTGTACCCCAGGGGCCCGACCGCCCAATCACCAAACATGGCCCAGCCCTGTGGGCTGGTTGACACATACGGAGTTCTGGGTCTGGCTCAGTACTAGGAATGGTTCCCGTCCTAGCAGTCAACCACACAACAGGATTTGTGGCCTCCCCAGAGCGCTCCAGGTGGTGGGTCTCTCGCCCTGGTTTTGTCTGTCTCACAGCAGGATGACAGGGCTCCCCCAGTGACCAGGCAGAGGGTTGAGGTGGCAGAACATCGAGAGGAAACAGGCAACGAGGCCATCTGGAGGAGGATTCGGGCCATTGAGCAGGAACTGCGTGGGGATACCGGAGGGATCCCTGATGGGAGGCCGGGCAGCATCTCGGAGCCCCTGAGGACAACCATTGTTGGGGAACAAGGTGAGGAGGGTCCCGAGGGCAGTGGAGAAACAAACAATGGGGGGGCCGAATGGGTACTGAGGGCCAGTCCAGAAGCACCACGTTCTCTGACTGTGCAGGGTGAGAAGCCTGGGGATCGGGCGAGGGACACAACGGATTGTTCCATGGGAACAGGGCCGGGGCCGTTGCCTCTGAATACCGCACCCCAGTTGGTTTGTTGGAAGGGATGGTGGGTGTGGATGTCACCGACAGTAGCCCCACTGGATGGTCCAATGGGGTATATGCAAATCGGGAATGATCCTTTAGGGGGGATACAGAGAACAGTGGCGGTGGAAGCGGCACTGCCGCATGTCCCACCACGTGTCTCAGAGGGGGAAGCACAGGCAGACAAGGGCCTTCCAGGACCTATACAAGGAATAAACATAGTGGGGGCCATGGGGACAGGGACGGATAAACCTGCCGTAGATGGTGGAGGGGCTGTCTAAAAAGCGGCTAGCCACCCCCCCCCCACCAGGCGGTGCCATACCTAGCGTGGCTGTGCCCTTTGGGGAGCATTTTTTGCCTGCTGTAAAAGAAAAGATCATCAAAGGGAAATACGTGCACATTTATGCTCTCTTGTTCAGTGATCTGATCGTCGATCACTCCGAATCAGAAGAAGGAAAAGAGAAAGAAAAGTTCAAGCTCCCTAAAGCCGACCAGAATTGAGCAAATTGACCGTCAGCATTTGCTGTGTACATGGGAGTTATACTTCAGGCTGACCCTAGCTGGGGGCTTGAGCTCCATAAGTACGCGGACATCGTCCGGTGGGCATATGGAACGGGGCCAGTAGGTGCATGATTGCGATATGACAAGGCATTTTGGCACAGGGCTGCCACAACACCTGGGCTCTGTTGAGACGTCCATGCACTGGATTTGTGCTTAGAATGCATGGTGGATGTCACCAGGGCCCCCAGGGTAGACAGCAGCCATCCCCTAGTCCAGGGTGCGGTGGCGTGGGTGCATGACTCTTTTTGTGGCGACAGTCGAAGGGGTGGGCAAGGTGGCCCAGGCCCCTGTTGGGAATTTAATAAGGCTGGCAGATGCAACCGACAGGCATGCAGATTCCGGCATGGGGGTTCAAATTACGGGGGTGGCCACCCAGCAATCAACTGCATTCGACCAAGGCGGAATAGGGGGGTACGGCTAAGGGGGAGGGGCCGGCAATGAAGGCTCCGACTCCCCGCCGGTGCACACACCACAAAAGGGTCCGACACCAATCAAAATTGAGCAGTTAGAGAGGGCACTCTGAGGACACCAGAATAGAGACGAAGTTACATATATAGTTCAAGGTTTTAAACATGGTTTTGTTATACCGGCGTCCCCAGTTACGCAGCAAATGAAGGCAAGGAACCTTAAAACAATAATAGGGATGGAAGAGATAGTTGAGGGCAAGATCGCAAAAGAGGTAGCGGAAGGCAGAGTTGCAGGCCCCTTCGTCCGCCCTCCTATGGGGAACTTGATCGTGTCCCCATTAGGAATTGTCCCAAAAAAATGAAGGGTGAATTCCGCTTAATACACAATTTCTCCCACCCTCGGGGTAGTTCGATCAATGATTCCATTCTGAAGGAATTGTCAACCATTAAATATGCATTGTTTGATGAAGCAGTTGACAAAGTAAAAGCAGCAGGGAGGGGAGCACTGATGGCAAAATGTGATGTAAAATCAGCATTCCGCCTGTTGCCAGTGCATCCTGGGAGTTTCCACCTCCTTGGTTTTCAGTTCTGGGGTCGGTATTACTAAGACCGCGCTATGCCGATGCGCTGTGCAATTTCTTGTTCTGTGTTCGAATGATTCAGTACCTTAATAGAGTGGGTTTTCGCCCAGAGGCTCGGTGGGGGATCAGTAACTAAATATCTAGATGACTTCTTGATAATTAGCCGCCCAAGGACAGGGGAGTGCGCAGCTGCCTTACACTTATTATAGGAGATAGTATCCGAATTGTGCATGCCCTTGGCTCCCGAAAAAACTGAGGGGCCAATGACGATACTTACTTACTTAGGCATCGAATTAGACAAAGAAGCAATGTCATCCAGATTACCCAGGGACAAGTTGGTAGGTATTTGGAACAAGATTCAAGAGTGCCTCACAGTCCGTAAGATTACTGTCCATGGCTTGCAGTCTTTGGTAGGGAGCTTGAATTTCGCTTGTCAAGTGGTTGCCCCGGGGAGGACATTCTTGTCCCGGCTGTATGGGAAATTGAAAGGAGATTCCCCCCCCCCCCATTTCCGTATCCGGATCACCAGCGAAATGCATCAGAACCTTGAGGTTTGGATGTCATTCCTGGAAGGTTTTAATGGGGTTAGTTTTTGGAGGGACCGATGTCTCCTACAAGCTGAGCTCCAGGTTCAATCCGACCCTTCAGGAAGGGCAGGTTTTGGGATATATTTTAGGCAGCACTGTTGCGCAGCTCCATGGCTGAGTGAGTGGCATGTAGCTGGAGTCACGAGGGACCTCACGTTTTTGGAACTGTTCCCCATAGTGGGTGCTGTAACCCTTTGGGCAAAGTCATTTGCCAATCGCACTATAGTATTTTGGTGCAACAACTCTGCGGTAGTCCACGTGGTGAACTCGCTCTCCTCACGGTCTCAGAGGGTCATGAGGTTGGTCAGGGCTTTAGTGCTGACATGTTTGATGGACAACTTCCTTTTCACCGCATGGCATGTCCCTGGAATTGATAATGGCATAGCAGATGTGTTTTCTCGGTTCCAGATGGATCGTTTTCAGGAGCTGGCACCAGAAGCATGTGCAGACCCGGATCTTTTGCCGCCAGGGATTTGGAACCTTGGGAGGTAGAAGTGCAGACCACCGTCCAAGGGGCACTGGCCCCTAGAACACAGGCTGCATACGGCAGGGCCTTTCAGGACTTCCAGGAATTCAGGGCAAGCAAAGGGTGGGTGATGGGGTTCCCCATCCGAGAGCCAGAGGTCATTAAATTCATTTTAGTCCTTCACAAGTGTAGTTTGGCCATCGGCACTATAGTGGGAAAAATTGCGGCCATTTCCTTTGTCAGCAGGCTGAAGGCCTTTCCGCCTCCTGACAACGGTTTCTGTTTAAAACACATGCTGGAGGCATGGACAAGGACCCAGAGAGTGGTTCGTAGGCTCCAGTCCCCTATAACATCTCCCGTACTCATCAGATTGGTGGGTTCCCTATCTGAAGTGTGCTATGACTCATATGAGGCGCAGCTCTTTCGGACTGTGTATGTCATCATGTATTTTGGGGGCTTCAGGATAAGTGAAGTGGTGTCCAGCTCCGCTCGGGATCCCTCCCGTATGACCAGGGGCGGATTGGCCATTGACCCTACCAGGAGGATTCCCGGTGGGCCAGGCTGGCTGGGAGGGCCGGTCTCGCAACCTGTTTTTTTTTAAAAAAAAAAAATAATTAAAAAATGTTTCTACCGACCCTCCATCGGGTCAGGTTGAGTCGGGATGGGGTGAGGTGGTCTCTAGGGATGGGCAAACAGATTGCAGTTCGGGTTCGGCAGTTCGGTTCGGCTGCGTTTGGTTCGTCCCTTTGGTTCGGCAGTTCGGTTAGTTCGCCAGGTTCGGGTTCGGCCGTTCTGTTCGGCCGTTTGGCTGTTTGGTTCAGCCGTTCGGGAAATGTTATGGGTGGGGTTTTTTTATATATGTTTTTTTGTTTTTTTATTGGGTTTTTTATGGTTTTCTTTTGTTTTTTATTTGGTTTTTTTGTTTTTATATGGGTTTTTTAAATTTATTTTTTAATCTAATATTATACATATCTATCTACACTAAATCTAACTGCTATTAACTATTCTAAATGCTATGAACTAAATGGATTATCTAATAAGTACACAGGCCTACTCCTACAAACACTAAAACTAAATCACTAACGCTATCTCTATCACTAA
>QEPC01015629.1:123276-150960 GCA_003113815.1 Sphenodon punctatus
AAGTTTGGTATCAATTCTCCCCTTAGTCTTCTCTTTGCTAAGCTAAACACAGGGCCTGTGGAATACTAGTGCAGCTGGTGTAGTAATGAAGAAGCCTTACTGTAGGATGCATAGCAAGGGACAGAGTGATTTTTGGTTGGGGGCCACTGAGCACTAAAACGGAGTGATTTGGGGATCTAGAGCACTGAAATGAGGGCCAGTACCCCCACCAGCGGCAGTCTCCCCCCTCCAAGCCTCCCATAACCTCCCACTCACCCCTACCCGGCTGCTGAGACTCTAAGTCTGGGGACTCAGCTCTGATAGGCCCCAAATCTGGTGCACTCTGCCATGCCCCTAAACCATGCCCCCAAGCCATGCCCCTAAGCCACGCCCCCAAGCCCCTAAGCCCGTTGCCGCCGGCACAAGGCCACTAGAAATATATTTTCCCAGGCCACTTTGATTTCCCAATTCACCCCTACGTACGGCCCTGTGGTTAGATAATTTGGAGACATTGTCACCCAGAGTAAGATTACGTCTTCGTCGCTCAAAGACTGATCAGAAAGGGCGGGGCCATATTGTAGAACTTTATCAAGGGGGGGCCAGAGGCAATATGCCCGGGTGTACAGATGCAGCGATACATAGCAATGCGGCCAATTGTCCTGGGGAATTATTCATTTACAAGAATGGAGCAGTAGTCACAAGCTATCAGGTAACAGCAGTACTTCACACAGTATTAAAAAAGATCGGTCTCCCAGCGCACGAATTTGGGTCACACTCCTTTCGGATAGGGGCAGACACAACTGCAGCGGCAGCCGGGTTACCGGAACCAGCAATCAAGGCTGTGGGGAGATGGCGGTCAGGGGCATCTAAGAAATATGTCCAACCGTATCACTACTAACAGTTTTTTGTTTGTTTCTGTTAGGACCCAGGGCCGACAGGGCGACTCAAGTGGAGGTGTGGATCGCAGCCTTGTACGCTGGGCAGGTGCAGCGGTGGCAACGTCCACTTGGGGTTTGCACTTAGGCCTCGCCAAAATAGCACACGTTAGATGGATGGGTAGGAGTGGGCTATGCTGGAAACAGCTCCTACCGATGCTGAGAGGAATGTGACACCTTCCTCCTCCGGGGATATTGGTTGTACATTTAGGAGAGAACGATCTACCTTGAGTTAGGAAGGGAGTTAACTTAATTAAGTTAGGAAGGGAGTTAACTTAATTATAAACATAAAGGAAGATTTGTTAAAGGTTAGGGAATGGTTTTTTTTTGGGGGGGTTGTTTAGTCTGGATAGATTGGGTGCCCAGAATTAAATGGCAAGGGGCTATTAAGCCCGGTAGAGTTGACAAGGCCAGGAAGAATGTAAATTGAGAGGTCGTTAAATGGTTAAGAGGACTGGAGTGAGTGGGCAAATATTAGACACATAGGAATCATTCATACCAGACCTGAGTTATATAGGGAAGATGGAGTTCATCTCTCTAAGTTGGGGAATGAGATGTACCTAGCAGCTCTGGCAGGTCATTTGGAAAGTTTATTGTTTGATAAGGCAGTGGGGGTCGGGTTGGTTCAAGACTGACCACCCCTTAGTGGCAGGGGTCCAGTATGCCAGGATAGGTTTAATAGGTAGGTTAATAAGGTATTAAGAGTAATTTCCTTAAGAGATGGGGAGATGATACACAGTGTAATGCAGGGCACAGCATGCACTGTGATCATGTTCCCTGGGAGTGGTGTCTTAAAAGGGTCCGCAGGGACATGCGCTGTCATTGGACCTGGTGGACGCTTCACTTCTTACTCGCGCCAACAGTTCGGCTGTCTCCCCACCCCCTTCGGTCTCGCCCTGCCAAAGGAGGGGATGTTGGTTGTTAGGATACTGTCAACGGAGGGCACATCCGGGCAGTACCTGAATTAATAAGTTATATTAGTGAGATGGCATACTGGACCCAAATTGCAGGGTGCAATTACCCCATCAGCCTTTAAGCTGATGATTTGAATAAAGAGTGTGGTCAGTTTTAAACCAACAGAAGTCTCTGTGTCTTAATGGGGTGCGTCGACAAGTCCACTTCGCTGCCAAAATGGCGGCGATGGGGTGTTTGTTGCGCCCCACCCTCCTGCATAAGGGGAGACGCAGAGAATGGCCACGGCAAATGGGCTTGCTAGAAAGCCCTTTGCCTGGTGCAGGGTTGCCCGGCAACCATCCTGAACACGAGGCAGCACAGGCATGCTTCGCTGGACCAGGAGGGCCCCGCTCCTGATAGAAGGGGCGAACCTCCGGAGAGCTGTGTGGAGCAGCATTCTCAAATGAACAGCTCAAGAGTCAGCCGCACCCACCTCCCTCTAGCACTGTGGTTTTCCAAACTGGTTGCCATTAAGGGACCGAGGAGAAATGTTGGCGCGTAGCCTTACTGTAAGGCCCGTGTGTTTCGCCTGCTTGACAGTGCTGAGTAGGCTAAATAGGTTAATTTTACCAATTCGATTGTATTAATATTTGAGTTGGGAATTAAAAAATTTTAATTCAGCATACACAACACTGATTTGTAGGGGTGGGAATTTCGGTTCCCCCGATATCTGAAACTGCCGGTATTTTGCTGTACTGGCAGTTTTGGATTAACCCAGTAATCTGGGGTACCGGTACCGGTTCCCCGTGCCAGATTTTTTTACATTGCGCCATTGAAATGAATGTCTGCAATGTAAAAAAAACCAAACCCCCCCACTCTCCCTCCCCCATCCAGACTGCGCGAGTGGAATGGGGAACACCCCCCCACCCACCCTGCCCAGCCTGGATTTTTGAAAATTTAATTTTAACCCGAAGTCCGGCTGCTAGTGCGGGCTTTGGGCCGCTGTCACACCGGCAGCGGTGACCTGGAGCCCGCACCAGCAGGTACTAGGCGATCCCTGGGGTGGGGGGCAGTTTAACACTCCCCACCCCAGGGATTGCCCTACCCCCCACTCAGAGATTGCCTTAGTTGCTCTCTGGGTGGTGGCGGCGGCGGCAGCCACACGGCGCAGGTCCGGCTTTCAGTGCTAGTGGTTGGCTTCAGCACTTCACTACGCCTTCCAGGGAAACCCGCACTGTGATCATGTTCCCTGGGAGTGGTGTCTTAACAGGGTCCGCAGGGATATGCGCTGTCTTCGGACCTGGTGGATGCTTCACTTCTTACTCGCGCCCACAGTTGGGCTGTCTCTCCCCTTTGGTCTCGCCCTGTCGAAGGAGGGGATGTTGGTTGTTAGGACACTGTCAACGGAGGGCACATCCAGGCAGTACCTGAGTTAATAAGTTATATTAGTGAGATGGCATACTGGACCCAAATTGCGGGGTGCAATTACCTCATCTGCCTTTAAGCTGATTATTTGAATAAAGAGTGCGGCCAGTTTTAAACCAACAGAAGTCTCTGTGTCTTATTGGGGTGCGTCAACAAATGTACACTAGTAGCCAGAGTAACACCCTGAGCAAGTGATGATATCCTCTCCTCTCCTACTTTCTCCTCAGCTAAGTAATGACTGATTCTCACTGCTCATGGGAACAGAAGGGAGATATTTAGTCCAGAGGAATTCTTCTGGATCAAGAATCCAGCATGCTTTTCAGAATATATCCCCAGTCTCTTATTGAAACCCACATCTTTCCCTGGTGGAACCAGGAGAGCTCTCTTATTAGTCAACAGGCACTCACATAGCACTTAGTCATTGGAGCTCATTCCTTTACATGCCCCACTTGCCTGTTTGCCAACCAGTGTGCTATTTGAGTCCTGTAGTTTGCTATCTTTCTAAAAGGACT
The DNA here is from genome assembly GCA_003113815.1 of Sphenodon punctatus. Taxonomy (NCBI): domain Eukaryota; kingdom Metazoa; phylum Chordata; class Lepidosauria; order Sphenodontia; family Sphenodontidae; genus Sphenodon; species Sphenodon punctatus. Next base: position 127,022 of record QEPC01015629.1, read on the forward strand.
TTGATAACAACCAAACTTCAATGTCTTTCTAAACACAATCATTATTATGGCTGAAATAGATGGTGGCTTTGCTACCCATGAGTATTTTCTCATCAGACTGCGGGAATTACTTCAGGAATTTGTTTGATTCCCACACATCAGTGAGAGTACCTGGTGGGCAGCAAATTTTACTCCCTGCTGCTCTCCTTGTGGCTTACTTGGGTACAGGGGAGTAACAGCTTGGGTACCATAGATTTTGGCAGGAATTCCCATTTTTCAGGGAGCTCATTTCAGCACTAAGATTATGTTTCCACTTTTCTCATCCTTCTTGTAATACATCCCTTCTTCCAAATGAAAGCTGCTTAATCCTCTATGTTGACACTACAGCAGGATGGGGAAACTTTTCCCTCACAGGAACCACTTTGAAAATTACAAGTTCTGAGGCCTCAAAGAAGTTGGGAGCGAGAATGCATCATTGCCAACTCCCTCGAATTTATCACAAGAGATGCGATTTCTAACACTTACTCGCAATCTCGTGGTTAGTGCCACTAATCACATGAGATCAGGAGGCTTGGCAGGAAGTGGGCATCAGGAAGCTTGGCATGGGAGAGATCCCAGCAGCTGCTTTCCCTGGTCCCAAAGACTCAGAAGCAGCCACAGTAGTGCGGCACGGCAAGTGAGCTTGCCCCCAGTTCCAGGGATGTCGCTAGGCCTGTGCTTCAGCCTCCAATTTTTTCTCCAGAGCCCTGAATCCTGCACCGCCTCACCTGATCAGGAACTTTGTTGGGTGTCTCTGTGCCCCTCCTGGGCTCTGGGAGAAGGAAGCGAGAAAGGAGGGATGCACAGCGGCTGGAGCAGCCTCTCTCCCTTGTGCTTCTGGCTTCCATCTTGCTGCAACTGAGCTGTTAGTTGGTTTATGTTTGAAAAAATAGCAACTCATGCTTTGTATCAACTCTCTTGATTTTTAAGAGTTTGTCTCTTGATTTATGAGTTGGTGGGGTTGGCAACATGGCATGCTTGAGTGTGCTCAAGAAAAGGAGGATCCAGATCATAGATCTGTGCGAGGGATCTGTTTCTTATCGTTCAGTGTTTCAGTGCTTAGGGTAGGAACTTGATCCAGGCACCAGATCCAGGAACAGAAAAGGGGCCACATAAAAACTTGCCACAGGCCACATTTGGCCCCCCAGACCTGAGGTTCCCAACCCCCGTACTACAGTTTCAGTGCTAGGGGAGTTTAAATTATCCTTTGCCATACTCTCTCGGGCTTTCTGCTGCAGTTGCATGAGCTTCTTGGTTCCATTCTTATGAAGAGGCCCACAGCATTATACCAAAAATACCAGACTGTCTGCAGTACTTGGAGAACAGAATTCTTGTGTTGAGGGCGAAGAAACATGCTGCAGTGGAAATTTAAGTTGTTATGAATTCAACAAACCTGATTTCAGGGATTATTGTGTATTGCAACACATCAGTGTGTTGGATAAACAGGGTCTGAAGGAATTGTTTGGAGAGAAGAATGTTATCTCTATACAATAATTTGTTGAAGGACTGTGCAGATAGCACAGGGATTTACCTAGGGATTTATCTGTAAAGTATACTGGTTGCAGAAGGTTTATCATGCCAGTAGGCTTAGTAAACCAATATATTACTACCCCACAGGTGGCTTTCTTTTTGTGGGTGATAACTCTAGATCCCTGAGGCCTTGTCTGTGCTAGAGAAATGTCTGAAGACCATTTAAGTTGCTTCAGTGTTAGCGATATTAGGTTCCCTAATGAAGGTAGGCTTGCCAGCTGCCAGTACTCTTTTCAAGACTGTGTTCTCCATCTCTGCTGGAAGCATATCTAATGGATACCGTGTTGAAACAGATGTCAGCCGTTGGTGGGCTGTCTATACTAGAGCTCCCAATGTTACTAACACAGGTTTCCCTAACTGGTATTCAGTTCAAACTTTTCCTGGCATGAACAATGTTTGGCTGATTTAACAGACAGTGGAATTGCTAATGAAGGATCATATATATTAATTAGGCTTTTGTTGTCATCTCATTTACTTTTTATTTATTTATTTATTTATTTCTTCAAACTTATATCCCGCCCCCTCCTGCAATGCAGCTCGGGCATAACTACTTCTAGGGCATAACTCTTCAACAGAGATTTGAGAGTTTAGATGCCTCCGTTTTTGGATGCCCAACTTGAGGGAAGGCGGGAACTTGATATCCTGAAAGTGAGGGGCTCTGGACTTCCAAAAATCAAATGACTTTAAGGTGTCTCAGGTAGGATATCCAAAATTACTACACACTTTTGAGAATATATGCCTTAGCATTTTTAGTTTACCATAACTAAGGGGTGTCTCCCTCTTTTCCATCATAATGGAATACTTATCTTTTTGGCAAAGCATTTGGCAGGCAGGAATAGGGGTTTAGGGGCAAGGGTGGGCTTTTAACGGGATTTTTAAATTGTATATTCTATTTCATTTTGTGTTTTTAATGATGTAAGCCACCCTGAGACTTTGGGGAAGGGCAGGATAGATATTTAAATAAATAAAATAAAATAAAATAAAATAATTCTTCTGCAGATTGACTGGGGGAGATTTGCTAAGTCACAAGTGGTGGATGCCTAACTCCCATTTTTGTGGCCAACCAGTAAAGCTCCAGTGGAAGTATTTGCAGGATCAGCACCAAACACACCACTGACCCGTGGTTTTCAGGTACCCAGTGTTTGTTCACCAAACGTAACAGTGTATTGTCCCCTAAACAGCTCACCATTAATACAATAAAGTCTTATACTTCTTGTGAAGGCAAACCCACTCTATAGGCTCCAGTCACCTTCTAGCCATCTGGCTTCATTTTCCTGGCCAGCTAGACCCAGGGCAGCCCTGTACACAGCAGGGCCTGGACAAGGATTCCAGGTCCCTTACCTTGGAGCAAGCCCTACATACTGAGGCAAGTTTACAAGCCTTCTCCATGGTACTCTTCTCCTGGCATAATCATTTATAATACGGGTGCATCAAATAGTAAAAAAAATATTTGCGAGTATTTCCGAGTTTCTGAGAATCAGCTTTGAGTTTTCAGCCAGTCCTCGGTAACTCAGCCGAGTACTTGATACTTGGTACTCTGTAAAATACTCAGTAAAATAAAACCAAGTACCGAGTATTTTCCGAGTTCTGAGTTTCTTTATATAGAACCATGAAAACCCCATATGTTGCAGGGAAAGCCCCGTATGTTGCCCATCCAAAGATTTACCCAAGTACTGGACCAAGTACCGGGCCAATTCCTTGGTTACTCGTTACTCAGTAAAACCAAGTCGAATACCGAGATACTTGGTAAAAACTGAGGAATTCTGAATCCCAAGTTTCAGCACTACTTTATAGCTGTTGCTTCCAGCTGGCTTGAAGCTTCCTGGCATGCCCAGCTGGGTGCACTCAGGCTACTCTAACAGGCTTCTATGAAAATGAACCCTTTCCAGGGTGTAGGCATCCCTGCGAGGACTTATCAGCCTTGCTTTGTGCTTGTTTCTGCAAGGACTCATAGCAACCCTGTCATATGTACCTAACTGCCATTTTTGCCTTTGACTATTCCTGTCCCCCAACTGTGTACTGCAGTACTGTGCTAGGTAATATGTGGCTAGTCTATCTGATTTTTCTTGTCCTTCATGAAAATTTCTAGCATGTACATATCTTGTTAGTTTCCTTGGCAACCGGCATGCAGTCAGCACACACCCATTAATTTCAATTTCAGGAAAGCGCTAATGTATTTTCAGAAGACTGTCAGTCAACAGCAATTGACACACTCTTCCTTATCAGCAATAATCCCTGCCTCACTTTCCACCTTTCCCTCTGAGGTACTGATAATGGAGCCAGGGTTTGTAGCTGGTAGTGGCAGGACAGGTTGCTGGTCCTTTACGCAGGAAGACACAGCTCCCCAGTTGCTGCTGATTTAGACTGCCTCTCTCAGGAGGCTCATGGGGGAAGAGCTGAGTGAAACTGATATATTAAGGAAGTTGGTGGAATGGAAACGTGATGGAGTTTGCAACCACATTAAAGAGCCCTAGGCTAGGGACGTAATAAATAATAATAATAATAAGTAATAATTACTTTTTTAAAAAGCTCTCACAGAAAAGAACCTGGACTGCGAGTAGGGAAACTACCCCTTTGACTCAGAGTCCTCAGGTTTTCATACGTCATTTCTATACTCCAGGTGCAGCTGCTGTTTCCCAGAGTTATCCAGAGGCACTATTATATATACTTTTTATTCAGGGGGGTGGGGTTATGCAGACATGGGGCTGGAAAAAAGAGCTTTTCCTACCCTCCAATGTAACCACACCCCCTGTGGAGTTGTGACATCATGATGCTCTATGGTTGTAGCCACATTGAAAAGGGGCGGGAGAGTCCCTTTGTCCTTCTGCTGTGGCCTTTTCTCTTTCTCTTTCCCCCTTTGGCACATCATGACCCTGATTGTTGACCATGAGATGTTTGTGACTTGCTTGTGCACCCAAACCAGAGTGGGTGGGATTGTCCTTGAATGGTTCCACTCTTTTTTGGCTGGAAGAACTCAATGTGTCGTGCTTGGGGATTGTTCTCCATCTCCTTGAGACCTCACGTGTGGTGTCCCACATGGTTCTATTCTGTCCCCTCTCCTGTTCAACTTGTATATGTAGCTGCTCAGTGGGGTCATGAGATGGTATGGTGTGTGGTGTCATCAATATGCTGATGACACCCAACTCTACCTCTCTTTTTCTTCCGACCCAGACCTGAAAGTCTCGGTGCCTACCCAGTGTTTGGCGACTGTAGGGGACTGGATGAGGGCGAGCCGACTGAAGCTGAATCCTGATAAGACAGAGGTGATGGTGGTGATGTGGCAGCTCCCATCATTGATGGGATTCACCCTCCATTGGTTTCCCAGGTTCGCAGTCTGGGCATGCTCCTCGACCCACAGCTCCACATGGATCTCCAGGTGGGGGCAGTGGTGAAGAGTGTGTTTCACCAGTTACATCTGGCATGTCAGCTTCAGCCATATGTTTCAGACGGCAACCTGGTCACTATCATCCATGCTTTCATTACCTCAAGATCGGAGTATTGTAACATGCTCTACGTGGGGCTACCCATGGTGACAGTTTGAAAACTGAAGCTAGTGCAGAATGCGGTGGCCCATCTCCTCATGGGGGTCGAGTCGCCGTGAGCACCATTACACCGGTGCTTCAGGCTCTCTGCTGACTGCCTATAATCTTCTGGGCCTGATTCAAGGTGTTGGTGCTGATTTATAAAGCCCTACATGGTCTCGACCAGACTTGCTTGTGGGATCGCCTAACCCCCCGTGCTGTGGAGTGACCCCCTGAAGTCTGTCAGGGGCACCCTTCTTGAGATTCCCTGTGTGGCCCGGGGGACTACTATGGAGGGGACATTTTTGGTGGCTGCACCTAGACTGTGGAATTCCCTCCCAGAAGAGGACCGGATGGCCCTGGATCTTCCTTCCTTCCAGCATAAGCGTAAGACCTGGATTTTCTGCCAGGCGTTTGGTGCGGGAGATGGGGTGTAGGGTGGGGGGGATTTACTGTTCAGTGCCTTCCCTTTTAATGTGTTTTTTTGTGTTTATTGTGCTCCTTTTAGTTTCTTATGTTTTTATCTGTTTGTGTTGTAAGCCGGCCCGAGCTGCCTGGAGCAGGAGGGGTGGGGGAAAAGTTTTGTAATAAATAAATAAAATGTCACTGCAGGAAAGTCCCTTTACCCTGTTCCCTTTCAGTGTGGCCCCTAGTCAAAGTTTAGAAGATGATGGCAACCCGAATTGTGAGCTTTCCCAGTCTTGGAAGACACAGGACCTTGCTACCTGTATAAAGGTTTAAAGCCAGTGTGCCGCTAGGTTGTTGCACTAGAAGGGGCCTAGACATTAGCATGGCTTTGGTTTTTAAATCCCAAATTAGGTTTTCAGAGTCTGATGTGGGAGAGGGACTCCTTGGGCAAATTAGTCAGATACAGCTGAGCTGAACAATGCTCAAGGGAGCTGGTTGGTTGAGCAAGCAGCTGAGGGCTGTCTACCTAGAATCCCAGAAACAGAGAACGGGCCTATTTATATTGATTTTCTTGGTGTTTACCCATGGTTTGTTTGTTGAGTTTTAAGGAATTCAGAATATGGTTAGAGACCGATAAGGAACATTTGTGTAACTTATGCCCAGTGGAGATTAGTAAACAGAGATTAATGGGGAAAGGGGAGGTGGTGCGGAAAAGTTTTAATATTTGTACTCAGTGGTTGCCCCTAGTTGCTCGGGTATTAGATGGGGAGATCGACCCAATTCAAAGTATTGATTTATATGAAAATCTGACTCAAGATTTGGAATCAATTTTGACTAGACCGTTCTGCTCTTATCAGAAAATCTAGTGACACAAGGACTGGTTTGATGCCAATTAGCAACAGTGTCAAAGCAAAAATGGTCCTTATGGACTGTCTAAGAGGTTTTAGATTTGGTAAAGCATCTATTATGCATGACCAGGTTCGGCAAGCAAAGATCGAGTATAACCAGGTACTCAATAACAAAAAGAATTATTTTCAGATTAGATGTTGGGAAGAACTAAATAATGCAGTTGAATCAAAAGATAATAAAAAATTCTGGCAAATTGTTTCTAGAGGAATTAAATCTATGACTATGTCAATAGATTGTCATATTATGGCTGATACTTGAGTTGAGCATTTCTCAAAGAATTTTACTACTTGTACTGGAGAATTGCCGAGAGATCCCAGACTGGGTTTAAACTACAACGTTACCCTTCAAGACTGGTGTCGGAGTAAACTTCTAATTACTGAACATCAATTGGATAGTTACATCTTGAAACTTAAGCTAGGAAAAGCCCCTGGCCCTGATTATCTACAATCTGAAGTGCTTAAGTTTTTTAAGCAGTGGTGGATCCCTGAAAACAGCTTATTAATAATATAATTAATTATTGTTTTCCTGCAGTGTGGAAGCAGAATATATTGGTTCCTATTTTTAAAAAAGGATCTAAAATTGATCCTGACTGCTACAGACCCATCAGTTTTATTAGCATCCTGGCAAAGATCTATGGGAGGCATTTGATGGATCATCTTAGAACCTGGGTGGAAGAAAAAGGAATCTTAGGTGAGGAACAGGTTGGATTTTGTCAAGGTTATTCACGCCTGGACCAATGTTTTACTTTAAATTATTTGATGACAAAGTAAATAGATAATAGAAGATTTTATATTGCTTTTATGCATCTCAAAGGGGCATTTGACTCAGTAGACAGAGGGATCTTGTGGAAAAAGCTGCTAAATTATTACCTATTATACTGATATAACAGCTAGGGTGAGATATGGTGTCATGGGAGGACTGACTGATTCCTTTGTTTTTACAATAAGAGGGGTTTGTCAAGGATGCTTATTGGAACTTCTATTGTTTAACGTATTCCTGAGCAACTTAAAATCTCAATTTATAAGTGACAGTTTTCATTTGTCCAGACTTTTTGCTGAAAATATACCTTGTTTGCTATATGATACGCTGATGATGTTGCCTTGTTATCTTCTTCAAAGCTTGGGCTTCAATGACTTCTGGATGCTTTTAACAATTATTGCTCTAATAATTGTTGGAGATTAATGTTAAGAAATCTAAGGTTATGGTACTGGGAACTAGAAAATGAAACAAATGGTTTCTCAAGGGTGTAGTCTTGGAAGTGGTAAGCAGTGTTTGCTATTTAGGTGTTACCTTTTCTAGAATTTAAGATGGGAGAGGCATGCTCATATAGCTGCCTCCAAGGTGATCCAGACATTTAATGGAATTATGTTCTTTTACAATAAGTACTGTAGGAAAGCCCTGGGTGCAGTGTTACAAAATTGTAAAACAAAATTTGAATCTATTCTATTATATGGAACTGAAACCTGGGGTTTAGAGGAGAAAGCAACTATGGTCATAACAAGTGCTCAGAATACTTATTTTAAAATGTTCTTGGCTGTGCATAAAAGTACTCCAGGAGCTTTGGTAAGGGCTGAGACTGGTTCCTTTAATGTTGCAACCCTGGCACAGTTAAGGGGAGTTCAGTTTTGGCTTAAAATTTGGTCATATCTTCCTTCCAGATTACCCAAACAATGGGCCCATTCTGACATGCATAAAAGAGCACTTACAAGTGCCAGCGGTGGGATGCGAATGCAAATTAGGCTGCTTTTAGATGATCACTGCCTGCTCACGCCGTGAAATCATGCGCCTTGTAAAAGTGCCACGGGCAGCTTTTAGACGCTCCATATTTTTGGTCGCACATTCTTTAATGGTGCAAATTAAATACCTCGATATCGAGGTATTTAATTTGCGCCATTAAAGAATGTGCAACCGGAAATATGGCACGTCTAGGCGCATCTAAAAGCTGCCCATGGCACGTTTACAAGGTGCATGATTTCACGGTGGGAGTGGCCGGCGCTCATCTAAAAACAGCATGAGGCACGATTTTAATGACATCTGAAAGGTACCCCGTGCATGACTGAAGCTTTTCAGCTCACTGACAAGTGCGCTTTGCTGAGCTGCAAAAACCAGATCAGTAGAGAACACTTGTCTGTGCACTGAAAAACTTCAGTCATGTGCATGGGGCCTTTCAGATGTCACCAAAACTGTGCCTAATTTGCATGTGCATCTTGCCACCAGCACTTGAGTACTCTTTTACACAATCTAAATGTCTTCTAGAAAGCTGGGCTCCTGTGAAGCCTTCTTGTGATTGGCTGGGTGAAATAAAGCAGTTCTTATATGTGAATGGTCTTGGAGATAAGTGGGATTGTTTGGATAGATTACCCCTCTTGAAGGATAAACCTCAAATTGAAATGAGATTAAAGGATGCAGAATTATTTAAGCCTTGGTCTAAGTATTTCCCCTTTTTAAGATATTTTAAATCTGAGTTTAAATTAGAACCCTATTCGATAAAAGTAGTTAACTACAGAGGGAGCTAATCACTAAATCTCATTTAAATCAAATAAACGGCAGTTTTAAAAGGAAGATGGGCTAAAGTTCCCTATTATGAAAGGCACTGCCTTCTTGGGCTTGTTGAGGACATAGTCCATTTTCTTTGGTGTTGCTCATTTTATATAGATATAAGAAATTATTATCTTGAGTCTGTAACTTATTGGACAGATACGAAGATGTGGCTTTTATGTAATGATATGTGTTATTTTTTTCTGGAGCTCATTTTCTATAAAATCAGCCCCAAACCTTAGAGGGTAATTCCTTGTTTAGCTTAGTTTTTGCCAAGTTTCTGTTCAGCTGCACACACTTTGGTCCTGGTTCACCTATTATAAAAAGGTGTCTGTTGAATTACAATATCCTGTTTGCAAAGAGTTTAAATATAGGTGTCAGGTTTGACGCCTAAGTCCTTACATTAGGCACCTAAATAAGAACATAAGAAGTGTGATACTGGGTCAGACCAATGGTCCATCAAGCCCAGCACCTGTCTGCAACAGTATTCAATCTCAGTCACTTGGAAGAAGTACCCAACAGGTCACAATGGGGTGACCCATTCCTGTTGTTCACTCCCAGTTATCGACAGTAAGGGCTCATTCACAGATGCAGCAATTATCCCGATTTTAAAAAGTCTTCTTGTAGTTCACTGTTAATAATGCCAATTGCATTCACATGCATGCTGTACCATTGTTCCCTACAGCGACATAATGCATTCAGACCTTCTTGGAGCGCGTGCTTACCTGCCTGTTCATTGCGGTTCAGTTACAGGACATTACAGCATGGCTGGGCAGCAGGCTGCAGCCAGCTTCTCCCTTAATAAGTTCTTCTACCTCCCCTACCTGACTTCAGACCCCATCCTCACCTGCCTCTGCCTCCTAGTAGTGCTCTAGCAGCAGCAGCAGCAGCGGGGGATGATCAGGAGATAACACTGTCTGTTTACAAACAACTCCTCCCCATGTGATCACACACATGGGGAGGAGATGTTTGTAAACAAACAACGTTATCTCCCAGTCCCGATCGATGTATTGGTGTCCCCGTTGTGCTGCTGCTGCATTCTGTAGGGTCAGGAGTAAAGCAGCGCACTAGTTGCCTTCACATGCAGGAAATATTTCGAACCAGTTAATACCGAATACAATGTTGCTTTCACACTGCTGTACAGATCGGTTTTATTTCAATTGGACAGCATAAAGGTAGGTTTAACTAGCTTTGAACTGCGGATTACTTAGGTGCAATATTGACAACAATATTTCAAATCATCTCTACGCTGATGACACCCAACTCTATCTTTCTACCCCCTCTCTCTCCTCTTCTGTCCAATCACGCCTCATCAACTGCCTCTCTGATATCTCTGCCTGGATGTTCCGACGTCAACTCAAGCTCAACATGGCCAAGACCGAACTCCTCATTTTTCCTCCCTCCTCTTCCTCTCCCTCTAACCTGCCCATCTGCATCGATGGAGTCACCATCCATCCTGTTCTCCAAGCCCGTAGCTTGGGCTTCATCTTTGACACGCACCTCTCTTTTAAACCTTACATTGACTCTGTTGCCAAATCCTGCCGATTCGCCCTCCATAACATTGCTCGGATCCGCCCCTTTCTCTCTACCTCCTCGGCCAAAACCCTTGTTCATGCCATGGTTATCTCTCGCCTCGATTACTGCAACCTCCTCCTTGCTGGCCTCCCTCGCTCTCACCTGTCCCCCCTTATCGCAATCCAAAACTCTGCTGCCAAGGTCATTCACTCTGCCCGTCACTTCGACCATGTGCAGCCTCTCCTCTTCTCTCTTCACTGGCTCCCCCTTCCTGAACGTATCCTGTTTAAACTCCTGGTATTCACGTTCAAAACACTCCACAACCAAGCTCCCCTTTACCTCTCAGACCTAATCTCCCTACGCACTCCTGCACGCACTCTCCACTCTTCCTCTGTCCCCTCCCTCACTCTCCCTTGTTTCTCCTGCTCACCTAACCGCCTTCGACCCTTCTCCCTCACTGCCCCCCATGCCTGGAACTCCCTCCCAACCCACATCTGCCTTGCCCCCTCCCTCCGCTCCTTCAAATCCCTCCTCAAGACCCACTTTTTCCTCGCCGCCTTTCCCAATGCCTACTAGTCATTCCCCATATACTTACTATCTGCCCTCCTCTGCAGACTGCTGCAACCAACCTGATTGTAACCAAGCCAAGCACACGCACCTGAGACTTCACATGCGCCTGAATGTTTGTTTGTCTTCTCCCCTGTCTCTCCCACAGTCCCCTCTCCCTGTCTCCCCCTCCTTGTCTATTAGATTGTAAGCCACAGGCAGGGACCGCATCTATTTCTATGTTCTGTACAGCTCCAGGCACATGGCTGGCACTATATAAATGTTTATAATAATAATAATAATAATAATAATTAATAATGCAAGATACGTTCAAATTTTGTAAAATTTGGACACAAACTGAACGTCTGAATGCCACCTAAGACATTGCATTCCTCAAACCTACATGGCTAATAGGTGCTAATGGACCTATTCTGCAGAAACCTTAAGGCCTACTGGCCTTAAAATATGTAAATTGATTTTCAAACAGTCCTGAACTTCTAGCAGCTCCCACTGATGTCATGTCAAAGCTATGAATCTGATCCAGTGATCTCAGCACAACCCCAAAGATGTCCAACCGTTCAACTGAAATTGGGCCAGCCTTCACCTGAAAGGTTTGGTAAGGTCAAGTAAAAGAAAAACCTTCTGACACACCAGGTCTGAGAGTGGAGTCTGTGATGAAACTTGAAACCATTTCCATTCTGTGAAGTTTTGAGTTTCTTCATGCAGAACTTCTCTCAGCAGGCAGACCTAATGTGTTCAAAGCCTCCTTTTGCAGGCGTATGTTGCTTTCCTGAAGATAAGGCTCAGGCAAGTGGCCCTGTTATCAGATTTGTTCAGTTTTGCTGTCACACCTTCACCTAAGCTACTTTAGGCCTTCATTGGCATAAGTCATCTTGTCACTGAAGCAACAGTCGAATTTCAGCTTGGACTGAAGTGTTTTCTATTAGAATTGCAAATAATTGTTATTAAATACTTAATTAAACCAGGAATATTTCAGGTTGGAGGAAATGCTGCCAAAACTTTCAGCTAACAAACGGTTTTTACTTTCAAAAGGGTGGGGGAGGGAGGGACAACCTCACCATTAATAATCCTTCTGTGGCTTCTGTTCAAATAACTGTTTCATCCAAGTCCAAGAATATAAAATTTGCCCACAACACATGCACCAAGGAATGTAAAACTTCCATTATCCTTCAGATTCAGGCATTAATGGATTTCTCAGATGTTGCCATTTTTTAAATGCCAGTGGAAAAGACATTTTGCTTTATAAAAAAAAATGAAAAAAGCATGGATTCAATCTAACTCCTGCTGAATATCACTGCCAGCTTGGAAGCACTCCGACATTTTCAGCAGCAACATGACATCATTGTGTAATGTACTGAGGAGCCCAGGGAAGTAATGCAGAAAGCATTTTCTGCTACAGACTTGGCCAGTGTTATTGCAAAACTGTGTGTAAGAGGCTCAATACTAATCCTTGCTCTCTTTATACAGATTTCTTCTAGCATGCTCCCTCCCCTTTTTTTTTACTTTAAGTGTTATATTTTCTTTTTATCTCCTGAGAGAGATTTCTGTTCTCTCTTCTCATCCTGACCAGATTGGACCCAGGATCAAGGTTATACTTTCTCAAACCATGACTATAAAAGGAGAAAAGAGATTTAGGGCATAATGCTCCATCTATTTCATGTTGGGTACAGTCACACAAGATGCCTATAGTGATTTGGGCAGCCTTACCCCACTCCGAGCAGCCTTACCACACAACACAGTGTGTTGTGTCGCTGGCGGCCGCCAAATGTTCCCCCCGCCACACCAGTTGGCTGCTATGCACTGCATCCTCAGAAAAAGGCCAAGGACGCAGCACATAGCAGCCTTGCCCAAAATAGGGTAAGGGTGTCCAAGGCATGGCAGCTCGTCTGCCTGGTTGCTGTCTGCCCTGCTGCGCTGCAAAGTTCGTTGTGGGGCTTTGAGTGGTAGCCGCTTGCTCCAGTTCTGTGCAACCACATCACAGCCAAGGGAAGGATATTGGTTGGTCTGGGGGAGGGAAGCGGGGCAGGGCAGGGCCAGGCATCCACTCGTGGGCCAGCACCTTGGCTTGCCATGGCAGGAAGTTCAACGATGGCCAGCCCACTTGGCTTCCCCATGATGGAGGGGCAGAGGGGACCATCTGCCCTGCTCCCCACACTGGCCCCACAGTGTGCTGGCTATACTTGCCAGCTATGGAACCGTGCAGGGATCGGGCCCTCTACAACTCACGTGGCTGCACTTTCTGTGTTAGCCTTCAGCACTGCTAAAAATCCTGTTGAAGTGAATGGGACTCACATTGACGCAATTAATTAGTACCATCACGAAGTAGGTAGAGGCTCATGCCTGCCTGTTCCTTAATACTTGTAAAATGAATCTTCAGCAGACATAAAGCTCAAACATTTTAGTTCCTTTTAGCCTCACATTTAACTTGCTTTAGTATAGCAATGAGCATGAGCATGTAGTAGGATAGCATGCACATGAGTCCCACTGATGCAAATGGGACTTGTGCCCAGGCTAACTACTTTCATATGTCCTATCCTACCAAAGAATTGTATTGGAAATGATTTTTGATTTAATATTAACTTTCAATTTTTATTATGATTTGGCTATAACTTATAATTGTGCTTATTTGGAACAAATTACAATAGGTTTTTTTAGGCAATTTGCAATGGCTCTGGCTTCTTAGGTGGATTGTTTTATTCTTGCTTTAGTCCCTGAAGTGATTGATCTTTATTTCTTCAGCTCTATCGTTTAACCCTTACATTTTAATTTTAATTTTGTATTTTATCATTGTATTTATTTATTTGGTATTTATTTTGTAATGGCCTTTGGCTAAAACTAATAAACTGATGATGATTGGAAATGATCTTTGATTTACTATTCACTTTCCATTTTTATTATAATTTGTTACAACAAAGTCAACACAGCGAGAATACTAAAGTGTATATCTACTGAGTAATCAACAATCACCAAATCACTGAGTAGCACATATATTGCTCCCAACCCAAAATCCTAGGTATCCCAATTGAAGATATACAGCACATTTTAAGTGCCATTATAAAAGACCAAAGAAGCAAAAAGTCTCGACCATAATTCTGCCCATCTCCACTTCCAGTGCTAATCCATCAGAAGGTTTGCAGGAGCCTCCAGTCACCTAGCTAATCACAGAAGTGATCTCACAATGAGCTGCTTGTAAAACACTCAGTATTTCCCATGGGGTGTGGGGAACAGCTTTTCCGCATTTGGTACTATTCAATAAAACACCCATCTAAGGTTCTGTACCAAGGATTGATTTTAATTTCCATTTCATGAGTATTGATTTTTTTTAAAGAACTACTGAGGCCTTCTTGAGAATGCAGTTTATTTTAGAATGCAATACACATGTACATCACCCATATACTCAAACAAACAAACAAAAATACACCCCCAACAACAAAAAACAAAACAATCCTCAAAGTTGAAAGCTAATAGACTTTCCAGAAAGGGACAACAATGGAAATAGGCTGAGTCCTGGCTCCATTTTCTTCTCCATGCTGGCCAGAGTAGTTTAGCCAGGGCAAGAACTAACACTATATGGATAACTTCTACCCACTGGGAGCAAAGAAAAAGTGGGAAAGGATTGTGTTGTCCCACACCCTGGAAGAAGACAAGCACACGTTTGGGATTTAATGGCCACACTCTTTATTCAGTCCAATTCAGATCATCTTGGGAATGGGCCATGCTTAATCCTGGGTCCAGTAGCGCACTATAACCAAAGCAGTTTCGGGCAGCCTGCCATAAACTCAGGTACCACCCTCACTCAGTGATCTACACTTTAGGTCACTTTACCCCCCTTCCCCCCAGCTGCAAAGCTGGGTTGGGCAGGCATGTTGGATTACCAGGAACACTAGGTGACCAACGGCAGTTCCGTGTGGCCTGATGTACCCTTGTGAACTGCCATCACTCTATGCTCTATAAATTAGCTCACTCTCCCTCCAAGCCTCCCGGTCAGGTTGGGAATGCATGTCGTATGACCTTGAAGTGGCGAGGAGGCCATTGTTCACCCAGGACCATCCATGTCCTCGAGTGCAGAACTCGGCCATCTCCCCTGGACTGATGACCGGAACCTGGCCGTGATTGCCCTTGATTCAGCCATTAAGCCCCCATATCATAGGGAGATGTCTTTGCCAAGTGCTTAACCATTCAATTTCTCTTTCTAACCTAACTGGACCCCTGCCACAGCAAACCACCAGCTTCTGCTTGGCTGGTTTTGCATCCCATCCCTAGAGATAGCCTGGAACTCGCTGGAACTCATCCTGCACAATTCTTAGAAATAGGTTGAAGCCTGCTACTGAATTGTGGCCAAAAACCACTCCCTTTCAGTTTTGAGCAACAGGCAAACTTTCAGCCTTAGTATACCGTGTCACCCAGCTCTACCACTAGCGTCAGGCTGCTATCTGAATGGTCTCCTGTAGTAGTGGTATGAGCCGCTGCTAACGCTAGCACAACCCACTTCTGGACAGCATCACCAAGGTCCCAAGCAGGTAACTGCCATCCCTCACTTTCTCTGCTGCTGTGTAGCCACCTATAACATAAACGAGACCAAGTGAATGAATGAATATGCGTTCGCCATCGCCAATCATGGATCTGGTGGAATGCCGTCCGAGAGGATGTGAACCACCTAAATGGTCTGGGTCCCACCTACCTGAGGGATTGTCTCATTCTCTGGGTTCTGAGCTGACCCTGCGGTCCACTGGGGGCGCCCTCCTGGAGGTTCCAGATTGTAGAAAGTTGGTTACTATGAGGTGGCTGCTCCATTGCTGTGGAATTCTATCCCAGTAGAAGTTCGCCTCTGCCCAGGTTTTCTCGCCTTCTGGCAGCAGTGTAAGATCTGAATGTTTCGCCAGGCATTTGGAGGAAGAGTTCAGTAAGGGTTAGGGGGTTAAATTGGTTTTATGGGCGTTGTTTGTTGTGTTTTATGTATTTTTATCTTTTATTGTAAACCACCTCAAATTGTCAGAGGCAAGAGAGGGTGGGGTATCAAATGTACTAAATAAATTAATACATAAATAAATAAATGTCATGTTTGGGCTGAGCTGAGCCCAGGATGTACCTACTTGCTGATCTGCCCTGCAGTGCCTGCTGTTCAATATCACTTGGGAAAGCAGAGCCATGGTTGTACTCCCGGGATACTGCCCCAGGTACCTGGAGCATGTGGGTTGGACTGAGGAGCTACTACGGGTGAATGTCATGAGCGCCCCGGCATCTGGCAGCAACTCGGTTGGAATGTATAATTCCTGGTATAGAGGTTCTGCCTGATTGGGCCTGATGCATGCCCACGGGGGTTGTTGCCCACCGGGTAAGCTATGGGGAGGAAGTGCAGCATGCACAGCCCCTGTGAGCACCCCCAACCAAACTGTTGCATGGACATATTCACTATCTGCTTGATTGGTGAGGTCTCAACCCCACTTGCACCCTGGGAGCTGATATCAGATACTTGAGACTGTTGGTGTGTGTGTGTGTGTGTGTGTGTGTGTGTGTAGCGGGGGGGTGGGGCTGTGAGGAAACCCAAGTCTTCCTGCCATGAAGCTACTTGTTGCTGTTGTCCTCCATCCCTGATGGAGTGGCGATTCGATCCTGAGAAGGTCTTTGGAACCAACAATGTAAGCTCAATCAAGAGGTGTCCCTATGCGTTATTCCATCACCCTGTTGTCTGACTGAGTTGCCTTATGAAACCATTGTGTGCCTACGGGCTAGCAGTTACTGATGTGTCTATTAGTCCAATTACGCTGGCCCATACTCATCTTGCCTAGCTCCTTTCACTTGTTTCCATGGGACATGACTAAGCCCTTTCAGCTGGAGTGCATTGGTCCCTCATAGCCCTGTTTAGGGAATGCTGAGGCATGGTTGTCTTGGGTAGCCCTATCAGGCTTTACCCTTTACCAGGAAGCACTGCCATGGTCCAAGTCTATGCTCAGATGGGGCAGTGAATGTATATAGGATGTGAAGGGAGAAAGCTCCAGAGATAAGACTTCCCTCAGGCGATAGTGAAACTACCGTGTGATGACAAGCTCATGTGGTGATCTCCCATCCCCCTTCTACCGATTAGGGAACTGAGGCCTGACCTGTTAATTTTTCCCTGTTTGGCACTCATGGGTGGTAGAGCTGTAAGGAATAGGGCTAAGCACCTTTCCAAATTATGCCTACAGAAAAAGTCCCAGAGAAACTGCCATTCAAGCTGCAGTGACCTCGTGCAGTGTTTTGTGTGTAGCTAGCCATTTAAGTGGCCTCATGGGGATTCTTGGCATGGTGTCATCGGAGGGATTCTCCTGGCCTAGACCCATGTGCTTGTTCGACAGCATTTGTTCTACCTGGCCTGGGCTCGCAATGCAGTTTCCTTCAGCTACCCAGAACTCAGGAAGTTTCCCTGATGTAGCTCATTTCCTACCAGCCTGGGTCAGGATGAACTGATGTGTCCTTATCACAATCGCTACCCCCTTTTGGTCCAGTATTCGTAGGGGGTAGCTGGGGATGTCCAAGCTACCTTTTAGAGGATTATGCTGAACCTCTCCCAGAAATCCTACTCTACTCTGAGTAAGTGCCTAATTGGCAACCACCTGTCAGGACCTATGCTAGTAGGACCTAGTACTCAATGATGTTTTCTAGGGATGGGAATTTCGGTTTCGGATAAAACCAAAAGTACCCGAAAATGGTCATTTCGGATTAATCCGAAATTTCGGTTTCAATACTATCGGATCTTTTGCATTGATTTTTGTACTGGATTTTTAACATTGCAGTCTGCCCCGATTGAAAAACCGCAATGTTAAAAATCTGGTACAAAAATCAGTGCAAAAGATCTAATAGAACCGAAACTGAAAAAGAACCGAAATACATGAGAACCAAAACCGAAATTGACCGAAACAAAAATTTTGCCCACAGTCCCATCCCTATTGTTTTCCTATCCCACATTCAGATACATTAGACGTAACCCATGCTGGGAATGTGAGTGTCAAGGTACCATTTGTTATCCAATTTGGAGGTTTATAAGCACGAAAAGAGGTTGGAACTTGTGACCTTAAGTGGCCCCCCTCCTTATTCTTACAGGAACAGGGTGTGTGTGTGTGTGTGTGAGCTCCTATGCTTTAACCCAATGGAGCTGCGGTACCTGACTGCCAACCCCTGTGTGCATGATTCTGGATTTCTAATGAGTGCACTACCTCAAGGCAACTTGTAGCTTAATGCCCATGGGACCTACCCTGGGTGAAGCAGTGCAATTAACTATTGCGGCTAGCTTTTGACCCAGTCCCGACAACAAATCACCAAACAAACTGGCTTGCGGGAAAGGGGGTGCTTTAAACAATTGGGCAATTTGACACGGTTGTCCAATTGCCTGAATTGTCTGTCACTGGTGGAACCCTTACTCTCTGGTGATGGTGCATGCCAAGACTACTTCTTTGCTGCCCTCGCATTTACAGGCCTGGGACAATTATTGCCCCTGCATTTGGTGCCAAAGTGACACTCAGTCTCGAGGGATGGTGTGGAAGTACTCTCTGTCCTTATTAACTCCTTTGCAGGCTTGGGTGAATCATTCCCCCAAACCAGCTGGTGCGAGGAAAAACCCTACTCTTTCAGTTGGAGTGAGAAAGGTGCCCTCCCACCATGAATGGGGAAAATTATTGCCTCAACCCTCTCGTGTTACAGAAATTTTTTCTCACCCTGTTACCTGAAAAGTATACAGAATTTCTAGCCCTACTCTCCCTTATCTACCATCTCATTGCAGCCAGGGCAAAAATTAAGAATAATAATAGTATCAATCAATCAATCAATATTTATTCAAAATGCTTGACCATAGGTCTTGACATTTACACAAAAAAACCCGGACAAACAAATACATATAAGATAAAATAGACAAATAAGCATTCCTCCTGTGGAAAATAAATAAATAGGATTAGCTATTTCCATCCCTAGTCTTCAAGATATTGAGCTCTTATCCTACATGCAAATGCCAAAAATTTGGCAACAGAGCATGTTATTGCCGGAGTACTGTCGTCAAGTAGAAAGGGCACATAGGTCTCCTGTGATTGCCCAGGTAAGCATTTTATTAAGGGGCAAAGTAGTCTCTCTCTAGTATCTTCGTACAGCTTGCAGTACAGTAAGGTGTGAGCAACTGTTTCCACCTCACCTGACTCACAAGGGCAAACTCTTAGGTGAAATGGAATACCCTTGTAACGACCCTCCAATAGGGCTGAAGGGAAGATGTTTAGCCTTGCCCTAAGAAACATAGCTCTCTTTGTGGGAGAAAGGAGACTGACCAAGTACGTGGCACTAGAATTTCCAGAAGGCATTACAGATAGATAAGTGGAAAGGGATCTTGCCTCTCTTATCCTAGACATTTCATTTTGATATTCAGTATCTACAGGTCTCTGGAAAAGTTCCACTCTGGCAGTAATAATAATTTCTGTATAGCACCCCTCCCCCCATGGCTCTTGGAGTGCTCTGCAAGGAACACTTTTTAACCCCATTTAGTAGTCCTCTGAACAACTCTGCAGGGTAGGTTAGGCTGAGAAAATATTGTGATTAGCCCAGGAGACTGAGTAAGTTCCTGGCATGAGCAATGCTAGAACGGGGGTCCACCACTGCCACCAGGTCCTGGTACCATCTTCTTTAGCCACTGTCCTGGCAAAGAATGCCTCCCAGCGCCCATCAGCCCATGTATCCCAGATCACCTGTGACCAGGGGTGCACTGAAATCCCTTCATCAAATAATGCAAATAATTCCTGACTGGATAAGCCAATCACTCCCCCTAAGCAGGGAGGACTGGCTCATTGCAGGGGGAGGGAAGTCAGGAGGCCAAGCCCCACCCGGTTGTACCCTAGAATGCTGGAGTACAGGGTATGTTTGGAGTACCAGCTGTGCTGTACCCTTGGAATAATCCCTGCCCTGCCCACTCTGTCTTCCCCTGGGGCAAAGTACTGAGGCATTTCTATGCCCACATGGCTCTGGGGCCAATGGGACTAGGTACTGTGCACCATGCTGCCCCTCTTCTGCCCCGAGGGTCATTGTGTGGGGCCATCCCACATGTTGGCAGACTGTAAGGCCCATGGGGAAAACCCCAATCTGGATAGGAACCAATGGCTGCTCTGCTGCCCTGAAGTAAGCCTTGAGGGGGCACCCAGCCTCAAGAAGGGGAGGAAGCAGGCTTAGGAAACCGTCTGTGCAAGACTCCATGGTTGCAGGGCCTAGTGGGAGAAATCAAGGCCCTTCTCCTGCCTTGTTGCCTCTAGGAGGCAAATGCATCTCAACCCCATAGGGGGCTCCACCCCCTTTACCCGCCTGCCTGGTGACACCAACACCCGGGGAGGGACCACAATAAGGCCTCTGTGCCTCACTGGGACCTGGAGGTAAAGGCCCTAAAGGCCTCGTGTCCTCAGGATGGACTAAAGACCCCTCCCCCCCCAAAGGCACATGTGTTTGGGTCATCAGGGCACCATTCAGGTGAGTAGGTAAGCCAATGGGGAGCCCCCTTCACTGAGGCCAGCAGCGGTGTGTGTATAATTGCTGCCCCCAGTGCAAGGGTCACAAACCTGCAGACATCTGCACCACGGGCCCGAAAAAGCACAGTGACAGCCTCCGTGTCCCTCTGCCATCCCTGAGTCTGGCCTTACAGGGGGGCTGTGATCTGCGGCAGGCCTAGCTATGTAGGCCTCCAGTGGCTTGGTGCCCAAGAAGTGGGCAGTAATGCCCTGTGATACCATCCACCCCGTTGATCTTTGCGGGGAGATGAGGGGTCAGCTCTCAAGCTGATGGTGAGTGTGGCTACTGCTGCAGTGTATTCCCTTAAGCCCTCCCACCAAAGGGAGGGGAGAGGTCCTTGAGCCCACATGGGACTGTAAACTGCAACCTGAGGGTTCCCACACCCAGGTACCCTCTCATGGCATCTTCGGTGCTCCACCCATCACTGATTCACTGAATTTCGCAGTGCCCTGGAGCTCCCACTTCTGCTGCTTGCTTCTGCTCAGCACCAGTCCCAACTGCCAGCTGCGCCGAGAGCATGTAAAAAATGGCATCCACAGGTCCTGCAATGCGAGACCTGCTTTGTGCACCAAACCTGTTGCCCCTGGCAACCACTGCGATGTCGCCCTGATCTTGGGCACTTACCAGCATTCTGGCCGCAGCGTGTTTGCTCCTCTCTTTGAGAGGGGACAAGACATAGCCCTCCACCCCTCCCAGCGCCTCCTGCAGCGGGTGGGGGAGCAAAGGAGAATTTACACAGATGTGTTTCTGAATCACATTGCTTCTGGATTAGAGCAATTTAACGATCACCCATTACTCTGAGCTCTGCTGTGCCTGAAGTTATAATCTAATCCAGAGGTTCCCAAATTCTGGGTTGGGACCCCAAGTCATTCTTTTGCCTTCCTATGCAGCTTGGAACTCAAGTCTTGTCCTGATGGTTATCTACTCTCAGAAACCACCTGCTGTTTGGAGATCCTCTCATGTTTTATATCAGTGTGAAACTGGGCTTTTGCTGTGGCAGGCCTCACAGTGTGGAACTCACTCGCTCCACATGTTCATCTCAGTTCCTCTCTCCTGACTTTTAAAAAGAACCAGAACTTCCTGATGTCTTATTTATTCTCGAGGAGCTTTTAGAATCCACTACTAATTCCTCTTAATGTGTTTTGTCCTCCCTCTTTATCTTCCCCTTTTAATTTTTTTAAATTTATTTTATTTGGTTTTATTGTATTTTATGGCTTGTGAAGCACTCTGAGCAACAGTGCACTATAAAAATCAAATTATTTTTGTTGTTATAATATTTAAGCCTCAAAGAAGCTTGGGAAGCACAGATCTAATCCTAATTAAGATAAGGCACTACAAATTATTCTTTGCAGATATAGGTCGAATAGGTTGGTGACCAGTACACTGGTCCACTGATCTTTGAACCTAATTAGTAATACATTGGAGTGATGTTTAATCTAAGGCCTCATTTTGATAAATTTTTAACCTTAGTATTTAGGTTTAACAGCCTGTTAAGAACTCATAAGTGCTAGAGAACTGCAAATGTGCAAGAGTAATTGGTAGATCTGTGCAGATACTGCCAAAATTACTGGAATAAAATCCAGTCACTTGAATAAAATCCATAAGTTTGCTGTGATGGTATTTAGACTCAGTTTTATTGCACTGTGCAAACACTGATACAAGAAGAGTTAACCGATATCAAACATATGATGAACCTTGGCATTTTGCATCAAAATCAAATATTGAACACATCCGTTCTTTCTGGTGCATCTAGTGCACTTGATGATCTAGTGCACTTGTTTGGTCAGTATAATTCTCTTTTGGCCAAGACTTCTGCTTTTCTGTTAAATGCTTTGTTTTATTGTCAGATTTCATCTTCTTATCTTCACAGTATCTTGTCTACCTGTAAGACACATAGACTGCATAGACTCCAGAGAGCAGAGATTTTTGCCTGATTTTATAGTGCTTAGCACAATGGGGCCATAATTTGTGATTTTGTTGTTGTTGTTGTTTTTAGACATTATCACAAGATAAAAGTACGAATGTTGGTGGAAAGAGAAAGTATGGGAAACGTAATTACAGTAATATATGCATGCAATGGAAGAGTTTGTATTGCCAAAGTTCATTGTAGGTCTTTGAATCATAGATTTATGGGTCTATAAGGGATTGAAGAACATAAGAAGGGCCATACTGGGTCAGACCAATGGTCCATCTAGCCCAGCATCCTGTCTCCGACAGTGGCCAATCACGGTGGCTTGGGAGAAGCACCCAACAGGTCGCAATGGGGGATCCATTCCCGTCATGTTCGCTGATCTTGTCTGGCTAATAGCTGCTAATGGATCTATCTTCCAGAAACTTGTCCAAACCTCTTTTAAACTCAGCTATAGTACTGGCCCTTTCCACAGCCTCTGGAAGTAGATCCCACAACCCAATTATACGCTGAGTGAAAAAATATTTTCTCCTATTATTTTTAAACTTGCCACCCATGAGTTTCATGGAGTGTCCCCTAGTTCTATCTAGTACTAGCTGAGAGGGTAAATAACTGCTCCTTGTTTATTAGTTCCACACCACTCATGATTTTATAGACCTCTGTCATATCTCCTCTCAGTTGTCTCTTCTCCAAGCTGAAGAGCCCCAACCTACCAAGCCTCTCCTCATACGTAGGGATGGGCGAACGTGGTTCGAAAGTTCGGTGTTTGGACCAAATTCGAATAGTTCAGTTGACCGAACCGAACGTGTGAACTGAACTCAGATTCGAACGTTCAGTTTGGATGTGTTCGGTGAGTTCGGAATTGAATTTCCATTGCTTTCAATGGAAAACACATTATTGGTTGTAACATTTCTGTTTTTTATGCTATGAGTCTGAGATTTGGGGTGCCTATACCTTCAATAGACATTATTATGTGTACCAAATTTCAAAACTATTGGATAAACGAATCCTATTTTAGAAGCAGTTAAATTATTGTATTTTGCAATATTCTACATATACATTCTTAGCTGTAACTTCTTTGTCTCACATCTAATGTAGGTGAAACTTGCCCAGATTATACCCCTTCCCATATTTAGTATCTTTGACAAATTTTAGAAGGATTGGAAAAAGGGTCTTGGTGGTATAATCAATAAACATATAAATGTATGTCTGACTATAAAATCTTTGTAGTCAAACCAAACCAGTGTACATGAAATTTGGCAGGGCTATATATTACACTTTCATGATCATCTCTGCAAAATACCAGAAAGGTTTTATAAAGGGTCCCAATTGTATATGCCTGTACAACATATGTAGAGAAGGGACCTATGCCTGGGATTCTCTTATGTCCCTGTGGTATAAGATCGGTTTGTGATGCGAATTGGCCAACAGAAATGTCAACCAAATATCCTCATTCTGTGCTGGGACCATCCCAACATATCTCCCCCACTTGTTTCTGGGAAGTCAGAAGCATC
>QEPC01015629.1:175780-190432 GCA_003113815.1 Sphenodon punctatus
AGAGTGCCCAAGCTGGCAGAAGTGGCACTAGCTTCTATAAACTCTGTAACAACTTCTGCCGATGCAGAGCGCAGTTTCAGCACTCATAACCTTATATATACGGACACACGCAGAGGCTTTGGGGAAGACAATCTCAGGAGATCGGTTTTCATGTTTTTTAATGCAAATAAATAAATGTCTTTATTTGCTGGACTGTAAAATGTGTTAATTAATGCAAATATGTAAATAAATGTTTTGTTTTATTTATAAAGATGTCATTACTGCTATTAAAGAACTCATTTTTAATTTTACTAGACTGGTTTTGTAACTTTATTGGGTCGCAGAATTTTCCAGTTTGGGTCGCAGAATTTTCCAGTTTGGGTCGCAGAATTTTTGGAAATATATTGCAGAAGAATCGGGGCCCTGGCTACATGTGCTGCTGCTGTTAGGTAGGGATCTGACAAGCTGTGTATACAAAGAGTATCTGCCACCTGCCAGAAGCAGCACAGAAGAATAAAAGAGTGGACAGGTCAAACAATGCTGGTAACAAATAGAACTTTTAATAAAACTTTTTAAACAACAACTAGCAACTACAACAACACACATCTTTATAAAACCAAAGCCAAGCATATATAAAAAGAAAGGAAACTTTTAACTTAGGGATCTACTAGTCTTTGGGCCTGTCCCCCTGAACTTGGGGGAAAGGCAAAAGGGGCGCATGGGACCTAGGGGCAGGCATCACACCCTCTGGCATTTGGTAACCGTGTTCTATGACAAAGTCCACAGCCCCTGCCATGGCTGCCTGCCACTTGGATACCGACTGGCGGAAGAGTTCCAGGTTGGCAATCTCGGTGGAGATGTACCGGGAATATGCCTCCACCTTCTGTTCCCGGACCTGAACCTCCTGGAACCGTTCCACCAGCTGGTTCTCCATATTGAAGGCTTGTAGTCGTACCCCATCCAGGAAGTCCTGGGTCGGCTTCTCTACCTGGGGCCAAAAAGCCCTTGCAGCTGCCACTGACTCCTGAGGGGACTCCTCAACCGAGCTGGATGAGGGGGAAGGGCTTTGATGGCGGCGCTTCCGCCGTCCCTTCCCGCCTTCCTTCTGGTGCTGCTGCTGCTGCTGCTGCTGCTGCTGCTTCACGCCAGAGTCCTGCCGCCTCACCAGCTCCCCGTGGACATTTTCAACGTGGGCTATCAGCCCCAATGTGGTCCCCTGGTTGCCCCTTTTTATTATTTTTCCGCAGATCTAAAGAACATAAAGATAGGAACATAAGAAGTGCCATACTGTGTCAGACCAATGGTCTGTCAAACCCTGCCTGCATTCTGTCTCAACAAGTGGGTGGGTGGCCAATCTCTCTCTGCACTTGAAGGCCTAATTTCTGTGCAAATATGCCTACTGATTGGACTTCCTAACAAGTCATAGGGCAATCCATTCCCTGTTGTTCCAGCCCCCGTGCCTTACCTTACATACGGCAAATCCAGCTCCTTTCAGCAGGTCATACCACTGCCAGACATTGGACCTCATCTGCCTAGGCGGTGGCTCTGATCTGCACGTTGGGGTTTTGGTGGCCTGTGCAGCAAAGACAGGGTCGGCATCATTCATCACCCTCTCTGAAACAGGAACACATAACAACACCTATAATATCATGCATTTATGATGATGCCTCCCTCCTTGGGATGCTAGTAGGGATGGCAACTGGAGAGACCCTGGCTGGCACATGCAAATCCTCTTCTTTGGGTGCTGCTTGGGATGGCAACTGGAGACCCTTGCTAGGGATGGCTGGCACTGGCAACCTGGCAAGTGTTTGGGTGGGTGCTTCCTTCGCCTCATGCCTGACTGCTGGAAGAACCCCCCACACCCTCTCTCTCTGTGGCAGACATCCGTTGCCAGTGCCAGTCACCCGCGGATGCCCACTGTTTGTGCCTAACTGCCAATGCCCACCCACTACCCACCCACCTGCACGACAGTGAGCTCGGCGCTCTAAAGGATAGTATTCTTCTTGTCCTCAAAGTTCTATGGAACAAAAAACAAAAATAAACTTTACAAACCTGGCAGTGGCAGCAGCATGGCACCCTCTTGCTCCTCTGGTGATGACTCTGAGGAACCTACCACCACCACCCCGAAGGTCCAGCGGCAGCAGCCTCTTCCTCCTCCACCTTGATCTTCCATTTCCTATTAATCTTCTTCATTTTTTTCCTTTCCCACAGCCAAACACCAAACAATCAAACCAGAAACCACAGCCAACACCAAACCAACCAAATCAACACAACCAAACAAAACCAAGCACACACCAGCCAGCCACAACACACACACACACATGCTCATTCTCCACACAAGCTCCGCATGCACTCGGACTTCCGGTTTTCGACGCGATCACAGGACCATACAATACCGATCTTGAGACCAATACCGATACCGTTCTGTACCGAATGTTCAGCCAAACTGAACTCCACCAAACCGAATGACCAAATCCGAACTCGGTTCCTGGACCGAACAACCAAACCTGAACTCGGTTTCCGAACCAAACGGCCAAACAACTGAACCACATTCTGTTTTCACATCCCTACTAATCTGCACATCCCTACTAATATTTGTTTCAGTAAAAGAATATTAAAATTCATTTTTGCTAACTCAGAATGTACATGTTTGTTTCTACCAGTACTGTACAGTGTAGACTGCAATTTTAACAGTGTTCAGATTCAACCTCCCCTGCCCCGTTCCTCTAATTTTGCTTCCTATAAAGTGTCACTTGCTGGAGAGCATTTTGCTTGGGGTTACCATAATGGTACTCATGTTTTCTATTCTTAGGATGCTACTATTCTTATTGTTAGGTAGAGAGACAAAATGTACACACAAGTAGAGAGGTTTACTAAATTCTACTATTTGTTAGAAAGTGATGGCTCCATACTCTGAAGAAAGCACTTTTAGCTGGCCTTTCACTCTGGTATCTACAAATAGATAAAGCACAATTTTAAGGGCATTAAACTAGAAGGAAAGGAAATGAATACTCAAGAAAGCAAAACAAAAATGGAATCTAACGTTATTTCATCTTGTCTTTGTGAAACCAAATACAAATGTGTGGAATCTGTCAACTTCAATATGTAGACAATTTTTTTTGTATGTCTGGAATGTCCCACACTTACTTAACTTGGCCGGGCCAAGGCTGGACAAGCATTGAAAAGTTAAGGGACTGCTCACCACAGGCACCCTACCACTCTCTTTGAACCAAGGATGCTCTATTTCTGATGCCAAGTGCCATGGAATTAGTAACAGATTTGTCCCTGAAGTAGGGAAACTTTGTGGCGGAAAGGTGACTAAATCACAGGACCATCAACTTGGCACAAGTGTATCTCTTCCCCGTGGATGCCGCTGGACCCATCACACATTTGAGCCATGAAGTAGCACCTTTTTGCCCCTCCCCCAGAGCTTCACCAAACACACTTCATGTTTCCTAAGATAGCTAGAACCCCAGTCATAGAATATCCATATTCCCTGGTGTGTGAATGTCAGTTTGAGGTTTTATGAGTATTACAATGATAGACAAGAATATTATCCTAAATGTTAATGGAGTGGATTTTATATGTATGTGTGTAGATAAGTTTGAAATCTAAAGCTAACCTATATAAAGTACAAAGACACTGGCCATATTTTCAATTACATGGCAAAAAGAAATCTTGCAAAGCTCCTGTGTGTCAAACATACAATTAAATAAAACTCTAGAAATATGCCTGCCTCTTCTACCAGGCGGGTTGCACGGTATCCAGGAAACTGTAAAAAAAATAAATCATAAAACATTTTTTAGCAAATTTGTACCACTTCGTATTTCATGTATTCTTCAAGGACAATGGCGTCTGTTGTGTTCCTATGGTTTGTGCCCCCCTAGTTGTAGTTTTTTTAAATAAAAAAAATAGTGAATACTAGCACATTTTGGGGGCATGATTGACCCCCATTGGAATGAATTGGAAAATGAAAGCACTATACGCCCAGGCTTGTGGGGTCATATTCACCCCAAACACAACGTAGAATTTTTGTGTTTTCATAATATGCCATTTTCTGGGTGTACAGAAAATATGCACTAGAAGCACATGGGGGAAGGGTGGGGTCAATTACACACCAAGTGGAAAATTCCAGTTACCAACTTACAACTTTGCTTTATCTTTAGATTCTTTACACAGCAGCTAAACCTTTCATAGTGTGAAGCTGCAATGATGTATTTTTTACTTGCAAGGTTGTGCTGAAAAAATTAGGTTGAAGGGGCCATTTCAACCGCTCCATTAGTTGCAATGGGAGCCGGCTATTAAAATCCAGATGCGCTCCTGATAACTCAAGCTCTTGAAATGCAGACAAGCTGTCTGCATGGTGATTTATCACCTACTTTATCTTTGTTTACTTATGAATGGTGAAAACAATGGGATATTAACACTTATCAGAAAAAGAGAAAAATGTGACCACTCCTAAAAGCCCACTAAGCCTATACCACAACAAGAAAGAACAATCTAGAGGGCTAGTATCTAAAATGATATTTTAATATAATAAATGTGAATAAAAGAATAATGGACAATAAATGAATATATTTTTATTATATAAAAATATCATTTTAGATACTAGCCCTCTAGATTCTTTTTTCTTGTTGTTATATTAACACTTATCACCTAGATGGTATTTTATTTGCATATGAATGTGCTGTCCCTAACCCAAGGAAATCCATTCAAGACTATTGATTCCTTTGTAATCTTCAATACTTAGTTGAAAATATTGGTACTTTTGAAGTTTCTATACATCTCATGTTAAAAAATGGGGGTGGGGGTAGGGGGTCAATTCAACCAGTACCATTACTGGTGGGATTTTACTGGTAACAGTGGGGGTATCTAGTAACCCCACAGACCTTTGTGTTAGCAATACATTTTTGTACCAAACACAATAATTTTTTTAAAAGTTAAACTGAAATAATTTTCAAATCGATCCTATTTATACTTTTCAACTGTGATGTAGTTGGGATGTATCATACCCTATAATCTGATGAATAAAGAAGCTTTTTAGAGTGAAGCAGGGTTAAGGCCAATACAGCTATAAGTATAGTAATGATTATAATGGAAGTTTTGCCTCAGTAAAGATTTGAATTTGAATAATTTGATACTAATCTTTAAAGGAAGAGAACAGACAATTTGTGAGTCCAGAGCACCAGAGGAGGGCAAGAGAGCATCTCTTCTGTACTTATTGTACAGAGCATCTCTTCTGTATGGTGAATGAAGCATGAAGGGCGGTGGTTAGAGTAGGGATGGGCGAACGCGGTTCAGAAGTTCAGAGTTCGGACCGAACTCGGTCTGTTCGGTCGACCAAATCGAACTTCTGAACCAAACTCGAATTTCAAACAGAACTAAACCGAACCGAATTTCTGAACTCTGTTCTGTTCGCCCATCCCTAGTGGCAACACACACCAAAAAACCTGGTTTTGAATGGCCGAACTTGGTTCGGAAGTTCAGAATTCAACTGAACTTGGTCTGTTCGGTCGACCGAACCGAACTTGAATTTCAAACCGAACAAAACCGAATTTCCAAACTCGAATTTCAAACCAAACTGAATTTCCAAACTTCGTTCTATTCACCCATCCCTAGGTTAGAGTGACGGTGGTGTCATATGCGTACTGAAGTTGACCGATTGTGGCAGAGAGTCTGGTTACGTACCTATGCTGTTGTGGTGTGGACAACAAAGAAGGTTTTCTTTGCTGCCCTCATTGTGTCCGCTAAGTCCCACCTGGCTGAGCTGTTCCAGGTGGTGAGGGGGCTGGTCAGTGCTGCCTCCCATCGATGATTTGAATCATCAAATGCTTGCTGTGATTTGTTTGGAATTTTTTGTGGATAAAATCGTTCAAATTCACCATGGTTTTGATGCAACTTTTTTTTGCAGAGGACAGGTCAGAGGCAGTAGAAGCCCTGTCTTGTCCTGTTTTGGGAGATGAGTTTCGGGCTGTGTTGCCCTCAGATGCGGAGGATGCTCTTGGGACTATGCAAGCCACCTATTGTGAATTAGATCCATGCCCATTCTGGCTAGTTAAGGCTAGCCGGGAGACATTGGGGCCACTGGTGGCAGGGATAGTCAATGCCTCCTTTAGGGAGGTCAGGGTGCCAGACTGCCTCGGTGCAGCCCCTGCTCAAGAAGCCATCTTTGGACGTTGATGCCATGGCTATTGGCCAGTCTCTAACCTTCTCTTTTTAGGGAAGGTTATTGAATGGATGGTGACTTGGCAGCTTCAGGGGCATTTGGATCAGGTCAATTTTCTTGATCCCTCACAGTTGGGCTTTTGTCCGGGTTATGGCACGAAGACTGAACTTGTGGTCTTGGCCGACAAGCTCTCCCATGAGTTGGACCGGGGCCGTTCAACCCTGTTGAGCCTGTTAGATCTCTCGGCTGCATTTGATACTGTTGATCATGAGTTGTTGGTGTCTTGGCTATGGGACCAGGCAGGGATTAGTGGGACTGTTCTTGAATGGTTCTGCTCTTTCCTGGCTGGGAGAACCCAGTGTGCGGTCCTGGGGGAGTTTTCATCTTCCCCCCCCCCCCCGGGGCCTCATGTGTGGGGTTCTGAAGGGTTCCATCTTATCCCCTCTCTTGTTCAATGTGTACATGCAGCCTTTGGGGGAGGTTGTCAGGGAGTTTGGGGTGAGGTGTCATCAATATGCTAATGACAGCTATATCTCTCATTTTCCTCTGACACAGGCCCGGCAGTCTCGGTGCTTACCTGGTGTCTGTCGACTGTGGGAGATTGGATGAGGGTGAGTTGCCTGAAGCTAAATACTGATAAGATGGAGGTTATGGTTGTGGGGAAGGCCGAGGGGGTAGTGACCCCCATCATTGATGGGGTCCATCGTCCCTTGGTTTTGCAGGTCCAGAGTCTGGGGGTGCTCCTGGACCCACAGCTTCACCTGGATGTCCAGGTGGAGGCTGTGGAGAAGGGGTGTTTCGCCAGTTACATCTGGTGTGTTGGCTTAGGCCGTATGTCTCAGACTTGGATCTGGCCACAATTGTCCATGCTTTTATTACCTTGAGACTGGATTACTGCAATGCACTCTACATGGGGCTACCCTTGGTGCTGATTCGGAAGCTGCAGCTGGTGCAGAATGCAGCAGCCCGTCTCTTGACTGGAACGGGCCAACGTGGGCACATTACACCAGTGTTCCACTCTCTGCACTGGCTGCTGATAGTTTTCCAGGCCCAATTCAAGGTGTTGGTGTTAACCTTTAAAGCCCTAAATAGCTCACCTATCTGCAGGACCGCTTCATTCTCTGAGTCCTGGATTGACCCCTGCGATTGGCTAGGGGCGTCCTCATCGGGGTCCCCCAGGTTTCCCGGGTGTCCACTATGAGGAGGGCATTCTCTGTGGCTGCACTGCAGCTGTGGAACTCTGCTGTTGGAGGTCCACTTGATTACTGACCTCCCCTCTTTCCGCACACATTGTAAGACCTGGCTGTTCCGTCAGGCCTTTCCCGAGGGAGGTGGGGTGGGGTTATATCATTTTAATTGTTGTTTACTATATATTTTAATATGTTTTTAAATGCTGTGAGCTGCCCCGAGATGCCTGAGGCAGGAGGGGGTGGCATATAAATTTTTAGAAATAAAATAAATAAATATTAGAGCCAGCCAGTGACAAATGCAATATGTCTGTCTGGTGTTGGTTGGCATGTATGCCTTCATGATGATTCTTGGACAGAATTCTCAGAGGCAACCATCTCCCATCAATAACACCAGTCGTAAAACATAGTCGCACAAACTGTTCTTGGGCAGATCTCTCCTCCTTCCAGGCAGGGAGACCAGGTCCACTGTAGCAGGCAGTACCATAATTCAGGCCAACCTCTACCCACCTTCAAGGTGCCTGCTTTGTGTGGGCTGACTGCAGCAGCTGCCAGGTCTGTATAAACCCAGCACAGATGGGGCTGGACACAGACAGATGTGGAGGTACACCCCTGGAGCAGGTTTCGGGGTGGCCACCCCCAGGTCTGTCTAAAGATACCCATTCATCTTAAATTTCAGTATTCATAGTCCATCAATAAGGTAAATGTTTCATGATATTTGGTGAACAATATTAAACAGTGAATAAACTCCAGGAAAGAGCAACCAGTTCATAGTTATTCTGCAAGGCTAGCAAGAGAGACCTACACCCACTAGATAAAATAGTCCATGTGAAGTGCTTGAAGAGTTCTATACCCTATCATCATGTTAGTCTACAGAGAGGATGTGGTTGCCATGTTGGTACCAACCAACCATGTTCATTCTGAGTTGCCTATCACTGGATGAAGAGCCTTGTGTGGCTGGAAAGCTTGCATACCCTCCCCAACAGAAGTTGGTCCAATAAACTATATCATATGAACTACTTTGTCTCCTTCTATCATCATGTTTTAATAGTGAGTTTCAGTACAATGATGTTTAGGCTGTACGGTGCAGGTACTTGCATGAAAATTTGTGATGTTGTACCCCAGCAGCTTTTTTTCCCCACTACCAAATGGTTCTGAACACAGTTACTCAGAAAAAAGTCAACTCAGTATTACAACATAGTAAGAAATAGTTCTGTTTACTTTCGCAGCAACTGGAACTGTTTTCCACAACTGTTTTCACAGACTGTTCCTTTCCTGAATGCTTTTAATGAAACTGTTATCCAACCCATTTCAGAAAACCCTTTCCACAGCTGTCTTCCATGCCCTCTTTAAGGAGGAGAAACTTGCTGCATTGTGTGTCAAGAAATGCTTTGTGCAGTGGTCTGGCACTAGGGCTGAAACCAATATCTGAAGCAAATATTAAATTTAATCAATTTGACTAGTCCACCTCCACTTTAGCACAGAGAACGTCAAAGGCTATTTGTTTTGGATATTCATCATTCATTTTGAATATTTTGTTTTGGTTATTCTGGTCATTTCAGTTTATTTCCATTATACCTTTGATTTGGTCTGGTATTTGTTCTTTTCTTTGATTCTGCTTAATACAGCCCAAACAGCTGTGTGATGGTGCTATTGACATATGAGTGCAATACTGCTGTTGAACAACTGTTTGGTCCGTAACAGCTCTGAATAGTACCAAACAAAGGAATGAATATCAACATGACCAAAACAAAGTAAATGAAGAAACCAATAGATGAGGATCATTTTGATATTGGGTAATGTGTCCAAATAGCTGAATAATCTTCACAAATACCTGGCATATGTTAATGGAATGGCATATTTGTTTCACCTGTAGCTGGCACTGTTGCAGATTCCGAGTGTACACTGAGGTCATAGGGGGTGTGCTTCCTCTTCATCTCTGTCACTGTTTCATTTGAATTTGTGTCACACACACCCTCCCCTTGTGTTCAGTACTCCAGGAGGGCATCAATCCACTCTGAACTTTTGAATGCACTCTCTAAGTACAGGGATTTCTGTGCGTAGAAGGACAGACAAGCTTCCGGGTGTTGCTCACAGCCATAGACTGTGCACCTGTGTGTGAGGGCAGCTTGAAACACTGATCAAAGAGTACAGAAGAGTTCTCTTTCTGTGCAACAGAACCCCAGGGAGGGAATTAGAGCTGAGGCGAGAACAACTGTCACCGTGCCATCGGGAAATACATACCTTTCGGGAGTGCTTGTATCTGCTTGTCAGTATTTCCTCACTATTAATTGAGTCTGTGCTTCTGCTATTGTGAGATCGGCACCTGCGATTTTCCATTATTTCAATAATTTCTCATCAGTTTCTGGCACTTTCATCACTTTCCGTCAATTTACAACACTTTCCGTTAATTTACAGCTCTTTTAAAGTGCCGTAAATTGGCAAAATTTAAGTCAGGCAGAAATTGTAGCGCAACTGGCACAATTTTAGGGGTGGGACACCAGGGAGAATACTGGATACCGGATGTACTGGTATTGGATCTCCCTGGTACCGGATTTACCGGTATCGGCATACCGGATTGTTAACATTGGCCACAGTACCGGATTTTTTACATTGCAGCTATTGACTTCAATGGCCGCAATGTAAAAAATCCGGTACCACGGTCAATGTTAAAAATCCGGTATGCCGGTACAGGTAAATATCGGATTAAGCTGATACACTCAAATACCGGCAATATCAGATCTCAGGAGAACCGGAATTCCCACCCCTACAATTTAAGGCAGGCAGCAAAGCAAGGCTAGGTGAGGTGGCGTGGGCGAACAACTGAAGGTGCCATAAATAATGAAAAATAGCAAAAATCCTCATTGTGAATGAAGGGCGAATGACCTGTTTCTGATGACCTCATTTCAGGCCTAGAGTGAATTCATCTTGAGAGTGTTCCAGAGGCTTTGGGGGAGAGCTGCTTTCCAAAACAGTATGGAGAACAGTTCTATTTCCTTTCACAGTACTTTGTTTCCCAACTAATTTCAGAAAACTGTTCAGTTGCAGGATAAAACAATTGTACAACAGGAGTACCTAAGTCAGCTGTGAAATAGTTTCAAAACAGCTATCCAGTTTCCCAAAATGTTTCCCAGTTTCAGAAAACCTTCCATTGGCACCAGTAAAACGGCCAGTATCAAATGTCAAAACACCACAACACAAATGATTCAAAATTGTGAGTTTAAGTGGAGTTAAAGTTTAAAGCGTAGTTCCCCTTTGTAAATGTCCCCCAAATGCCCCTCAGTCATCCAGCTTCATCATTTCTCTTCAAGAGTTCAATTCAGTTTCTGCCCAGCAAGACAACATGACCTAATTAAGTAAGGGTGGTTTTGTGAAATGGATGAATGTCCACAAGGGACTTGACTGACATTACCACAGTCATGTTACTTTCAGTTTACTTTGAATCTAGGTCCCCAGAAGTGAGAGGCTTCCATTAACTGGTATTTCATTAAGTCCCTGGTAATTTGCCACTCAAATTAGGATTCTTTAAAAAAAAGTTTCTATCTTTCTGCAGAGACTTTGCTAAGAGACCTTTTCTGTATTCCAGACTATCCGAATGAAATCAAAGTAGTTCCAGCAGCGCAACTAGCTTGGAATTGATCCTTCTCATTCCCCATAGCAGGGGAAACAGCTGACCACAAAGTATTACCCTGCCCCTGCCTCGTGGGCCCTGGTGCAGCTGCACCACCTGTCCCTTAGGGATGAGCGAACGTGGTTCGGAAGTTCGGAGTTCAGCCCGAACTTGGCCTGTTCGGATGACCGAACCCGAACCCAAACACGAACATACTGAACAGACCAAACACAGAACATTGAAATGGCCGAACAGTTTGGCCAGTTTGGATCGTGTTCAGGTGAGTTCGGGTGGCAAAAAAAGGTTCACTGGAAGGTCAAACATAACAGGGAGGTGTAGTCACTGAGGAGCAGACTTCCAGGCACCAGGGGTGGAGAGGTTTGCAAGAAACGAAACTATCTGCCTCCCCCCTTCCCAACACCTTCTGAGCTAGTCACTGTTCCTGAACAGCAGGCGTTGAGTAGGATTATTAGAGTGCTTTAAGTTTCATTTCAGTTTTGTACTGAAATGAAACTTAAACCTTAAACTGAAACCTTGTGTTTGTGATTCCCCCCCCCCCCATCCCATATATAGAGAGATAGAGAGATATAGATATAGAGAGATAGATAGATAGGTTAGGGATAGTAGTTGTAGGAGCTAGCTTAGTGATAGAGATAGCGTTAGTGATTTAGTTTTAGTGTTTGTAGGAGTAGGCCTGTGTACTTATTAGATAATCCATTTAGTTCATAGCATTTAGAATAGTTAATAGCAGTTAGATTTAGTGTAGATAGATAGATATAATATTAGATAAAAAAATAAATAAAGAAACCCAATATAAAAACAAAAAAAAACAAATAAAAACCAAAAGAAAACCATATAAAACCCAATAAAAAACCATATAAAAAACAAAAAAACCACCCATAACAACATTTCCCGAACAGCCGAACGGAACGGCCGAATGGCTGAACCGAACAGCAGAACCCAAACCCTGCGAACTAACCGAACTGCCGAACCAAACGAATGAACCGAATGCAGCCGAACCAAGTGCAGCCAAACCGAACAGATGAACCGAACGCAGCCGAACCAAACGGCTGAACCCGAACCGCGATCTGGTCGCCCATCCCTACTGTCCCTCTTTATTGAGTAGTTCAGATGATATCTTTTATTGCACCAGTTTCTGTTGCTGAGCATATGTAAGAGTTTAGGCTACATGGAGCCTTCCCCTTGGGATCCCTAAAGTTAGAACTGTAGAATGAGCAATTCAGAACAGGTTATAGAGAAAAGCAATAATTAGAAAGGGGACTATTAGGGAAAAAAAGTCTGTTAGTAGTTCCAATAATTTAAATACATTGAAACAAAAACAGCAGGGGTAGGTGTAAGCAGAAGGATGTTACAGATTTCTGTAGTGGCTTATGAAGCCCAAATCTTTATTTAGTCCATCATTTTTGGTACCCAATTAAGTTATGAATTTTAGTTCCCAGACCTGTCTTTTAAAGATATTGTATAGGTTCTCTTTCAGTAGAAGGATTGAGAGATTAGAAATGCAGTGATGGTTCTGGGAGAAGTGAGCAGCCACAGATAATTCAGTGTCCTTGTCGGTAATCTTTTTTCTGTGTGAGTTGATTTAATTTTTTAAAGATTGTTTGGTTTCACCAATATAGTTTCCATTAGGGCATTTGATGAACTGAATGATGCAAGCCACCTGCTGTGATTACCATGTGTAGTTCCTTGAGTTATTTTGAATGTTTTTCCAATAAAGGGTGTTGATTAGGACTGAATTGGGTAGTGGATTTGTTACCCATGACACACTCACTGGTATGTGGTAGCCACTATGGGAATTTGTTGGGTTCCCACACACTGGCAAGAACACCCAATGGGCAGCAAAGCCTCTCTCATACATTAACAGGCTCCTGGGAGCATAGGGTCAGCAGTAGTGGTGAGTGGCTGGCAACAGAGCAGTGACTGTCCAGAATGGAATGGTGTGTGTGTGTGTTTGTGGTGGCAAGAGGGCAGGCAGCAGTGTATGTAGGCCTGCCCATAGACCTCACCCAGCTTTTGGAGCATGAATAGGTGCTGCCCAAATTAACCAGGAGTGTGTCGATGCACTTCCAGTTCATTCATGAGGGACCTGCACACGCTCCAGGAACCAGGCTAAACCCCACCCCCTCCTTCCTGCAACTCCCCACCTCTAGCCCCCTGGCTAATCACTGTTCTGCCTCCCCTGCTGCCCATGGCTGCATCCCAGGACCCAGGTAAGCAAGTAGGAAATCTAAAATGGGCACCCCTGGGACCTCCCCAGTGCCCAACCTATCACTGACAGGTTGAGTACTGTGGAATTCAATGGTAATTCCTATTTTCCAGGTGCCCATTTCAGCCTTAGTGTTTATAATGACTGTGGCAGAAATGTTTGCTCTTTTGGTTGGACCTTGCTCCTTCCTCTTTGGGTGAGTCTATCCTGGCTTGCACCTGCTGGTTGTTTGAATGCCATAGGAGGTAGTTCAGTAAAAAAAAAATCTTTCAGGGTCTGGTTCCTGATCTATATAATATGGGTTATAGTTAAGGCTGAAACTCGGTCTTTGGAAAATGTCAGAATTCAGCTAAGATCTTTGGTTCAGTAAGGTCAAATTCCGAAGTTGTGAGGGCCAACAGAGCCTAATTGTAAAGTGTAACTTCAACTGTTCTGCCAACTGCTTGGCACCATGAGGCCACACTGGGATTTCTCTGCCTGGCTCCACTTCCCAGTTACCAGTGCCGCAGTACCAATGCCATGCCAAGAGGGGAGCCTCTGGGTGTGTGTGAATGTCTAGTTTCTTAATTTTGTGACTGCTGGGACCTAGGCTTTCTAGCTTTTGCTGGGATTTATTTCTCCATGTAGTTGCAGACTGTTTTGTGGAGATGTTGTATTCTTCTTGAGCAAATGTCCCTTGCTAGCCTGCATTTTTGTGCACTACTTGATTGGCATAATTATTAAAGTGGGCGTACTCACTGCTGATGGTAGTCCATGTTGTGGGTACACTATGTTTTTTTGTTTTGTTTTTTAATTTCTGTATGCAGTTGCACTTTTCTGGGGTTGTCTTCTGGAGCGATTGTGTAGGGGTGGGACTATCGGTATTGGATTAATCCAATGAAACCGATAATGACTGGTATCGGATTAATCTGATAATACTGATACTTTACTGATATCAGAATACTGGATTTTTAGCATTGCCGACTTTACCGGATTTACAATGGCTGCAATGTAAAAAAAAAACGGTAAAATTGGCAATGTTAAAAATCTGGAATTCCGATATCAATAAATCTGGTATCAGGAGATCCAATACTGGTAAATCCGGTATCCAGTATTAGCCCTGGAGTCCCACCCCTACTTGCTAGTAGGGATGGGCGAACGCGGTTCGGTAGTTCGGTGTTCGGCCCGAACTCGGCCTGTTCGGACAACCGAACATGAACACGAACGCACCGAACGGACCGAACACCGAACACTGAACACCGAAATGACGAACACACCGAACCGAACCGAACACCGAACTACGAAATGGCCGAACACACCGAACGGAACCGAACACCGAACTACGAAATGGCCAAACAGTTCGTTCAATTCGAATCGCGTTCGGTTGTGTTCGGGTGGCTAAAACATGGTCTTCTGTCAGGTCACTGGAAGGCCAAATGTAGCAGGGAGGGGGAAGTCATTTGACTCAGCTAGGAGCAGACTTCCAGGCACCAGGGGTGGAGGG
>QEPC01015629.1:195948-226200 GCA_003113815.1 Sphenodon punctatus
TTTTAAATTTCACACAGCCACACACCACAGTCCAACCCACAGGCAACAACAACACACACCAACCCACCCAAACACACAGCACAGCCAAAACAATCACCAAAACACACTACACAAGCAGCCACCGAAACAAACACACACCCTCTCGCCTCACTCACGCACACGAATTTCCGGCGCAACGCCGATTTTACGGCTTCCCGCGACATTTCCGGCCGAACGCGAACGCGCGAACCACCCGAACACCGAACGACCGAACACGAACTTACAACCCGATGGCAAACGAACTGAACGGCCGAACACAAACGTACAACCTGCCCGAACAACCGAACACGAACGGCCGAACCGAATGGGCGAACGCGAACGCGAGGCACGACCGAACGGCCGAACACGAACACACGAACCGAACGCGGCCGAACTGAACGGCCGAACGCGAACACACGAACCGATCGCGGCCGAACCGAATGGCCGAACACGAACCGCGATCTGTTCGCCCATGCCTACTTGCTAGCCTGCTTTTCTGGGTGGTGCTTTTCTGGATAGTGCTTTGGCTGTGGGTTCAAGAACTTTGCAACAAGTTTCTAAAGTTTCTGAAGTTTTTTGACATCCGGAATTCCGAGTCCAATTTCAAAACTTCAGAAACCATGCCAAAGGGCCGCCGAGTACTCGGGCCATTACTTGGAACTTCGATATTCAACCCGAGTACTTGGAAGTACTATTCAAATCAGTACAGCCCTAGTTATAGTTATCTGATGATGTCCGAAAGAGATTTCCATGTGGGATGGTAGCTGACAGCTAGAGGTGTGCAGTTAAAGGTTTCCTTCCCCCACCCCCCTTGTATAACAGGTTCTCCCAAGTTATTTGGGATGCCTGTTCAATTATACAGTTCACCTCTCTGAGTATCTTGGTTTAGAAAAGGAAGTTTTTAACATGGTGAGTCGCACATTATGGGTCTCTTTTTAAAGAATACATTCTAGGGTTTTTGAGTCTGTAAATAAGATTCTTATTGTGGTTGGATAGTTGCTGATCTGTGGGGGTAGGTGTGATGGTGTGTTTTTTTTTTTTGTATTTTACCGTCTTAAGGGTTCCATGCTACTGCGGTGTCTAGGTAGTTGATGCTGGTGTGGGAATGGTTCACAAACAGTTTAACTAAGGATGGTTGTTGTTGAAATTATGGTGGAATTAAAAAAGAGAGTGCAGGATTTCTTCTCCGGATGAAGAAAATGTCATCAATATACTGACAGACCTCAGTTATACCAATATACTTATATGACTTTGGCAGTGCCACTCCCACCCTACTGCCCACTCACTCATTCTACACTCACTCACATCCCCCATCCAGACGCCCCCTGCTCCCCCCCCCTTCTCTCTCTTTCTCTCTCTCTCTCTCTCACACACACACACACACACCAGACTTCAGGGGAATCAGGTCCTCTTCCCCACATGGCTACTAGGGAGGGGTAGAAAAAACTGAAGGAGAGAGTGAACAGGGTAGAAAGAACCTGGTTCACATATTCCATTCACTTCCTCCTCATTCTGGGATGCAGAGGGTTAGGGAACACCACTCACTGTCTTTATCTCTCCCTATGTGGAGGAGGGGGGTAGACTTCATTTCCAGATGAGTGAGGTTCTTTAACTCCACGCATGCCAGAGTGAGAAGGGAGGGAGCCAGATCCTAGCCACCTGGTTCACTCACTCATTCCTGCAATTCCCTCTTGTGCAGGGTTAAAGAATGAATCAACCAGGCTGAATGCCTAACTGGTTCCCTCCCTGCCCCCATTGGTTCCCTCCCCCCTCCTTCCACAAACCCCACCCACCCTCTTCAGCCCCATGGAGCCAAGCACAACCCCTCAACTGTTTTGAGAGGCAGGATAGGGATGGTACGAGCTGTCCCTGCTCCCACCCCCTCTGCTCCCCTATTGACCCCGGGGTTAAGGTTGCCATATATGCAAATTTTTCTAGGACACTTATGAAAAATACATGTTTCAGGCCCATCAATGCCACCTTAGGCCAATGAAGGCCCTGCAACATGTATTTTTCATAAGTGTCCTGCAAAGTTTTGCATATATGGCAACCCTACTCATGGTGACAAGTGTCACTGGCCAGTGGCCTACTGCAGTGACTAGGCTCCTTTGTGGAAGCCCATCCACGGATTTCTCTGCCCCACCTCTTGCCTCTCCCCTCCTTTCTACTGCGCAGCTGTGCTGGGAGTTCAGGAACTTCCTGCTCAGCACAAAGATGCAGTCAGGGCTCCAAGCTTCTCCCCACCCCAACTCAGCTGCAGGTTATACACAAAATTTGGTGGTACTTTATTCCAGCTATTCTTCTTAAAAGTAGTTCATATGGAGTTTGACATATTGGGGGGGGAGGGTCATTTTCATGTCCACGGAATTGTTTCCATGGTTTAAATATAGTGTTTGTTAGAGGTGTGCACCAGGGACCCATGTAATTTTCATTTTCATTTTTCATTTTTGTTATTTAAATATGTTGTTTTGCTTTCATAAATATCAAATTTTAATTTTTGTTTTTGCTTTCATTTTCATTTTGCATTGATTTCAATGGAAAACATATTTTTGGCTGTAACATTTTTGTTTTTCATTATAATTGGCTGAAACATGGAATAATTATACCTCAAATAGAAGGCATTAAGTGAACCAAGTTCCAAAAAGATTGGATAAAGAAATCAAAATAAGCAGTTGAATTATATTATATACATCTTCATATACATTCTTAGCTATAACATCTTTTCCTCATATTAATGTAGATGAAACTTGGCAGGTTTATTCCCCTTCCCATATTTTCTATCCCTCCAACCTTAAAGAAGGATTGGATAAAGGATCCTGGTGGTATAAGCAATTAACCTATAAATGTATGTTTGACTGTAACATCTTTGTAGTCCAACCAGTGTACATGAAATTTGGAAGGACTGTATATCACACTTTTACTATCATCTCTGCCAAATATCAGAAAGATGTGATAAAGGGTCCCAATTTTATATGCCTGCAAAGCCTATGCAGAGAAGGAGCTTATGCCAGGGATTCTCTTACATGTCACTGTGGTACAAGATCTGTTTGTGATGCCAATTGGCCAGCAGAAATGTCAACCAAATATCCTCATTATGTGCTGAGACCATCCCAACTTCTCTCCCCTACTTGTTACTGGGAATTCAGAAGCATCTGTTTAGGAAAGAGCCAATAGAGATTCTCTTATGTCCTCTGTCACAGTGCTGCAGGATGTGATTGTGATGATAATTGGCCAGCCTGGATGTGTAAACTATGTCTCCTGATTGCTGGGCTTCTATCCGCAAAGTCCCAGTTATGTCCCTTCTATGCCAGCCTCAGGGCCGCCCCCTATGCCCACCGATTGGTCCTGTAAAGCTGGAAGCATGCAGTAATTGGTTAGTGAATGTGTCTGTCAGTCTTTTGTGTTGTTCCATATCTTTCCTCCTATAGCCTCTCTCCCTTTGCCATGCCAGGTGCCTGCCTCTGACTGGCACTGCATGTGCTGCTATTTATCTGAATAATGGTCTTCAAGGGGGCAACTTCAATTGTTTATAAAATTGGTTCCCTTTATCAAATTGTCCTGTAGTTTGGCCGAGATTTTAATTTATTTATTTTCATTTATTTGCATTCTTTAGTCACTCCCTCATGCCATGGCATCTCAGGGCCACTTACAAAAGCAAAATATCAACAATAATTTTTTTTAAAATAAAAACAACAATATCATTTTAAAAATCTATAAAACACATTCCCCACCCCCCACCCACTACTCCATCCTCCAGTCATCCCCTCCGAAGGCCTGGGTGAATATCCAGGTCTTACAGGCTTGGTGAAAAGCCAACAGACCTGGGCCCAGGCAGGCTTCCTCTGGAAGGGAGTTACAGAGTCGCAGCACGGCCACCGAGAACGCCCTCTCCATTGTGGCCTCCTGTTTTACATGGGGGACCTCCAGGAAGGTGCCCCCAGCAGGCCCTGTCATCCTGGCATACCGAGATGACAGGGAAGGTATGGGATACATTCCTGCCAAATGTCTTGTTAACAGAATGGAATATAAAAATATTACAGCTGGAAATGTATTTTCAAGTTAATGTTTTATACCATCAGGACCCTTTATCCAATCTTCCCTAAAATTGGCAGAAGTGTTGAGGTTGTGAAGGGACATAATATTCACAGGTTTTGTGCAAATTGGATGGATGATAAAGAAGTTGTATCCAGTAATGTGTATGGAGCTTTTCTTAAAATCACAATGTTCAAATGCTTCTAAAATCAGTTCCCTTTATCTAATATTTTTGAAAAGTGGTGAACATTGTGCCCTCCACAATCTTCCCAAGTTTCATCCTAACTGAATAAGAATAAAAAAAGGTATAGCCAGAAATATGTTTTTAAGTTATTTCCCTTTATTTCAAAAACAAAAATAATTTTCATTTCTATTTTCATTATTATTATTTCTCATTTATGTTATTACAATAACAATAATTAAAATGACAATTGAATACCAAAAATGACATGCACACCCCTAGCGTTTGTTAGTAAATATGAAGCGGCTGTTCATGAGGTTGCAGTTGATGAGTTCTTCAATATGCCTGTGGTGGATTTCTGAGTATTGTCCACTGTCATGGTAGGGTTGCCACCTATGTATATTTTTCCAGGCCACTTATGAAGCATACATATTGCAGGGGGCACTGCATTTGCATCTATGGCACCAATGCAGGCCCTGCAAAATTTATGTTTCATAAATGGCCTGGAAAAATATACATAGGTGGCACCTCTATGTCATGGAGATATTGGATGCCATTGGTGTGTCTCACTAGTGCATAAGTTACATCCATGGTTGCAAGGATAATATTCTGATGGAGGTTTTTTATGGTGCAATGTGTTCAGAGGAAGTTGATAGTATCTTGGACGAACTGACTGAGCCTTCTTGTGTGAGGAGTTTTAAGAATGATTTCCATTAGGGATGGGCGAACGCGGTTCAGATGTTCGGAGTTTGGACCGAACTCGGTCTGTTCGGACATCCGAACCAAACGTCCAAACAGAACTCTCAAACAATCGAACAATTCGGTTGTGTTCGGACTAGTTCAGATGAGTTTGGAGGCAGGACAAACATCTTTACGGGGCCAAAAATTAGGTTTCGGTTTTGATTTTGATTTTGATTTCGTTTTGGTTTCGATTTCCCTATTTTTGAATGTTTGTCAAAGTTCAGCCAAACCGAACTTGGTTGAACTGAACCATCGAACCTGAACATGGGTTTCAAACTGAACGACCGAACATCGCAACATCCGAGCCGCATTCTGTTTGCCCATTCCTAGTTTCCATGAGTTGTGATATTTCTTCAATTAGTGGCTTGGAAAGTTTTAATTATGTCATTACGTTCTTGTGGGAATTGTGAAGTGGGATCTTTCAGTTCCTTGTAGTAAATGTTGACTGAAAGTTACCTATGGCTTCAGTGATAGAGCTGTCTTGATTTAGCACTAAAATGGAGGCCCCTTTATTTGTTGGTTTCAAGGCTGTCTGGTGTAGCCATCAATATAGATATAGACCTCATTCAGACGTGCTTTTAAATCACACAGCAGCAGCGGCGGCATCGTGCCATTTAAAGCACCGCGCACTTCCAGGTTGGTGTGAATGCACTGAGTGCGCATATTTCAGCCTAACCCAAACTGTTGGAGTGCGGTTTTAAAAGCTGCGGTGCTTTAAATCGCATGATGCCACCACTGCTGCTGTGCGATTTAAAAGCACGTCTATAGTGTTTGTTTCTGCAAAAGAGAGTCTGTAATGGGTATTAGACTGGTTCAGAATTTGGCAATTTGTTTTTTTCTTGAAGCACTCCATGTAGTCACTGTGCTTCTGTTTGTCCAGTTACTCTGTAGTTCTAGGTTAAGACTCCTGGGGAAAGGCGCTGACCTGAAAGTTTACATATTTTCATGAGCAGAAGTTGATTCAATAAAAGATGGTATCTGAACTGCTTTTTCTCCATCTCTTACATTTGGGATCAACAGGAAAACAACATTCTCTCTAGGCTACTAATGT
The DNA here is from genome assembly GCA_003113815.1 of Sphenodon punctatus. Taxonomy (NCBI): domain Eukaryota; kingdom Metazoa; phylum Chordata; class Lepidosauria; order Sphenodontia; family Sphenodontidae; genus Sphenodon; species Sphenodon punctatus. The sequence continues at coordinate 201,972 of QEPC01015629.1, forward strand.
AAATCAATCACTGATACTGGAAGCTTTTCCCTACAAACCATCATCATTTGGATATTTTTGTAGTCTGAATTTATCTATAGTTAATTTAGATAATTTAACTGCAATAGTTATCTATACTTATCTATATCAACTCCTTCCAGTACTGAGTTACTTCCAGAGAATTGCTCTCCTAAAGTCCCACCAGGTGTTTTTACGATATACTTTCCAAAAAAGCACCATTTGACAAATCATACAGAGTCCTGATCTGTACTGCATTGCAGATTTTCTCCTAATCCTTTTGTGGGTTGATGGAATTCAGTGGTTAACAAAAGTTCTTAAGCATCTACTATTATAGGCTCAAAGAAATCCTTTCATAATTTTAATTAGCTTTGCATTTCTAAAATGCTCAGGGATCGCTTAAAATCCACAGATGCTTCTGAAAGAGCCATAGTTCACTGCACAGGCAGTAGTAATGTTGTCTGAGCTGAACACTGCTGAAGAGAGGTGTGTGACTGACGTAACTTTGGAAGGTCACAGTTGCTGTATTTACTGGAGCTTATTATTAGCTGGAAACTCTATTTTTTGCTATCAAGTGCACTTGTAAAATACAGGCTCATTGTCAATGGGCAATGAAGAAGTGATATTCCCTGAGAAGCTGTCCTCCTTGCGACCGTTCAATAGCATTCCCTAAATGAAGATTTAATATAGTTTGAATGGAAAACCAAATCTGTATTCCAGTTATTCAGCCAGAGGAAAACAAAACCATAAGCAGCACCAAACCTTCTCTCCATGGATATTTTTTTTGCAGAGCAGCAGGACTTTGGCACCATATTTGGCTCCAAAAAGCAGCAATTGTAATTAAAAAACACAGAGTTTGAGGGCTTAGCATTTCTTTTTTCTAAAACCATAATTGCACATTTTGGTGGCAGTGGTTTTAGTGATTCTCAATATTTCTTCTTTTATTTCCCCCCCCCCCCCATAAGTACTATTTTCTTTCTTTTCCATGTGTTGTACATCTGTTCCGTTGACTCCAGTCAGGAGAATAACCATATGGAGATCTGGAAATTTCCTCTGCACTGATGCCAGGAGACATCTTTATGTTCATTCCAAATGGCACGAAGAACCATTTGTCAGTTTTCCCTTTACCTCTCTTCTAGTGGTTTAAATATAGTGCATTGTGATGCCTAAAAGACAGAGCAAATAAGTGCTTTTGTGATGAACTCATTTGACTCTTTGCATTATTGGAATAAGATTTTAGTTCTTTGGATTTTACCTGAAAAGAATCAGATGCCCAGAGGGCAGAAAGCCCATCAGTGTCCTCTTTGAGTTAACAGTTGTGCACAGACACCTTCCTTAATCCCCATGAACCCGAGTCATTTTCACAATTGCTTTGGCAGTTTTATCTCTAGAGAGACATCATGCTTTGTTGGGGGAAAAAAAAATATCTTAAATTTCTACACAGTCTGTCCAATCCTCTCCATTGCCTTCAGCATTTCAGGGAGGATCACACTAATTTTCTGATGATATGTAGACAATCAGTACATAGGAAGGACACCAAAGTTCAATATAACTTGGCCAGAACCAAATGTAGACAACCATCTTATACAGATATGTAGAACAAAAATATAGGCATGACAAATCTAGCTGTTCCCTCATTACTGTAGGGCTGGTCCTCATAAAACAAAGCATTCCCTGACAGTTTTTCAGTAAAAAAAGGATGATTGTTGCTGAAACTCAGTGGTTCACCCATGGATTGCGGTATTTTACTCAGTTTTACCAGATACCGAGAACCCGAGGATTCTGCACAGCACTCAGTAACTCGTTAATTGAGCAATGCTTACCTGTTCCCTGCACTGCCAAGTCACCTTACCCTTCCTTCCCATGAGGTCCCGTGAGTACTACAGGTCCCCCCCAGAAATGGCAGGTCATGGCTCACAAGCAACCACGACTGGTCTAGTGCTGGGAGGAGATCAAGCTGCCATCTTTGTTCTGGGAACATTCTGGGAAATGTAGTCCAGCATGCTCCTAGAGAACCAGTGGCAGCCACTGTTCTAATGCTCTCTGGGAGCATGTTGGGAAAAGTAGTCCAGCATGCTCACAGAGAGCCAGTGGCGCTCCAGCTCCCTCCGCTTTGACTCCATGAGCCACAACCCTCCTCGTGGTGAGTTTGCTGCCCCCTACCTGCCCTCCGTGCCTCCTCTAGAAATTTTCATGCTGCCCCCACCTTCCTTCCTGCCCTGCCTCCCCCTTGTTTGGTCACATAAGGACAGGAGGACACATAAGAGGACTTGGTAAAATACTCAGTAGAAAACTGAATATTACCGAGTATTCATTGGTATTATGAGTAGCTCCCGAAAACTTGAGCCCAATCCTTGACTAGTCAGAAATACTCATGAATAATTACTGCCCTACTTGTTTCATCCCTACTATTGATGATTATGATGATGGGAGTGGAGTGATGTCTAGGGGCCAATCATGCCCCCGTTCAAGTGGGCAACAAAACACCCATTGACTTCAATGGCAGTAGGGTCAAGACGTGTATATATAAATAGCTGTTGAAAAGAAACTATTGTGGATATAAAAGCATTTATGACAAGTACAGCCTGTGACCTATGAATCTGATCCTAAAAGAATTTATGTAAAATTTCGTGACACAGAGTTATAGTCACTTCTCTCATATAAAACTCCCCCACCGCCCTCCCGGATTTATAGTGGTAAAGTACAGGCAAAACCCACCTGCATAGGTCTCTCAGTGAGGTTGTCATTTCTGTAAGGGCCTCTTCCCAAACTTGTCTTCTCCGGAGCATGATTTGACCTGGGTTCCATTGAGTACCTGAATTTTCTAACTATCTAGTACTTTATCCAAATAAAAGGGAAGAGCTTTCTGGTCATTCAGGGATTTCTCCACTACAAACCTTTTATAGGTGGCTGCTGTTTTTCACCTGAGGGCCAGATTCTCATTTATGTTATGGCATTTTTGCAGTCTGGTAGTACAAAGTACCTTTAAATTTAATTTTAAATAGTGTGAAATCCTGGCTACATTTAAGTCAGTGAAACTTTTACCAAAGAATCAATAGAGACAAAGTTATCTCATGGAGTGCAGTCCTGGCCCCATTGAAGTCAATAACTAGGGATGGGCAAACAGAACGAAGTTTGGAAATTCGGTTCGGTTTGGTTCAGTTTGAAATTCGAGTTCGGAAATTCGGTTCGGTTCGGTTTGAAATTCGAGTTTGGTTCGGAAGTTTGGTTCGGTCAACTGAACAGACCGAGTTCGGTCCGAACTCCGAACTTCTGAACCACGTTCGCCCATCCCTATCAATACCTATATTCTCCTTGCTATCAATGAGATCAGGATTGCATCTATGTAGTAAAGTACCACTCGCTGTAAATAAGAGTGGAGGAACCTGGCCATATTTTAGTATCGTGTTTCTTCCTTGCCTTCTATCCCTTTTATGTACCCTCTTAATTATGTCTGATTTCACAGAAGAGAGAGAATATTTGGGAATGTTCATCGACAAGAACACAGGTCAAAAGAATCACATTTACTTCTAGACTCTGTTCTAAATTTAATTTTCTAGAGTAAAATAAGAGTCAATGCAGCTATAGCATTAATCAAACAAACTGTATGCTTGCTGCAGGGATGGGGAGAGGAATCAATTTTCCAACCTAAGATGACAAAACAAACCTTAATATTCTCCCCTTATCTCCTGGCTTCCTTGATTAGGAGAAAATAGTTTGAAATGCAAAGGAATCTTAAAAACTCACCTTCATCAGTTTCTACAGTTCACAGTTAAGATGCCACAAACTGAATCAAAGAGCTGCTAATTGTGTCCGATTATAGCTTCTTTAATGCTGAACATGACTTCAGCTTGGATTAAGCAAGGTTCAGACTCCAACTGTGAATCTAGTGGAAAACTTACATTTAAATTGCATTTGAACTTGATTACCAGGGAAGTTAGCAGATGGAAAGAGCCAGTGCAGCAACAAAGAGGCAAACTTTCAATAGTCAATCACAGTGAATAACACCCTTCAGGTATCAATTTTTACACCATTTTGAAACAGTGATGGATGAATCTCAAGGAGTCTGGAATTCAAGTTTGGATAAACACCCCAGTCTTTGATTACGTGTCTCAACAATAATTGCCAAGTTTGAAAAGTAGGTCATGGTGCTATAATTTGCATGGTTTCTGTTTTGATTACAAATCATGTATTGCCATTATTTTTCATTGACGGAAACAACTATTTTACTTGTGCATTTCTGGGCATGTGATACCTAGTTTTTACTTTTCATTGGCTGTCAACTGAAAGCCTTAGCATTTCCATTTTACAATCACAGGATGTTTATGCTGAGCAAGAGATTGTTGTTCTTTGTTTTGATTCTTTCTCTACTTCTTCCATTTTTCATTTCCTAGATGGACAAAGGAAAAGGATTTGGCTACATAATTCAGCTTGCCATTCTGAGCTTCTTACAGAGTCATTAAAAGACTGGATGATGTTCACATTCATAATGGCAGCATGAGGACCCACCGGTCTCAAATTCAGGCTTCTCGGAGCTCTAGGTCGATGCTCTAAACTGACAGGCCAATTGTCTCCTGCCTTTGCCAGACCCCTGCCTGAAATTGGATGCCATGGCTATATAATGGTCGGGCAGGAAACAAGACATTATCCAGACAACACAGCAGCTACGTGAACCCATGCTTCTGTCTAGACTCTGCTCCAGACACCTGTCTTGACACGTTCCTGGCTCAATTATGGTTACCTGATTTCTGACTCCTGTGCACTGCAGCTTGATTCTTCAGCTTCAGACTCCTTGACTTGATCTAGCATTGTTCTGATCAAAACTTTTCTTTGATCTTGGGTGATCTTAGATTCTGACCTCCCAGCTCTGACCCTGCTTCAGCACCTGACAGACTTCAAGTACATGATACAGAGCTTTTGTCATGTAGAGGAACAATGTTAATGTTGTTTGTCTTGAGAACTTTTAAAGATAGTCATACTTAGCATACAGTAAGGCCACTTTCACATATTACCGAGGAGGCAGGAAAACGTCTGTCAGAGCAATCGCAACTCTGCTCTCTCGGCTAGTAGTGTACAGGGGAACGCGCCATTCCACTTTTATCCCATGAGAACACTCATGCAAGACCAGAACCCCAAATGTAGTGTTTGCAAGGACGGGTGTTCTTGTGGGATAAAACGGGAATAGCGTGTTCCCACGTGTGCTAATTGCCGTGAGAACAGAGCTGCAATTGCTCTGACGGACGTTTCCCTGCCTCCCCAGTAATGTGTGAAAGTGACCTCAGGTTCTCACGTAGATTAGGCCCCACTGTTCTTCAATCCTGTGCCCAGTTCAGACTATGGACAAATAGCACAATGCTAATCATACTGAGAGATGAACAAATGTCTGGGGGCCCTTTTTGTTTGATGCATTTATTGTGTGTGTGAATAATAAAGAAAACAGCAGTATCGCATCAAGGTGTCATCATGCCCACATACTGGCAGGAAGGACCTCTTACCTCAGGGGTAGACACCTTCCTTTTGCATGACTCTTTCTCCTAGCTGATGTCAGCACTAGCAATGCTCTCATAGACTACCATCCATAAATAAGACAGCAAACATCAATTGTTTTGACCAATTCTAAGAAGCTTTTCTTTAATTATTTCCATTTTCAGTCTTGAGTAACTTTTTGTAGTATAAATATATGCTGCCTCAGTAAAAAAAGAAGCCAAGTTTTAGATTGACTTATGGTGGAGCAACCTTATTCATGTTTTTTATTGAGTTCCTTGTGCCCTTCATGGACAAGGCTTGAGAAATTGTCTTTTCTTTCCAAGTTATTTCCACTGCCTTTAAATATTTTCTTTCTACTTTTCATCCTCATTGTTTTCCATTATGTGTATACCTGTGGTTAAGCGAGTCTTGTTTGGGGGACATAATGATGTAATGAGCAATTTGGGTTTATGGATTGCTGCAGCTGTTTGAAATTGAATGGAAGCGATTATGAGCTAGCTTCAGATTTAAGCCTTCCAAAAATCTAAGTAAATGTTCAAAAAAACCCTTTTTCATTTAAAAAGCTAAAGTTCTAATTCCTGTTCCCTTCTTGCTACCCATTGCAATGAGACAACAGCATGCTGTGAATTTTGTAAAAAACATAACATTGATATTTTAGAAAATAAACACTCTGGCAAACTCAATCAAATCATGAAGTATTAAAAAAAAGCCTTTCATTTGCTGTGATATTATTTAGAATTAGCATGGCATTATCCATTATATACAGCATCAACCTCTCAGAGTGCATTATCTGTTCCCAAGGTTCTGTTGCATTAAAAGAGATGGATCCCGAAAGTTAGAAGTCAGTGTTAATATGTCTCTGTAATTAGACAACATAAGGCCAATTGTTATGGGTCAAGCACAGAGACCTGAGTTTGTTCAGTTTCCATGGCAAAGACACACACACACACACACAATGCTAGCTATAATAAAAAAGGCAATTGAACAAAAAAGAAAAGCAGGCAATTGTCAACACTGAATTTCATCTGCCATGTAGTTGCTCAGTCACCCAGTCTTGCAAGATCCTTCTGCAATTTCTCACAGTCCACTCAGGTTTTTTAACTACCTTGAATAACTTTGTGTCATCTGAAAATTTGATCACCTCACTCTTTACTCCCCTTTTCCAATCATTAATGAATATATTAAACAAAACAGCACCAGTCCCAGTACAGACCCCTGGGGCACTCCACTAGTTCTCGCCACTGTGAAAACTGACCGTTAAGTCCAACTCTTTATTTCCTATCTTTTAACCAGTTACTGATCCACAATAGTCTTTTGAGGAAGAGGGACGAAGGGACTGGGTTAGGGGGCGAGGGGCGGTCCCCCTCGGTGTGAGGGAGGGGGGCAGCCCCCCAGGGATGGGGGGTTACCATCCTGTGGCAGAGGATGGTAGGGGGGATGTGGGATGGGGATGAGGGAACTGGGTTACGGGGGAGGGGTTGCTCCCCTTGATGTGAAGGATCGGTGCAGCCCTTGGGGGAGGGGGAACTACCCTCCGATGCACGAGGAGGGTAGGGGTGTAGTAGTGGGTGGGGATCTCCCTTGGGAGGCTGATGGGACAGCCCCCGGGGGGGTTGGGGGGGAGGACTGGGGGGGTCCACAGCTATAGGGCTCAGCTTGGGCTGGGGGAATTATGGTCCCTCTGGAAGGCAAATTAGAGCTGTGAGGCGGGACAGATGTTATATTCTTGTCCCACACACTAGCCCCCAGGCAGGCAGTGAGGTGATCAGAGGGCCCCAGACCTTGGGTTACTGCTGCTGAATGCGAGGTCGGTAGCCGATAAGTCTACTGTTGTCCGGGAGATGATCCTGGACTGGGCGGCCAATCTCGAATGTATCACGGAAAGGAAACCTGGCTGGACAATGAGTCGGGGCCTATACTGGCTGACCTTGTTCCAGTTGGGTAATCCGTGCAGCATCAGCCTTGGCTGGGGGGCCAGGGTGGTGGTGTAGCCATTGTTTTTAAAGATACATTGTCTGTGAGGAGATTTCCTCTGCAAACTATCATGGGGATAGAGGGCCTGCATTTGGTGTTGGATTTGGTTGGAGACAGGTTAGGGATACTGCTGATATACCAGGCACTCACCTCTATTATTATTATTATTATTAACAAACATTTATATAGCGCCAGCAGTGTACCTGGCACTTTACAAAGTAATACAATAGACACGGTCCATGCCCCTAGGGCTTACAATCTGAGAGACAGGAGCTGGGGGAGAGACTTAGGAAGGGGAACAGAGGGAGAGACAAGGGGTCTAACATTCATGAAGATGCGAGGTCTCAAGTGCACGTACTTGGCTTGGTTACGATGAGAATGACAGCAGGCAGGTCCATGTTGCAAGGATAAGGGTAAACCGATCGTAGGTATAGGAATAGTGGCTCAGCAGGATAAAGAGTCAGACAGAGCAGAGCGAAAGAGGTGAGTTTTAAGGAGAGATTTGAAGGTATGAAGGGAGGGGGCAAGGCGGATGTGGACAGGGAGGGAGTTCCAGGCATGGGGGGCAGCAAGTGAGAAGGGACGAAGGCGCTTAGGGGAGCAGGGAAGGCGTGGAAGGGTGAGAGAAGGGACAGAGGAGGAGCGAAGTGCACGGGCTGGAGTATGGAGGGCGATAAGTGCAGAGAGGTAGGGGGGAGCAAGGTTGTGAAGAGCTTTATAGGTGAAGACTAGGAGCTTGTGCAGGATTCGTTCAGGAAGGGGAAGCCAGTGAAGCGAAGAGAGGAGGGGCTGCACATGGTCGAAGCGACTGGCGAGGTAGATGACCCTGGCAGCAGAGTTTTGGACAGAGATGAGGGGAGAAAGGTGAGACCGGGGAAGGCCAGTGAGAAGGAGGTTACAGTAATCGAGGCGAGAGATGACCAGAGCATGAACAAGAGTTTTGGCAGACGAGACAGAGAGAAAAGGGCGAATCTTAGCAATGTTATGGAGGGAGAAGCGACAGGATTTAGCAACAGAGTCAATGTAGGGTTTAAAAGAAAGGGGTGAGTCAAAGATGAAGCCTAGGCTACGGGCTTGGGGGACAGGCAGGATGGTGACTCCATCAATAGTTATTGACAGTGAGGAAGGAGAGGAAGGATGAGGGGGGAAGATAAGGAGTTCAGTTTTAGCCATGTTGAGTTTGAGTTGACGTTGAGACATCCAGGTAGAGATGTCAGAGAGACAGTTGATGAGACGAGCTTGAACAGAGGGAGAGAGAGAGGGAGTAGAGAGATAGAGTTGAGTGTCATCAGCATAGAGGTGGTATTGGAAGCCATGGGAGGCAATGAGTTTGCCTAAGGATGAGGTATAGATCGAGAAGAGGAGAGGGCCAAGAACAGAGCCTTGAGGAACACCAACTGAGAGGGGGAAGGAGGAGGAGGTGGAGTTGGAGAGAGACACATTAAAGGAGCGGTCAGAGAGGTAGGAGGAGAACCAGTTATGGACAGAGCCACAAAAGCCAAGGGAGTGAAGGGAATCCAGCAAGAGTGAGTGGTCAACAGTATCGAAGGCAGCAGAGAGATCAAGGAGGACAAGAATGGAATAGAGACGTTTAGATTTAGCCACCAGAAGATCGTTGGTGATCTTAGCGAGAGCAGTTTCAGTAGAATGAAGGGGGCGGAAGCCAGATTGGAGGGGGTCAAGGGAGGAGTTGGAGGATAGGAAGTCAAGGCAGCGGGAGTAGACAACACGTTCAAGCAGCTTGGAAGCAAAAGGAAGGAGTGAGACAGGACGATAGCTAGAAGGGTCAGAGGGGTCAAGAGTGGACTTTTTGAGAATAGGAGAGACTGTGGCATGTTTGAAGGCAGAAGGGAAAGAGCCAGTAGAGAGGGAGAGGTTGATGATGTGCAGGAAGGAAGGGGCGACAGTAGGAGTAATGGAGGTGAGGAGGCGGGAAGGAATGGGATCAAGGGGGCAAGTGGAAGGGTTGGAGGAGGAGAGCAGAGAGGAGATTTCCTTAAGGGAGGCAGGGGAGCTTCTATGGCAGCTTCCCTATCCACACTGACTGAGCTGATGTCGGGGGTGGTCTTGCGGTCCCCCAGGGTGATAGTTCTGGGGGACTCCAATATCCATGCCGACGCCAGTCTTGGAGGCGCAGAGTATGAATTCATGGCCACCATGGCAACCATGGGCCTGTCTCAGAGGATGGTGGGCCCCACACACATTGGAGGACATACCCTAGACATGATATTTTGCACAGGCCTTGAGGCGGGGGATCCATTAGCGGGGGAGGTGTCAGCAGAACCCTTGTTATGGATGGATCATTATTTCCTCTGTACTGGTATGCTGGTGCATGCCAGTCCCCGGGAGGGTGCAGAACCACTTAGGATGGCTCACCCCCGATGACTTATGGAACCTAGAAGGTTACAGACTGCCCTACGGGATGTATCCTATGCTGATGACACCCAGCTTTATCTCTCCTTTTCATCCGACTCAGGCCCGGCAGTCTCGGTGCTTACCCGGTGCTTGGCAGCTGTGGGGGATTGGATGAGGGTGAGCTGTCTGAGGTTAACTCCCAACAAGATGGAGGTGATGGTCATGGGGAATGCTGGGAGAGTGGTGGCCCCCATCATTGCTTGGGTCCTTCCTGGTATCTCAGGTTCAGAGTCTGGGGGTGCTCCTACACCCGCAGCTCTGCCTGGATGTCCAGGTGGCGACTGTGGCAAAAGGGGCATTTCGCCAAATACATCTGGTGCGTCGGCTTTGGCTGTATGTCTCGGAATCTGACCTAGCCACGATCGTCCATACTTTTATTACCTCGAGACTGGGCTACTGTAACACACACTATGTGGGGCTACCCTTGGTGCAGGTTCAAAGGCTGCAGCTGGCGCAGAATGCAGCAGCTCATCTCCTAACCGGGACGAGCTGATGCAAGCATATTACACCAGTGCTTCGCTCCCTGCACTGGCTGCCTGTAGCCTTCCAAGCCCAATTCAGGCTGTTGGTGTTGACCTTTAAAACCCTGAACTGTCTGGGCCCCACCTACCTGTGGTACCGCCTCACCCTCCGGGTCCTGGATCAGCCCCTGCAGTCGGTTAGGGGCACCCTCTTCGAGGTGCCCCAGGTTTCTCAGGTGTCGACCTTGCGGAGGGCATTCTCTGTGGCCACACAATGGTTGTGGAACTCTCTCCTGTTGGAGGTCCGCCTGACTGCCGACCTCCCCTCTTTCTGTAGACAATGTAAGACCTGGCTATTTCGCCGTGCTTTTCCTGAGGGAGAGGGGATGGGTTGGTTGGGTTAGGGAATGCTGTATTTTTATATTGTGTTTTAATAGTGTTTAAAATCGTATTATTGCTGTTTTTAAATGTTCATAGCCACCATGAGATGCTTTTAGCAGGAGGGGGCGGCATATAATTTTTTAAATAAATAAATAAGTAGGACACTGCCTCCTATCCCATGACAATTAAATTTTCTCAAGAGTCTTTTGTGATGTACCTTATCAAATGCTTCTGAAAATCCAAATGCACTATATTAATTGGCTCACCCTTATCCACATGCATCCTCAAAAAATTCTAATAGATTAGTGAGACACGACTTCCCTTTGCCAAATTCATGTTGACTCTTCCCCATGATGCCGTGTTGATCAATATGCCCTGTAATTCTGTTCTTAACCATTTCCACCAGCTTTCCAAGTCCCAGTGTCAGTGTCACTGGTCTGTAGTTTCCAGGATTGCTTCTGGAAACATTTGCTACTCTTCAATCCTCAGGTACAGTGGCAGATTTTAGTGATAGATTACAAATTATCAAAAGTAGGTCTGCAATTTCGTATTTGAGTTTCTTCAGAACTTTGGGGTGAATAACATCTGGTACTGGTGATTTGTTACTATTTAGTTTGTCAATTTGCTCTAAAACCTCTTCCAGAGTCACATTGATTTGTGACCGTTCTTCTGATTCATCACCTGCAAAGAATAGTTCCAGTATCTCCCCAACATCCTCTGCAGTGAAGACCAAAGCAAATAATTCATTCAGCTTCTCTGAAATGGCTTTATCCTCTCTGAGTTCCTCTTTCACCTCCACTCATCTAATGGCCCAAATGACTCTCTACTAGAGCCTCTAGCAGGCTTCTTGTTTCTGATGTACTTGAAAAAGTTTTTATTATTAGTTTTTGCATTGTTAGCAAGTCACTCTTCAAATTTCCTCTTGGTCTGCCTTATAGTGTTTTACTTTCAATTTGGCAATACTTATGCTCTTTCCTATTTTCCTCATTAGGACTAGCTTTTCATTTCTTTAAAGACACCTTTTTGACTCTACTAGTCTCCTTCACTTCACCATTTAGCCATCCTGGTGCCCTTGGTACCTTTTTTACCTGTGGAATACATTTAATCTGAGCTTTGAAGATGGCATTTTTAAATAGTCTCCATGCCTCTTGCAGACATTTAATCCTCCTTTTAGTTTTTCTGTAACCAATTTCCTCATTCTTGCACAGTTCCCCTTTATAAAGTTAAATATGAATGCAGTAGTTTTATTTGTCATTCTTTCTCCTAAAAGTATCTCAAATTTGATTTTATTATGATCACTATTGCCAAGTGTCTCCACCACTGTTACCCCTTGCAGCAGGTCCAGCGCTTCACTTAGGACTAGATCCAAAGTAGCTCCTCCTCTCATAGGTTCCAGGACCAGCTGCTCCAAGAAAGAGTCATTTATGGCATCTAGAAATTTTACCTCCACATCACACCCTGAGGAGACATTCACTGAGTCAATATTAGAGTAATTGAAGTCTCCTATTATTATTGTGTTTCTGACTTTAGTAGGTCTAATCTCGATTAGCATTTCATAGTCAGTCTCACCATCCTGGTCAGGGGATTGATAGTATAGTTGCACCGTGATGGGGAGCTGAACCGAGATGACCTGCACTCAAAAGGCTCCCCACTCTATGCTGGCCAAGGTGCTGGAACCTGGACTCAGATAAAAAGAGGGGACAGCACGGTGAGCATGCCACTGGAAGAAGAGTTGTAATCACAAGGCAGATAATATCGATTAGATAGGCAGGGTTGAGGCCAGGAACCCCAGTGGTATGAGTGTGACTCTTTGAGTTGATGGGATCTTTGGGACTGGACATGAGCGGGAAAATATGTTTGCTGAGAAGAGGGAAGTTGGACACTGACAAATAAAGAGGCTAAGAGCAAGCCATATTCCCCGTGTCCTGACTGATGTATCCTAACAGCGGTCCGGTTTCTGTGAGTGCTTACCTTGTGGGAGACAGACCTCCTTCACAAGCACCTTGACATCCCAGGCTGGGACAGTACGAAGCACAGCTGTTGTGGATCATAGATAGCTCAACAATCCTTATTTTAGTTTCAGTTCCAGTTCACACTAGTTTCATTTTGCTTTGAGTATGGACTTCAAATGAATTGATCTAAAAAAAAAAAATATCAGTGGAAACTGAGTGTCACATACTTTCTGTCTGCAACCATAAGCTGGAATTCTCTATGTTGTCCCTGCTTCCCCTCCAAAGCTCTGATATCACTTCTCTTTATCATTTGCTGCTTTCAGAAGAGAAGGTGGAGGCCTGTGGTCCCAACAGTCTTTTCCAATAGACTTAGTGACTCTATGCTAGATCATCAACAGGTGTAAATCTATTTAGTTGTACTGAGGATCTGGCCCTCGGAGTCTGTCTGATGGAGAACAAATCACTAGTAGGCTCTGAGGAGGAATCAGAATGATGAGGGCAAGACGTGAGCAAAACCTGCTCTGTGGAGATAAGCCATAAAGGTCTTATCATCCTGATTTGATAAAATGCTGCATAACACAAGGGCAGACGAGTGAATGGATCAATGAGATTAGGAGCGGTCTGTATCAAAAGGGTTAACAGTGATCTGTTTCAGAACTGATTATTGTTTAGTGCAACTCTTTTAATTAAACTATTCTATCTTCTGGCTAGGCCATACAATTTACTTTATCGCCGTCAGAAATTCAACATGATTTATTTTGTTATATGAGAGTTATTTTTTGATTAAACAGCGAAGTTTGGGATTAGACCTGCTTTGACATTTTTTCATCTAGACAAACTGGTGACAGAAGATTTATTTGGAAAGTTGTGAAAGAAACTTTTTATGACTTTCAGTTTTAAATCATAAAGAGCCCTCAGTGTCAAAATGTTAGGCTCTGTCAATATGTCCATTCTCAACATTTTTAAATTTTATTTTATTTTTAAAGCAACTTTACTCTTTTTCATCAGTACTACCTGAGATGTCATTGTGTGAATCAAGTCCCTACCAGCACTTTCCTTCAGGATTTGTGCTGTGCTTGTCACACTGCTATTGAAACTGCCAAATTTCTGTTCACAGTTGATTACAGAGTGGTTGGCTTGTGGCTAATTAAGTGGTGAGTGGGAAGGAGGTATTCTGGCATTATTAATTGGGATAAATTTATCCAACTTTGGGATTTCATGATAGATGGGAACCAATGCCATAAGTTTCCTGGGAAGGCTGTAAATCTCCTTCATTGCATGTTTTCAAAAACTGGCTGGACAAGACTCTGTCTGTGAGGCTGTAGGTATAGGCAGGGACCTGTGTTCACTAGTTGCAATGGGGAAAACACAGTGAACTCAGGTCTCTGGGTGTAGGGTATTCTGCCTTGAAGCAGAGCTTTGGACAAGATGCTGCTGCTGGAGGTCTCGATCAGCCATAGAATTCTACATTTGTTGTCTTTTATTCATCAAGGAAAAAAAGACAGATGTGTATGTGAGAGGTTTGCCTGTAAATCTTTTATGCCCACGCTGTGATGCAAACTGCATGCTTGAGTGAAAGAGAGGGTGTTTTTAGACAAGCACCTCCCCACCCATTACCCACCCATCATACATGTTTCAGGGCTGCACTGGCACCCTCTGCAGCCCTGCAACATGCATGATGGTTGGGGTAATGGGTGGGGAGGCGCTTGTCTAAACACACCCAGAGTTTCTCAAGTATATGTCAGTCAGAGTAAGTGTGATATTTATGCAAGTGCAGGTCTATATGCAGAAATCAGCCACTGGCTTGTGGAAGCATCCCATGTTGCTTCTAGACGAACTGATCTTGTTGTCAACTGGTGGAGCGTACGCAGCTGTGCATAAGCAGAATGCCAGTAGCTGCCTTTTACCCGTCTTGGATACAATGCCAATAGTCAGCAGCAACACAGCAGAGAACTGTCCAATGTAACCGTTCACTCTTCTGTTTTCATTATTTCTTTAAACACCAGAAAGGAAAAAGATAGAATATAACTCAGTAAAGAACCTTTCCCTTCCTCAGATGTTATAATATTTAGATATGGGTACAATGGGTGCTTGTAGACAGACAGCAGCCCCGTCTCTGCTCCGCTGCCCCTCCTCCCCCCTGGGGCGGTCCGTCTGTCTAAAGGCGGGCCATTAAATGTGCCCATGGAACAGAGGTGACGCAGGCTGTCGCTGCTCCGCTCCAGCCCTGCTCGTGGTGCTTCAGAACATCCAGGAGCACCGCCGGCACAGGGCAATGGCCACCCAAACCCAGGGCAATGGTCCAAGGTGGAGCTGACTCTTTTGGTGAATGGCCAGTGCAGCTCCATTCTTGGCAAGTGTTGCCTTGGGCAACACTATAGAGTTGTGGTTGGCAGCCTAGAGCATTGGGTGATCCGCCGGCAACTCTATGATGTGGCGCGGGGTGCACAGTACAGGTGGATCATGAGCCACAGCAGCTATTGGGTCTGTTTATCCCATGCAGGTAGGGCTGTAAGCAGACAGACACGGTGGTACATCCCCGAGCAGGTCCGGGGGTGACCAGCCCTGTATCTACCTGAAAACAATGTGTTATCTTGCTGCAGTATGGGACATCTTCCTTTTTCAATGAATGAAACAAGTGCAGATGTTCCAATGATCTATTGGTCAGTTCCTTCTTAAACAATGACACTGCTGGACAGCAAGCTGTTGGAATTAGTTGGTTATGACTATGCAAACTGAAGATGGCAAATCTCTTTAAATGCTGCATGCAGCTCTGATTTTATTTTTCCTTTCTTACAGTGTTTGTCTACTTTTCACTCACCCATTTCTCATAGCAGTCATGCTGTTTAATTTCTGGAATTCTAAATTGCTGGTGCCCTTTCCAGAAATCTTGTGATTTCTTCTTCTTTGCCTGTTTGGAGGCACGTCTGCTGGTAGATATGGCTACCACAGGAATGAGCTAAGAGTAGAACTCGCCATTTGGGTGATAAAGTTGGATAATTCTGAGCATCATGTATGTTGATAGCTTTGGACATCGCTAAATCACTAATTATGCTGTTTCCTGCTGCTGAATATTATTTGTGTGTGTTCTGGACGTTTGCCATGCTCGGCATTTCCATATGTGTATATATTCCCTTCTCATCTCAGTAATGACCCAATTAAAAACATTAAAATGAAAAATAGGTCTCTCTAGTCCTTCCTTTATGAAGCTACTTATTCCTAAACAGCCAGATTCGGACTTTTATTCATATTGATTAGAACATTACTTCTCAAGTAGGCCGATTGAAATCAACTACTCTCTAGAATTAGGCTGAAATTCTTTTTGTCTATCACATGCTCATTGAAAGTGAACATAATTCACTCCCAGTAGTCAAACAAGTTTTTGTCCAATGCAAGATCATTGGGACCAATTCTGTGCCACTGGCAAAATTCTCACTGACTTCTCAGGCAATAGAATTGGTCCAGTTTTTACTAAGAAATATTCCTTCAAATCCAGGCCCATCTCCTCAGTCAGTAATGAGTCAGAATATTAGAATCCTAGGGTTGGAAGGGGAACTCAGAGGGTCAGTTAGTACAAACCCAGTACTGAGTAGGGATGGGCGAACAGGTTCGGGTTCATCCGTTCGGTTCTGCTGCGTTTGGTTCGTCCGTTCGGTTCATACGTTCGGTTCAGCTGCATTCGGTTCGTCCGTTCGGTTCGTCCGTTCGGTTAGTTCTCCGAGTTTGGGTTCGGCTGTTCCGTTCGGTCGTCTGAACAGGCCGTTCCCTTTGGCTGTTTGGTTCGGCCGTTCGGCTGTTTGGTTCGGCCATTTGGGAAATGTTGTTATGGGTGGGTTTTTTGTTTTTTATATGTTTTTTTTGTTTTTTATTGGGTTTTATATGGTTTTCTTTTGTTTTTTATTTGTTTTTTTTGTTTTTATATGGGGTTTTTTAATTTATTTTTTTATCTAATATTATATGTATCTATCTACACTAAATCTAACTGGTATTAACTATTCTAAATGCTATGAACTAAATGGATTATCTAATAAGTACACAGGCCTATTCCTACAAACACTAAAACTAACGCTATCTCTATTGCTAAGCTAACTCCTACAACTCTCTACATCTCTCTCTCTCTCTCTCTCTCTCTCTCTCTCTCTTTCCCCCCATCCCATATCCATATCCATATCCATACATATATATGGATATATATATATATCAATATATATATATCCATATATGGATATATATGTGGATATATATGGATATATATACATCCCATATATATGGGAATTGGGGGAATCACAAACAGAAGAGGAGTCTGTAGTGAACTTAATACATACATACTCAATGAGTCTGTACAGTGAAATGCATAACAAAGGGTTTCAGTTTTTAAGTTTCATTTCAGTACAAAACTGAAATGAAACTTAAAGCAATCTAAAAATCCTACTCAATGCCTGCTGTTCAGGAACAGTGACTAGCTCAGAAGGTGTTGGGAAGGGGGGAGGCAGATAATTAGTTTTGTTTCTTGCAAGTGTCTCCACCCCCGGTGCCTGGAAGTCTGCTCCTCAGTGACTGACACCTCCCTGTCATGTTTGACCTTCCAGTGAACCTTTTTTTGCCACCTAAACTCACCCGAACGTGATCCGAACTGACAGAACTGTTCGGCCATTTCACCGTTCGGTGTTCGGTTTGTTCGGTATGTTTAGGTTCGGCTTCGTGTTCGTGTTCGGTCGTCCGAACAAGCCGAGTTCAGGCCGAACTCTGAACTTCCGAACCGTGTTCGCCCATCCCTAGTACTGAGGCAAGATTCGCCATACCCAAACTGTCCCAACAGGTACTGCTCACAGAAGAACAGAGTCTATAGGAAAATCTGCCACCCATAGAGATCAGGGGTGATCAAGTCTGAAATAACAGGAAGCAATTGTGTAAAATATATCCAGATGACTGAAACAAGGGAGTCATGCAAGCACACACACACCCCAACAAGTAGCTCGCCTCCCCCATCCCCCCATTGCTGTGATTACTTGAAGGAAAGGCATTTTTCACATACTCAAAGTGCTTTTCTTTATTATAATCATGAGAGAGAGAGAGAGCAGTTCACCTGGGCTCATTTCCCTCTGTTGGTGACAGTTGAATGAACACATTAGAAGTAGCAGCATCTTAGTGTTGCCACCATTTCTTCTGAACTTGTCTAGTGCCTTTAATATAGGCAGCCTGATGCAAAGAAATGAAATGAGTGAAATAATCCTAGCTAGCCACAATTATTTTGATTTTCCTAAAGTGATGGGAAAAAGCTTCACCTACTTAATTTCTTCATGCCAACTGCAGCTACAGGCACAGGAGCAGGGGAAGAAAATGGTGGTAACTTTACATGGATAATTTTTACATGGGCACCTCCCACCCATAAACACCAAAAACCTGGGTGTTCATGGTTGGGAGGTACTCGTGTGCACACCCCAGTGTACTCTCCTGCCACTGTGTGAATGGTACAGTGGGTGGGTGAGGGTGCGTGCATGCTCATGTGACCCACGCACTGCCCACTCAGTGACTCAACCCCATGCCCAGAGCAATTAATCAAAACAGTGGTTGCTCTGTGCGTGGGGGTGAGTGGGGATATGGGGGGGGAGAGTGGTGTGTGCCCATGTGCACTGCCCCCGCCGACACCGACACCTACCCCCCCAACTGCTGCCCATGTAAAAAAAGGCCATGGTCTATAAAAGGATTTTTAACAGCTATTGGCAAGTAGTCTGTGATAGCACTGCTCGCTACTGCTAAGCTATTCCAAGCTAACCTCTCACGTGCAATATTCTACATTGTTAAGGCCCAGATTTTAGGTGTTTAAGGCTGCAGTAATAGGGATACTTACTTGGAAGCAAGCAAATCCCATTGAAATAAATGGAACTTTCTTCTAAGTAAAGATCTGTAGCACTTCCTCCCATCCTCCCTCCCTCCCCACCACCTGTGTTTGGCTCTCCCCTCCTCCCACTCCCTTTTTTTGGGAGGAGCCTTTCTAGGCAACCAGGAGGATTCTACCATGGCCTACAATCCTCTATTGCAGAAACTATCTATCCACCCCAAGCCTCTAAGTGTAATCCTCTGTAAGTGTGTGCCGTAAACTTTTCCCAGAGGGGGGCATTGGGCAAGGAGGGATGACTAGATCTTCTATACAACTGACTTCCATCCACCACCCAGTCCCTACCATGGCCAAGGCCCAGGGGGAGGGTACACTTTACCAGGCCTGAAGATCCAGGAGGGGCCAGCCCAGGCTGAAACCCCATGACATTACCATGAGGATGGGATCATGGTGTGTGGAAGGGGGACCATGTTAAAAGATTTCGATGGCCGCTCACTCAATGACCTCGTGACCTTTTGGTACTCTGTGTTGATGGAGGCCATTGACTCTGTGGCTCCCAGGCATCCTCCCCTGAATCACAGACAATGCAGGTCCCCATGGTACACAGAGAAGCTGCAGTGGATGAAGTGAAAAGGGCAGCGGTTAGAGCGAAGGTGGCATCGTTCTCATACTGAAGTTGACTGATTGTGATGTAGAGTCTGGTTACGTACCTATGCCATGGCAGTGCGGGCAGCAAAGAAGGTTTTCTTTGCTGCTCTCATTGGGTCCACTAAGTCCCGTCTGGATGAGCTTTTCCGGGTGGTCAGTCCAGCCTCCCTCCACCTGGATTCAGAGTTATCAAATGCTCACTGTGACTTGTTTAAGAACTTTTTTTCAGATAAAATCACTCAAATCCATCACCGTTTTGACACAGCATTTTTAACAGTGGGTGAGCCAGAGGCAGTTGAAGCCCCATCCTGTCCTGTTTTGTGGAATGAATTTCAAGCTGTGTCGCCCTCAGATCCAGGGGATGCTCTTGGGACTGTTCGAGCCACCTATTGTGAATTAGATCCATGTCCATCCTGGCTGGTTAAGTCCAGCCGGGAGACATTGGGGCCGTTGCTGTCCGGGATACTCAACGCCTCCTTTAGGGAGGGGAGGGTGCCGGACTGCCTCAAGGAGGTGGTGGTGTGGCCCCTGCTCAAAAAGCCATCATTGAACATTTATGTCCTGGCCAGCTATCGGCCAGTCTCTAACCTTCCCTTTTTAGGGAAGTTTTTTGAATGGGTGGTGGCTTGACAGTTTTAGGAGCATTTGGACTGGGTCAATTTTCTTGATCCCTCGCAGTCTGTCTTTCATCCGGGTTATGGCATGGAGACTGCGCTTGTGGCCTTTGTCGACAACCTCTCCCAAGAGTTAGACCAGGGTCATTCGACCCTGTTGGTCTTGTTAGATCTCTCAACTGCATTCGATACTGTTGATCATGAGTTGTTGCTGACACGTCTGTGGGACCATGCAGGGATGAGTGGGACTGTTCGTGAATGGTTCCGCTCTTTCCTGGCTGGGAAAACTCAGCATGTGGTGCTTGGTGATTATTCATCTTCTCCCCAGGCCCTCGTGTGGAGTTCCGCAGGGTTCCATCTTGTTGCCTCTTCTGTTCAATGTATATATGCAGTCTTTGGGGGAAGTTGTCAGAGAGTTTGGTGCAAGATGTCATCAATATGACATCTGCCATATGTGTTCTGCCAAGCCTTTGGTGAGAGAGGTGAGTGACGGGTGGTGGTGGTGGTGGTGAGGATGGGTTTTTTATTTTCTTTTATGTCCTCTCTTTTATGTATTTTATATATTTTATGTATATTTTTAAACTTAATGTTAATTTTTGTAAGCTGCCTCAAGCTGCTTAGGTAGGAGAGGTGGGATATAAATAATAAATATAAATAAATATCCTTTTCATCAGACCCAGGTCCTGCAGTCTCAGTGCTTATCCCGTGTTTGTCAGCTGTGGGGGATTGGATGAGGGTAAGCTGCTGGAAGTTAAATCCCGACAAGATGGAGGTGATGGTTGTGAGGAAAGCTGGGGGAGTGATGGTCCCCATTATTTGATGGGGTCCATCCTCCCCTGGTTTCCCACATCTGTAGTCTGGGGGTGCGCCTGGATCTGGAGTTCTGCTTGGATGCTGTGGTGAAGGGTGCATTTTGCTAATTACATCTGGTACGTCAACTTAGGCGGTATGTCTCAGACTCGGATCTGACCACGATCATCCATGCTTTTATTACCTCAAGGCTGGACTACTGTAACGCACTCTATGTGGGTCTATCCTTGGTGATGGTCCAGAGACTGCAACTGGTGCAGAATGCAGCAGCTCGTCTCCTGAAGGGGACTGGCTGATTTGAGCACATTACTCCAGTGCTTCTGTCTCTGCACTGACTACCGATAGTCTTCTGGCCCACATTCAAGGTGTTGGTTTTGACCTTTAAATCCCTACATGGCCTGGGCCCCACTTACCCTCAGGACCACCTCACCCTCTAGATCCTGGATTGGCCTCTGCAGTCAATTGAGGGCACCCTCCTTGAGGTCCCCTGGGTTTCTTGGGTGTCAACCATGAGGAGGGCATCCTTGGTGGCCGCACTGTGGCTGTGGAATTCCCTCCCATTGGAGGTCCACCTGGCCTCCTTTATTTCCATAGACAGTGTAAGACCTAACTGTTCCAATAGGCTTTTAGGGATGTGTGAACAGAACCAGGTTTGGATATTCAGCCATTTGGTGATTCGAGTCGAAGTTTGAGTTTGGATTAGGTATTTGGTTCTGTCAGTCTAGGTTTGTTGTTTAGTTTGGTGCAATCAGGAAGTGAAAATAACATTTGGTTTTTGAAATAAAGGGGAAAAACTGAAAAAGGTATTTTTGGCTATAACATTTTTGTTTCTTATTTGATTTTGATGAAATTTGGGAAGATTGTACCCCCAATGAAGGGCACTATTTTTACCAAAATTCAAAATTATTAGATAAAGAGAACCGATTTCAGAAGCAATTGAATGTTGTAATTTTAAGAATATTTTGATACACATTCATGGCTACAACTTCTTTATCTTGCATCCAATGTTCATGAAACTTGTGCATATTACGTCCCTCCATATGCACAATACTTCTGCTAATTTTCAGAAAAAGTGAATAATAAGTACCAAGGGTATAAGACATTAATCTGAAAATACATTTCCAGCTGTAACATTTTGATATTCTATTCTGTTTACAGGATATTTGGCAAGAATGTATCAAATGCCTTTCCTGTCATTTCAAAAAATGTATAGGAGATTTTGATAAAGGGATCCAATTATATAAGCAATTGATGTTGTCCCTGTGAAGATTGCATAAGAATTCCGCTGCCAAGGTCATTCACTCTGCCCGTCGGTTCGGTCATGTGCATCCTCTTCTCTTCTCTCTTCACTGGCTCCCCCTTCCTAAACGTATCCTGTTTAAACTCCTGGTATTCACGTTCAAAACACTCCATGACCAAGCTCCCCCTTACCTCTTGGACCTAATCTCCCTACGCACTCCTGCACGCACTCTCCGCTCTTCCTCTGTCCCCTTCCTCACTCTCCCTCATTTCTCCTGATCACCTAAACGCCTTCGACCCTTCTCCCTCGCTGCCCCCCATGCCTGGAACTCCCTCCACACCCACATCCGCCTTGCCCCCTCCCTCCGCTCCTTCAAATCCCTCCTCAAGACCCACTTTTTCCTCGCCGCCTTTCCCAATGCCTGCTAGTCGTTCCCCATATACTTACTGTCTGCCCTCCTCTGCAGACTGCTGCAACCAACCTGATTGTAACCAAGCCAAGCACACGCACCTGAGACTTCGCATCCACCTGAATGTTTGTTTGTCTTCTCCCCTGTCTCTCCCACTGTCGCTTCTCCCTGTCTCCCCCTCCTGGTCTTTTAGATTGTAAGCCACAGGCAGGGACCGCGTCTATGTCTATGTTCTGTACAGCGCCAGGTACATGACCGGCGCTATATAAATGTTTATAATCGTCATCATCATCATCAATCATCATCATCATCATCAGCGGATTCAATTTCCATAGGTCATCTGCATATGTGCTTTGCCTCAGTTTACTCAGTCTCCTCCATTCTCCCTGGTCCCTTCTCTCTCCTTGACTACTAGTCCTCCAGTTAACCTGACTCCCTATTCCTTTGTTGTGCATGGCCCAGGGACAGTGGTTTGTTAGCTTCCTCTGAGTGACTTTTCACATTCCTGGTTCCTCCTGCACTTACTAGTTCAAACATAATTGTGTTTTCTGTATAAGAAATACATCAGTGTGTCCACAGTCTGCTTAATTTGTACATCAAGGAAATGTTTGCGTACTGACAGACTTTAGCTTGTTTGAAGGCCTTTTTCCTTATTGTAATTTAAATTTGGTTGGTTAATGCTTGCTTTAAATTATATTACCTAAGTTAACTTCCTCAAAATCAATAGGACTTACTTCAGGTTTATCATTGAAGCTCAGACATGTTTTTTTTTTGGATAATGTATTTTTGGTCTTCTCTGTTTTTTTGTGGGTGTGTTGTGAATTATTACAATGGGTTTTGTGCAAATTTTCTTTTTGGTCTGATTCTTAGTTTTGGAGTTTTGATGTTTTGAAGTTCCTGCTTTTATGTAAAATCCTGGTGCCCAATGTTTTATCGGAGTATGATATCTTTGGCTGCGTTCATTTTGCAGGCTTCAAAATTGACCTGTACGTAGCCTGGGTACTCTGAATAGGGCTTTTGGATGTTTGCCAGGGTCTGCTGCTGTTGGAAACTTTTTATTAAGGTTGGACGTTTCTGAACAGGCACTTATGCTCATTGGCTGAACAGACACACATCAGCAGTTACGTCCTGTCTCATTGGCATTATTCCATTCACTCTGATTGACTGTCAGGAGTTTACCTCACTGGATGTCACAGTACTGAAAGGATTGGCTGGCCTGAGCCAGCTGGAGTACATGTAAGGAGGATCCTTTGATGTAAAGAGGAGCCTCCTCCCAAGGGTGGCTGGGAGAACCCTTCTGTTCACAAGCTGCTGACTGCCGGCAGAGAGAAAATGAATCCATGCTGGATTCTTGTCCAAAATCTGTGCCTTGTCCAATGGGCAGGTACCAGATGTAGTCCAGGCAGGGAGCTGGAGCAGGGAACAGTGCACTGTCTAGCATAAACTCCTAAGACTCAACAGTACCCAGTGCCTCCACACCACACACTTCCCTCCAACTGCAGGTTTTGCAGGCCCCTCACAGCACACACTTCTCTCCAAGTGCGGGTGTGCTATTTTGAACCGTAACCTTGAATTACTAGAAAAGACACAGACTTTGGCTGGGTGGGGATGGAGAGAAGGCACTGAACTCAGATAAGGCAGAGGAGTGGGTGCCCGAGGAGTGGGTCCCAGAAGGCTCAAAAAAGCTAAGCCCAACCGCGTTTTCCAATGGAAAACGTGATTTGTGCAGCTGAGTGCTCAGCCCGGCTGAGCTCCTCCATCCACACAGCACGTATAGTAGTGGTGGGACCCCGGGCCCATTACCGGTTACCGGATTTACCAGTTACCGGTTCTACGAAAACCGGATTCCCGGATTAAATCCGGTAACCGGTACCGGTTTTATTTCATTGGTTTCAATGGGGCGCTGTGTCCCCATTGAAACCAATGAAATATTAATTCCCTCCCCCTCCCAGGCTGCGCGGGTGGAAGGGGGGACACCCCCCACCCACCCTGCCCAGCCTGG
>QEPC01015629.1:226300-246599 GCA_003113815.1 Sphenodon punctatus
AGACTGTGTTTTCTTCCATCCGATGTTAACCCTGGGAACTCGTTGCTGCTGTGTTTTGCCAGTGTTTTCTGTGTTTCCCTGTGTTTGGGGTTTATACATTATTTATTTTAAGCTTGATGTGCATGTAGACTGTGTTTTCTTCCATCTGATGTTAACCCTGGGAACTCCTTGCTGCTGGGTTATGCCATGCCACTGGGTTATGCCATGCCATTATACCGTCCCCCTGGCTCCGCCCACCATCCCCTTGGCTCCTCCCACTGTCCCCTTGGATCCGCCCACCAGCAGCCGGACGGCCTTACTGCCCCTCCAAACGCAAAACCCACCAGCCGCCCCTGCCATTCTGTTTTTCTTCTGTGTACAGAGTAACCAAGGCTCAAGCACATCCTATCCCCCAGCCTTCTATCCAACATGGGGCTCTGAACCTGTTCAGAGAGCCCCTCCACTTCTTTCTCTTCCTCTCCAATGTCCCTATTGCAAACACAACCCATCCCCTCGCTACATTCTATTGGAAAATCACATTCACATAAATCTACCCCAACCTTGCTCCTACTACCCTAGCTGTGGCTCCCCTCCCCCCTTCCTATGTCCTGGGCTGCTCTGGACTGTAAGCTTAGTAGAATGAGTTTTCAAGCTGGGCAGGCCAATACAAGGATTCTTGCTGCCCTAGGCAAACCCCATCTTATGCGCCCCTCCCGCAACCAGTGCATACACTGTGCACCTCACAATGCAACCCACATGTATGTTACACACAACCCATGCATGCACACATCTAGCACATGCACAGCCTACTTCTCGGGTACTGAGGGGCTGGTAGCCCCATTCCCCCCTATCCCTGATACAGTTGCAGAGCTTACCAGTAGTGGCAGTGGCAGCTGGATCAGGGATGGGAGAGGTACCCCCTTCACCTTGCAGGAGAAGCAGCAGTAGCAGTTAGATCAGGGGCAGGAGAGATGGCAGCGGAAACTGGATCAGAGCTGGAGCCACCTATGGGGAACCTCTCCCATCCCCAATCCAGTGGAGAACTTATTGGCAAGGCACCTATGGCAGCAACTTGATGGAGGTGCATTTCCTGCCCCATCCAGCACAGAGCTCGTTGCCATTGGTAGCTTTGGATTACACAACTGCTCTTAGCTTGATTAAACAACGCAATGCTGATCAAGAACAACAGGATATGATTGCTGCCATTAGTTATCAAAAATATCTTCAATTTATATACTATTTAATGTTGAGCCCAATGATGCCTCTTATTTTAAGTATTTGACTTTATGGAAGTATTGACATGCCTTTACATTGGAAAAATTTAGTTTACTCGTGTCCGTGGTTACAGAGAGCAGACAAATGCCCATTCACAATACATCCCCGTATATCCCTGTACACTGATAGTTTCCCAATGGGAACCTTCCTGAAGTGTCCAACCGTGTTGATCTCTTGGGTACATTTACCAGACTGTCATTATATTGGAGATCCATACTAACAGGGAAAATGTTTTTTTGCTTTCAGAAGAAATGATCATCACTAATGCAGTAAGCATAGCCTTTTCAGGTTCATAGGTGAAATTTACCATTAACCACCAATGGGTTAATAGCAATTCTGACCGAGAACATTTATCCCTGATAATTTTCATAATTTCCAATGGTATCATACCATGCAATCCTTCTTGTATGATTTGCATTAGGGATGTGCGAACGCAGTTCGGAAGTTCGGAGTTCAGTCTGAACTCGAATAGTTTGGTCGACCGAACCAAACTTTCGAACCAAACTCAAATTTGACCAAACTGTTTAGTCGAATTCAAACCAATTCGGAAGGCAAAAAAATAATAATAAAAAATAATGGTTTTGAATGTCCGAACTCGGTTCGGAAGTTCGGAATTCGACCGAACTCAAATAGTTTGGTCAACCGAACCGAACTTTCGGACCGAACTCTTTTTGAATCGAACCGAATATCTGAACTCGGTTCTGTTCACACATCCCTAATTTGCATCACAATGCTGTGAACTATTCCTTGAGCTTGTATACATGCCAATGCTAAAGAGATGTTTGTTTGGAAAGTGTGGATGGCCTGGGCAAGGAGTAAATCATTTGTTGCCATATGGGGAAGATTTCAGTGAGAACCTGCTGTTCCATTCCTAGATCTGCCAATGATTCACTTAATTGGCTTTCCCAATTTCTGAATTTCTTGGGTTGCATATGACAATTTGCTAGCTAATATTTCCACATTAACGTCATTAAGTACACCAAGGACAACTTCCATTCCTCCTAGTGCAGCTCCTGTTGTATCTCTTTTAGCATGTCTGGGTACTGCTTTTCTGGCATACAACATATCTGGAGGGTTACTGCATTAAGGGCTCTAAAATGCCCACTTACCATCCAGCCGTTCTACATTGCTGCCTGTTGCAGGGGGCTGGGAACTGGCTGGGCTCACCCCGTTTTCACCTGGGGTCATTGTTGAAGGTTGGAGCCCTGAAACCAAGCTGGGAGAAGGACTTGGCCAGTGGGATTTCCCGGCTCCCTGGTGCTGTTTTCCCCCTCTCGGTGGCAGAGGGAGGTGGGGAGGGGGCTGCTCAGGTATTCCTCCTGGTGGCAACTTCTGGCCGACCCAGCCCCTACAGTGCTGAAAAGAGGCATGCCTGCCGGCAGTGCCACACTTACCATCCAGCCACGCTACGTTGCAGGGGGCTGGGAGCTGGATGGGCTCGCCCCGTTTACATCTGGGGCTATTGTTGAAGGTTGGAGCCCTGAAACCGAGCTGGGAGCATGATTTGGCCAGTGGGATTCACTGGGCCCCTGGTGCTCTTTCCCCCCTCCTGGTGGCAGAGGGAGGGGGGCAGGGCCAGGGAGTCCTCCCACCAGTGGCTTCTGGCCAGCCCGGCCCCTACAGGGCTGAAAAGTGGCATGTCTGCCAGCAGCACCACAGGCTCGTGCCTAAAGGCCCTTGGGTGTGGCCCTTGGTGAAGTCTGGGGGGATCTGGGGCATGAGTCCATGTTGGATTTCAGGTGTTCTGGTAGAGCATATTGGTGTGGCAATTGGCAGGAGGTTAGTTGAGGGGGGTTATTTTGTAATAGTGTGTTCGGGGGTGGTTGGGGAGTTAGGCAGGTGGAAAATGGAGAGGGACTGTGTAAGGGGGAGGGGGGATTGGAAGATATGATGGGACGAGGGGTGGGGTTTTTCCACGTTGTTGGGGTGGGTTGAGAGGTGGAGGTCTCTCCCGCTGCTGGGGCAGGACAGCCAGAGGCAGGCCGGGGCCAGCCAGGGAGAGGGACACGGTCATTGGGGTTGTGATGGGATGACAGAGATATGGGCCCCATTGGAGGGATGTTAGATCAGTGAGGCGGGACAGGTGCTTGTTACCTGTCCTGCTCACTGTCCTCCAAGCAGCTGGACAGATGGCTCATGTTCAGAGGGGCCCTGATTTTGTTCTGATGTTTTTGAATGCGAGGCCAGTGGTCAATAAGACAACAACTTTCCAGGAATTGATCCTGGACCATGCAGCCGACCTCGTATGTATCATAGAAATCTGGCTGTACACTGAGTCAAGGCCTATTTTGGCTGACCTTCTTCTGTCTGGGTATTCCATGCAGCATCAGCCATGGTCAGAGGGACAGAGCGTGTGTGCGTGCGCGTGTGTGTGCGCGTGGTGTAGCAATGATATTTAGGCAGTCATGGTTTGTTCGGAGGTATCCAGTGCAATTAATATTGGGTATTGAGGGTCTCCATCTGGTGATTGATTTGACGGGAGGCCGTTTGGGAGTATATTGTACACCTGGTATATCGTGCACCTACCTGTATGGCAGCCTCCCTACATACTCTAGCAGAGTCGTCTCGGAGGTGATGTTATGGTCCCCAAAGACATTAGTCTTGGGGGACTTCAATATCCACGCTGATGCCGAACTTGGAGGAGTGGAGCATGAGTTCATGGCCTCCATGGAAACCATGGGCCTGTCCCAGATGGTCATTGACCCAATGCATCAGGCGGGACATACCTTAGACCTTATGTTTTGCACCAGTCTTGAGGTGGGGGTTCCGTTAATGGGGGAAATATCAGCTGTTCCCTTGTTATGGATGGATCATTACCTCCTGCAGGCCTCTATCCTGGTGCATGTCGGCCCCTGGAAGGGTGCAGAACCAATTTGAATGGTTTGACCTCGGAGACTAATGGAACCGGAGCGGTTCCGGAATTATCTGGGTGAGATACCCGCTGATCATGACAACTGTCTCATTTATGACCTCGTTGTGTTATGGAATACTCTGTTGATGGGGGCCATAGATCAGACAGCTCCTAGGCATCCACTTCCCAGGTGATAGCAACACAGGCTCCTTGGTTTTCTGAGGAGCTGCAGGTGCTGAAACAAGAAGGGCAGCGGTTAGAGTAATGGTGGCATTGTTCGCATGCTGAAACCGACAGATTGCGTCATAGAGTTAGATTGCGAGCCTATGCCATGGCTATGCGGACAGCAAAAAAATAGTTTTTTTGCTGCCCTCATAGCATCTGCAAAATCCCATCCAGTGGAGCTTTTCTGGGTGGTGCAAGGGCTGGTCAGTCCGGCCTCCCTCCACCTGGGAGTGGAGTCATCTAGTGCTCTCTGTGAGATGTTTGTGGATTATTTTGTAGATAAAATCACTTGGATTCACCATGACTTCGATGCCACACTTATTACATTAGGGAAATCAGAGGTTATGGAAGCCCCGCCTTGTCCAAGTTTGTGGGATCAATTTCAGTCAGTGACACCCACCGATGCAGAGGATGTTCTTGGGGTGGTCAGGGCCACCTTTTTTGAATTAGATCCATGCCTGTCCTGGCTGGTTAAGGCCTACCAGGAAACATTGGGGTCATTGCTGACTGGGGTGGTCAGTGCCTCCCTTCGGGAGGGCAGAGTGCCAGGCTGTCTCAAAGAGGTGGTGGTGCAGCCTCTGCTCAAGAAACTATTGCTTGATGTTGACTCCCTTGCCAGCTATCGACCTGGCTCTAACCTTGGTTACTGAACAGGTAGTGACTCAGCAGCTACAGGAGCATCTGGATCATATTGGTTTTCTTGATTCCTCAACGTCTGGATTTTGTCCGGGTTATGGCACTTAGACTGCACTTGTGGTGTTGGTCAATGATCTGCGCTGGGAACTGGATCAGGGTTGTTCGACCCTGCTGTGTCTGTTAGATCTGTCGGCTGCATTTGATACTGTTGACCATGAGATGTTGGTGATGCACCTGTGAGACCATGCAGGGGTGGGTGGGATGGTTTTTGAATGATTCCACTTCTTCCTGACTGGAAGAACTCAGAAAGTGGTGCTTGGGGATCATTTTTCATCATACCGAGACCTCTTGTGTGGAGTCCTTCAGGGTTCTGTCGTGTCCCCTCTCCTGTTCAACGTGTGCATGCAACAACTTGGCGAGGTTGTCAAGGGGTTTGGTGTGCGGTGTCATTAGTATGCAGATGACACCCAGCTTTATCTCTCTTTTTCATCAGATCCAGGCCCGGCAGTCTCGGTGCTTACCGGGTGTCTGATAGCAGTGGGGGATTGGATGAGGGTTAACTGACTGAGGCTGAATCCTGACAAGATGGAGGTGATGCTGGTGGGTAAGGCAGTGGAGAGGATGGCTCCCACTATTATGGGGTTTGTCCTCCTCTGGTCTCCCAGGTGCCGAGTCTGAGGGTGATCCTTGATTCACAGCTCCGCTTGGATGTTCAGGTGGAGGCTGTGGCAAGGGGTGCCATTCACCAATTATATTTGATGCATCGACTTTGACTGTATGTTTTGGACTCTGACCTGACCACTGCCATCCATGCTTTCATCACCTCTAGACTGGACTATTGTAATGCACTCTATGTGGGGCTTCCCATGACGACAGTTCAGAGACTGCAGCTGGTGCAGAATGCAGTGGCCCGCCTCTTGGTAGGGACTGGGTCGCCGGAATATATTACATCAGTTTTCTGATCTATGCACTGGCTACCTGTAGTCTTCTGGTCCCGATTCAAGGTGTTAGTACTTGCGTATAAAACCCTAAACAGACTAGGCCCTTCCTATCTCTGGGACTGCCTTACCCCTCGGGTTCTAGATCAGCCCTTGAGGTCATCTGGGGGTACCCTCCTTGAGGCCCCCTGTGTTTTCCAGGGGGCCACGATGGAGAGGGCATTCTTGGTAGCCACACTGCGGCTGTGGAACTCCCTTCTGGTGAAGACGCTATTGGCCCTGGATCTCCCCTCTTTTTGGCGTAGTTGTAAGACCTGGCTGTTCCACCAGGCGTTTGGCGGGGGAGATGGGTGAAGGGTGGGGGGAATTGTGTGGGAGGGATTTTTTAATCCTTCCTGTCATAAGTTGTTTTATAGGTTTTAATGTTTATTTGTTTATTGTAAGCCACCTCAGGCTTCTGTGTTAGGAGTGGTGGGGTATCGATTTTTAAATAAAAAGATATAAATAAAATAAAATCAACTGTCATTTGATATGTTTTCCCATCTGCCTTTAAAACTAGCCACAAGGGGGCATTATTTACACTTTCTCTCTGTACTACCACTCCTTGCCCCAATTTTTTAAAAAAGTTTCTTCTATCCCTTCTTCAGCAACCTGGGGGTAATTAATATTGTCTTTGGGGTTTTGGATCAGGGCCCTGTATTAAAACCTGAGGGTCAGTTTTACCGCATTCTGCCTTATGCTTAGTCCATAGGTTGGGAAACCATTGGACCCATAGATCCTCAGGTTCTATTGGAGTAGGCTTGGAGGCCTTAAGGGCCGAACAGCATTGATAAGCTGAAACCACGCCTGGGCCCTCAGAGCCCAGAAACCATCACATAATGGAATTAGCCAAATCCATACACACCCCATTTTGCTTCATCAAAGGCACCCCTATAATTAATTCCTCCAAAGAAGTAAGTTGCACACACACAGAAGTGTGCAAGGGAGTATCTGCTCTGCACAATGTTGTTCAACAAATCTAGCTTCCTGTGCCCCTACAGTAGAGGTATGCACCAGGGGCCCATGCCATTTTTGTTTTCATGTTTTCATTTTCATTATTTAAATATGTCATTGTCATTTTCATAAATATCAAATTCTCATTTTCTTTTTTGCTTTCATTTTCATTTTCCATTGGTTTCAATGGAAAACACATTTTCAGCTGTACCTTTTTTGTTTTTCATTATATTTAGCTGACACTAGGAGGGAGTGTACCTCCAATGAAAGGCAGTACGTGTACCAAATTCCAAAAAGATTGGATAAAGAAATCAAATTATATAAGCAGTTTAATTATATTATTTTGCAAAAACCTTCATATACATTCTGAGCTGTTAACGTCTTTGCCTCACATTTAATGTAGATGAAACTTGGCATGTTTACACCTCTTCCCATATTTACTATTTCCATCAATGTTCAGGAGGATTGGATAAAGGGTCCTGGTGCTATAAGCAATTAACTTATAACTATATGCCTGACTGTAACATCTTTGTAGTCCAACCAGTGTACGTTAAATTTGGCAGGGATGTATACAGTGGTGGCTGGTGGTTTTTGAGGCTGGTGGGGCAGTGGGTGGGTTGAACCTTCTGCCGGCAGCTTTGCTTCCAGTGGGCCAGAGCCAGAGGCAGCGGTAGGCCAGTGGCGTGGCTTAACCCGGCAGCAAGGAGTTCCCAGGGTTAACATTGGATGGACATTGCATTAGTTAATGCTGGGAACTCCTTGCTGTGTGAAGCACTCCCACTGGGGGATAGAGAGCCCTCTTACTGAGGTCCCATCCACTCTCCCCCACCGGATCCAAATTAACCATAGCAGGTTACAAAAATAGATTACATTGCAATCGCCTGCCTTTATCCTGAACCCTCGAATCCTTGATTTTCATGGCATCATTTTCATTCTCTTCTCAGAAGAGAATGAAAGGGAAGAGAAGGACAACAGAGGAGAGTAGGAGGGAAAGGGCTTTGGTTTGGTGCATGAGAAGAGTAAGGGGAAGAGATGGGTTCAGTGGGGGACAGGGGAAAGCGGTTTCCTTGTTGTCAGCAGCCTTCTCTTCTGCCATGCTCCTACCTACTTTTCCTCTGTTCACAAGGAGAGCAGTTGCAGGCCTGTATATCAACCAAACACTCCCCATCCAAACTAGCATCCCCAGTAACTACACTGTATCCCCAGCAGCCAAATGCCTCTCCAAACACACAGGTCTTTTAAAAGAAGTTTGGCAAGTTTCAGGGCTGCATTGCCACCAAACCAGGCCCATCGAGACCAGCATCCCCAGTACCTACACCGTATCCCTCGCAACCAAATGCCTGTCCAAGCACACAGGCCTTTTAAAAAAGTTTGGCCAGTTACAGGCCTCTGTTGACACCAAACCAGCCCCATCAAAATTTAAACAATGCATTTCTGTTTCTCAACAAAAACCCCAGACAAGATGCTCAAAGTCACACAGTCACAAGCAGAGAGGCCAGAAACTACTTTCTGGAGAGCAGCAGTGAAACAGTGAATGGACCATTTTAAGAAAAGTGTAACCATGACCAGTAGATCCACAAATTTACAAAATGGCCTCTACTCATGCTTGGGAGGGGAGAAGGAAAGCAGCAATGCATCATGCAAAAACAGAGCAAGCAAAGCAAACCATTTTAAGGCAACAATGTTATGTGCAGTCCTTAGCACACCATAAAAACAGCAGCGGGGATTTCCACTTGTCCACCAAAACACGCTACACAGCTCTGTTGCAATGTAAGAAGTAGTTTCTGCTGAAACTAAACACGGAACATTATGCAAGGACTAGCCATTTGTGAAAAAACCTGCCTCAACATCCCACCAAACTGCAAAGGGTGGGGCCATTTTAAAATGCAAGGAATATTCCAGTAAAGATTGGAAACCCTTCCATCTAAGCCCCTAGGTCCCCCACCCATAAAACAGAAAACAGTTTACGTAAAAAAAAAAGCCAAAAAAGAGACCAATTTTAACCAAAAGTAGCCACGGGTAGTGGGGGTACCAGAAAATGGCCACAGCCTTTGCACATGCTTGAGGGGATGTGGGAGAGGAGTGGGGGAAACTAGCAGTGCACATACAAACACGAGCACAGAACAAGCAAAATTAAACCAGATCTTAAACCAACTGAACCATATTATGTGAAGTCTTAGCACAGCACACCACAAAAGTAGCAGCGAGGAATTCCACTTGTCCCCCCAAACATGCGTCACTGTTACAGTTCTGTTGAAGCCCCATTCTCTCTCCCGCCCAGCAGCCCCCAAGCAGCACCCATTCTCTTCCCCCCAAGCAGCACCCATTCTCACCCCCTTGTAACAAAGCCACAAACAAGCCACGCCAGCCAGCACTCTCTCTCCACCAAAATGGCACAGATCACCAGCATGCCAAATGAGGAGAGCTCTCTTTTAACCCCACCCTAAGGAGTGGGGTAAAGGCAGGCAGCCTGAGCCCTCAACAGCAGCAGCTCCACTTGTTACTGGGAAGTCAGAAGCATCTGTTTAGGAAAGAGCCAATAGAGCTTCTCTTATGTCCTCTGTCACAATGCTGCAGGATGTAATTATGAAAATAATTGGCCAGCCTGGATGTGTAAACTATGTCTTGTGATTTCTGGGACGCTATCCCTAAAGTCCCAGTTATGTTCCTTCTATGCCTGCCTCAGGGCCGCCCCCTATGCCCGCCTCGAAGCCACTAGATTGGTCCTGTAAGGCTAGAAACATGCAGTAATTGGCCAATGAATGTATCTGTCAGTCTTTTAGGTTGTTCCACAGCCTCCCTCCTACAGCCTCCCTCCCCCTGCCATGCCAGGTGTCTGCCTTTGATTGGCACTGCATGTGCTGTTATTTATCTGAATAATGGTCTTCAAGGGGAGAACTTCAATTTCTTATAGAATTGGTCCCCTTTATCAAATTTTCCTGTAGTTTGACAGAAATGACAGTGAAGGTATGTGATATTTCTGCCAAATGCCCTATAAACAGAATGGAATATAAAAATGTTACAGCTGGAAATGTATTTTCAAGTTAATGTGTTATACCATCAGGACCCTTTGTCCAATCTTTCTGATAATTGGAAGGATTGTTAAGGGTGTTGAGGAACATAAAACTCACAGGTTTCATACAAGTTGGATGGAAGATAAAGAATTTGTAGCAATGGATGTGTATTGAGCTTTTCTTAAAAGCACAATATTCAATTGCTTCTAAAATCGGTTCCCTGTATCTAATTGTTTCAAATATTGGTACACTTAATTCACTACATTGGTGGTACAACCTCCCCAATTTTCATCACAATTGAATAAGAAAAACAAATGTAATAGCCAGGAATATGTTTTTCAGTATTTTCCCTTTATTTCAAAAACAAAATGTCAGCTTCATTTCTATTTTCATTACTATTATTATTTGCCATTGTCTTTATTGCAATAATGATAATGAAAATGACCATTTTTGTTGTCGTTATTGCAATAACAAAAATGATATGCACACCCCTACGCCTCTAGTATAATCAGTTAAGCCAATGGGGATTGAAGGCACAGTGTTTAGAATAGAAATGGGAATGATAGTTGTCCTCTCTACATTTTGAAGGGCTCCCATGTTCATGAGACCCTGTTTTGTTAATCCCTAGATCCCCACAGAGGCCCATACAGAGGGTCTCCCCCATGTATCATATTTACTAATAACCAATAAGTGGGAGCCACCCAAGGGGAGAAGCCCCTCTATGTGCTGGAAGGGGGTTAAGTGGGAGAAGTGTGTGCAGCCACTAGCACAGGCTCTTCTCTTGCAGCCAGCTCACTCTCTCTTTCTATTTCTGCTAGCCGTCGCAATAGCTCATTAGTGGGCTTCCTATTAGGGATGTGCGAACAATGGGGGGTTCGGTGTTTGACCTGTTCGGTGTTTGCCCCCTCAAAACCATTTGGGTTCAGGCCGTTTGGGGGGGAACCCGGTTTTCCCTCCCCCCTCCAGGCTGTGCAGGAGGAAGGGGTGCTGGGGCTCATCTCCCCTCACACCCTGCCCACCCTGGCAAAAAAAATTTTAAAAACAAAAACACAACTGCCCCCCCACCCCAGGGATCGACCTACATGGTGGTGCTGGGGCTCCAGTGTTGGGTCCGGCGGCATCAGCGGCTGTGGATCCAGCTCCGGCAGCGCTCCGGAGCACTTCAGGCCTCTTCTAGGCCTTCCAGGAACTGAAGGAGGGGCCGGAAGCCCTCCTTCAGTTCCTGGAAGCCTAGAAGAGGCTTGAAGTGCTCCAGAGCACCGCCAGAGCCGGACCCACTGCCACTGCCACCACCAGACCCAGGGCTGGAGCTCCGACACCACCAGGTAGGTCGATCCCTGGGGTGGGGGTTTTGGGATTTTTTAAAAAATGTCACCAGACTAGGTGCAGGGGAGGTGATCCCCAATTCCCCTTCCACCCTTGCATCCTGAAGGGGGATGGAAAATCAGGTTTCCCCCTGTCCCCCACCCCCCACCCGAACACGTTCAAAACTCCAACTTCGTTCGGCCGATTCAGGCGGGGGGCAGCTCAGGTTCAGGGTGTTTGCTAATGGCCCAAACATCCCGAGTTCGGGCCGAACACCAAACCCCTAAACTCTGTTCTCACATCTCTACTTTCTATCCCATTTGGTCCAGTCTTCTCCATGGTCCATGAGCATGCCAGGTCATCATCCGTACCTGAGGCTGAGGCTCATAGGTGCACCTGCCCTGATCTGGGCAATGCCCACACTTGCTGTGCGTCCATCCAGAGCCACAGCCCTTTACAGAAACAGCCCTTTACAGCCACAGCCCTTTACAGAAACAACCCTTTAAGAAACAGCCACTCCAGCCCCAGGACCCGCCGTCAGGGTTCTGGGGTCAAGTTACAGGCAGGGAAGGCTGTGTCCAATATGTATTAGAAGCTGCCACTCTATCCCCAGGACCCATCATCATGGATCTGGGGCCATCATTCCTCGCACAGAGGTGATGTCATTCCACCACACCAAGAAACAGTCACTCCAGCCCCAGGACCCACCATCAGGGTTCTGGGGCCACGTTACAGGCAGGGAGGGCTGTGGTCAATATCTAGAAGCTGCCACTCTAGCCCCAGGACCCACCATCATGGGTCTGGGGCCATCATTCCTCGCACAGAGGTGATGTCATTCCACCACACCAAGAAACAGTCACTCCAGCCCCAGGACCCACCATCAGGGTTCTGGGGCCACGTTACAGGCAGGGAGGGCTGTGGTCAATATCTAGAAGCTGCCACTCTAGCCCCAGGACCCACCATCATGGGTCTGGGGCCATCATTCCTCGCACAGAGAGCCTTTTTCTGAACGCCCGAACCGAACTGAACACGAGTGAGCTGAACGGCCGAACCAGAAAAAGGTGACAAAACCGAACGGGCGAACCAGACTGGACTGAACCGAACCAAACCGAACGGCCGAACCCGAACTGCGATCTGTTCGCCCATCCCTACCAGGGACTGTGGATAGATACTGTGGACTGTGCTGTGTATGGATGTATAATAAAGAGACTGAGCTAATTCACATACGAAGAGTGTGAAGTGCTGATTCTCCGTGAGTGACAGCCCAGGGGGTCTGGATCATGAAGGGACTTACCCCCTGGAAACTGCCCACTGCACTGCTACACCCTTGTAATTTTAAAATTTTGGGGTACAATCCTCAAACGTTGGGGCGCAATGCCTGCATTATCCACCAATTTGTTACCTCAAGTTCTCCCTAGGGGGTTATGGATCATTTATTTGCCACCCCAAAAGTTTTTAGTAATGATACCTCCTTTTGCAATATAGATGAGCAAAATTCACAAGACCACTTGCTATGCATATAACAGTTTCTTTATTTTTCTTGTCTCAATGCCAGGCTCACAATCTAATATGCAAGATAGCCAAAGCAGTTTTCTTCCCACCCCATCTGTCTCTACACAAGCTTACAATCTAGCAGAGCAGTTTTTCTCATCCCATCGATGAAAGTCAGCAAGACCCAGTAAAATGGACAGTTCCACTTCACAGCTGGGACCCTAATGTCAGTCTCTCAAGAAGGTGTTTGTAGGGGAAGGAGTCCAAAGAAGGATAAATTCTTTAGTTGCCCATGGGCTCTCCTCTGTTGACGTAGTTCTCCACCTCTATTTAATCTTTCTCAACCATTTTGATGCTTTTTTTTCCACTTAACAGAGTGAGCATTAGCTTTTCCCAACTTTATTTTCAGTCAATCGAGTAATCATGTTTTCAACGCCTCATCTGTTAGCAGGAAAATTCCCCTTTTCGTTGCCATTTATCAGAGGTTCTTTCTTGTGGTTGGCTACTGATGGGAGAGTTCTCCTTTTTCTTAGCTACTACTGGGTCAGGGGTTGCTCTTAGAAAAGCTAATAGATTTTCAGAGAGTTAAACCTTTTCATATGTTGGTTAACTTTTTCATTGCTATAAGCTTGCATCTAGCCCCTTGCTAGTATTAATTTTTCCTAATAATCTCAATTACCCGTACAATAGGTTCTTCAAAGTTCCTCTATATTATATAATCTCCATTATTCAAGGTGATTCTAGAAAGGTCCTCTAGAACAACTTAATAGGTCGGAAACCATTCAGATTCTTGTGAAAATGCTCTCAAACCATGTAGAATGTAACAGAGAATTATACCCCTTTCTGTAGCAAGGTTCTCTAAACTATAAAACGTATTTTTCTGTTTCTTTTTTATGAGACAATGTAGCCTTTTCTTCTAAGACGGGTGGCCAGGTATATGGTGCACAAGATTTATCTTTCCAGGCATCAACTTAAGTAAGATGGTCTGCTGGGCCCTCTCTTGCCACTTCCCTGTTTCAGGCTGGACCTTCTCTCTGTGGCTCCCAGCTCCAGACCAAGATATGGAATACATCCCACCAACTGAGTGTCAGCTCAAGCCTGCTCCACTCATGGCTTATAGGGACACTCTCTTCAGACAAATCCTGCTCTGCTACACAAGCAGCATTCTGCCAGCCCTTCTACCATCCATCCCAGAGATGCTCCCTGTGGTACTGGTCCTGCTCTCCTCCCCAGACCTGGGAGGATGCTGCAATCTTAATCTACTAGAAAGTTGCTCATGTTTGACCAGTCAACTGCAACTGATATCTTGACTGCCCCTGTTGTAAAGTGCCTCATCTTGTATCACTCCTTTCTTCAGTAACCCTTATGGACTCTCATGGGGTAGTTAGCTAACCTGGAGTGAAAAAGCATGTACAAATATGATAATTAGTGGACCTACAACTTTGAATATTTAGGACATTGTCAGTGGTACTTCTGTGCACAATATACTAAAATTTCGGCCATATACCTCTTATCGTTTGTCTTTTAGAAACAAAAAAGTTCTCAGTTATGCAAACTACCCCAGATTCAATGGCACTTTCCTATTGGGGTAAAAACTACCCCATCCAATGCATTGAATATGGGGTAGTTTTGTATCCCAGGTCCAGATCAAGCAAACTGAATACTTCTCAAGGCCAGTTCAGGCTGAAAGTGGACCTGGAATTCAAAGCCACTTCAGAGTCGACTGGCAGATGAAAGGGAAATGAATCCCTTCAGTGCCATTTCATACTGGTTTGGACTGCCAGAACACTCCCCTATGTATGACAAATGTATTGGTATCCCAAATGCACATTCTGGCAGTAGCTGACAATTGATATCAACTGCAGGAACCTCTCAATGCCCCATCTGGTCCAGCTTGTTGGGAGCGGTTTCAGAAAGTGATGCCAGTTGAAGCTGTGCAGGTCCTGGGATCTGTGCTTGCCACCCATTGTGAAGTAGATCCATGCCCATCCTGGTTTTATTTTTTGACCCATTCCAGTCTGTTTTTCACCCTGAACACGGCACTGAGACTGCATTGGTGGGTTCTAGGCCCTACTTATCTGAGAGACTGCCTCACTCCCCAGGTACTGGATCAACCAGTGCAGTCCGCCGGAGATGCAGCAAGGCAGAAAATTTTCCATCAGCTGACTGGAAGGATGTTAATTGTTGCTGACCTCTTGACCCCTGCACTATTCACCTTTGCTTAGTTTCATTTCTCCAGCAAGGCTGTACATTTTCCATCACCTGATCATTGACACTGTCCCCACATACTGTCTAGGAAATGAAACTAAAATCTTTCCAGTTCCTCCCCCAACCCCCTAAAAATAAAAGGAGGCAAGCCAAGCCAGCTTGCTGATAGAGCAGCTAATCAGTAGCAGACGTCATAACTGCTACAGAACTTTACCTCCAGTCAGACATCTGATATTTCATCAGTGGCTAAAGAATTATGGTAACAATGGAAGAATCTTCCACAGTAAGTACCTAATCTTCCCCCATAGCCTTTGCTCTCACAAAAGCCCCAGGAAAAGGATCAGGGTAGCTCATGGAAGAATTGTGTCAGGAGCTGGATAGCTTGGGTCCCTTCTCTGGGTGCCTGTTCTGGATGGAATGGAGATGTATTGTGCCAGGAGTCAGGCTGTGGAGGGAGGGCTTCAGCCAGGATTCAGAAAGAGTTAGCCTCCCTTTGTGGAATGCCTGTTTTGGATGGGATGAGGATGTATTGTGCCAGGAGCCAGGCTGAGGAGGGTGAGATTTAGCTATTATTCAGGAAGAGTTCGCCTCCCTTTGTGGGGTGCCTGTTCTGGATGGGTTGATGATGTATTGTGCCAGGAGCCAGGCTGTGGAGGGAGGGATTCAGCCAGGATTCAGGCAGACCTTGGCTCTCTCTACTGGGAGCCTGTTCTGCATGGGATGGGATGGGGATGCCTTGTGCCAGGAGGCAGGCTGTAGAGGGTGGGGTTCCGCCAGGATTATGAATTACTTAGGCTCCCTTTCCTGGTTGTCACACTGATAGTTTTGGATGGTGGTGGGGAAATGATTATAGTAGATGAGGGATTGACTTTCACCTTGCTGTGTGTACACCCCAGTAATGAATGCTGTATTTCTTTCCGTTTTGCAGTCCCGGGGACCTGCAAGCAAGCACCCCCATCTAACCATGGCTGAGACTATGAGGCAAATGATGGAGACTTCAGATAACGAAGAAGCCGATGCTGTTCTGCCACCACATGAAACTGACGTTGATTATGTGCCGGCTGATAACAGCTGTTCTGAAATTGAGGACCACTTGTCCATCGAAAGTGAAGGCAGGACCTCAGATGAAGAAGCTCCTTCTGCAGAAGCAACCAATGAACCTGATATCCCTGTGCCCTATGAAGACAGCACCTCAGAGGAGGAAGCCCCATCGGCTGAGAGACTATTGGTACCTGAAATTGCTGTCTATGGGGCAGGAAAAGGGAAAGAGGAAGAGGAAGGGGCAGGGGCATGAGAGCTTGTAGGCAAGGCGCTGTGCAGGCTGGTGAAATGCAGCCCCCTGTGGCTGACGAAATGCAGTCACCTGGAGCTGGTGATGTTGAATTTGTGCCCTCCCGTAGACTGAGGGGCAGGAATAGGAGGGTGTGGTTTACCCATCCACAACCAATCCATTGCCGCTCAAATGCAGACAGAATTCGACAGCGCCAAGGGCCACGGCATGATACAGCAAGGAACACTATCATGGAAACATTTTCAATGTTTCTTCATGAAACTATTATCTACACTATAGTTGAGGAAACTAACAGAGAAGCTGAAAGGGTCTACCAGCTGTGGAATGAGAGGCATCCAGGTGAAACTAAAGAATGACACCCTATGGACATGAATGAATTATATGCCTATTTAGGGCTCCTCATTCTTAGTGGGGTCTTTCATTCAAATCATGAGGCCCTCCATGAAATGTGGAGCATGCGCTAGGGGCGGCCCTTTTTTAGAGCCACTATGAGTTTACAAAGGTTTAAATCAATTACACAATTCTTCCGTTTTGATAACAGGGCCACTCGAGCAGAGCAAAAGGCAGCTGACAAGTTGGCTGCCTTTCATGAAGTTTGGATTCTCTTAACCCAGAAATTGCAACAAAGATATATCCCTGCCACTGATCTGACCGTAGATGAACAACTGGTTGGGTTTAGAGGGTGCTGCCCTTTCAGGCAGTATATGCCCATCAAACCCAGCAAATATGGGATAAAAATTTGGTGATGCTGAGACCTCATACCCACTAACAGGGGATGTATACTTGGGCAAGCAACCAGGGGCTCCATGTGAAGGGCATGTGGGCTCCTATGTTGTTAAAAAACTTTACAACCATGCTATGGGACTGGGAAGAATGTGGTGTGAGATAATTTCTTCACAAGTACAGAATTAGTGTCAACATTACTGCAAAATGATTTGACTTATGTGGGGACCATACGTAGAAACAAACCTGACATTCCACAAGAAATGCAGCCGAATGCTTGTACAGAGCCATTGACAACAATATTGGGGTTCAATGGGCCACAATCATTAATTTCATATGTTCCCAAAAAGGGTAAAGTGGTTCTCCTTCTCTCCACTATGTATCATGACATGGTGGTAGAAGGAGAACATAAGAAGCCACACTCAATCCTATATTACAATGCAACAAAAAGCGGTGTGGATAATCTAGACCATTTGGTAAATACATACAGCTGCAAACGAAGAACTAATAGGTGGCCAATGACTCTTTTTTATAATATGATTGATGTTGCTGCCATTGCCAGTCTAATTTTGTGGGTCGCACACAACCCACACTGGAATGAAAATTGTGCAAAAATAAAATGGTGCCTGTTCCTGTGTTCACTTGGCGAACAACTAATTGATGCACATATCTGTATCAGACAGGCAAAGGTGCAACATCTTACCTCTCAAGCTATACAGGCTATGACCATCTTAGGTTATAAGCCTGAAAGGGGGCAACCAAGGCAGGAAGGCTCCATAGTTGCCCGCTGCTACATTTGCCCAAGGAGTAAGGACAAGAAAACACGGAATGTAGGCCAGGAGTATGGAAGGTTTGTGTGCAAGGAGCATCACACCTCTTTGTTGATGTGTGAGAGTTACATTGACACCTAAATGTTTGCCTAATTTGCTAATAAAGTGTCTTGCATTTGTTCTAATTAGTGTTTACAGTTCTTGCAGGTTCTAGTATTACATGTTTTAAAGGGTTAAACATATTTTCTATTTTGCTATGTTTTGATAAGTTATTAAATGCATATTTAATGTTTATTAAATGTATATTGTACAGTTAGAATAAAAAATATGTTTTTACACAAGAAAATGACTTTTGTAGTATTTTGTTTGTGCATTTGTGGGTTAAATATTCCCCATAAAGAATATGCTTCAATGTGTCTCTGTCTCTCTTTGTGTGTGCAGCGCATAG
Organism: Sphenodon punctatus; assembly: GCA_003113815.1. NCBI lineage: Eukaryota > Metazoa > Chordata > Lepidosauria > Sphenodontia > Sphenodontidae > Sphenodon > Sphenodon punctatus. The sequence continues at coordinate 244,448 of QEPC01015629.1, forward strand.
ACTGTGTGGATACTGTCACTGAAAGTTAAATTATCTGGCAAATTTTTGTTCCAGGGCAGGAAAACAGCTTGGGATACAAACCTACCCCATGAGGTGTTAAGTGTTACTTTTTTCATGGGAGCAGGCATGGGGTAATAGGTCCGCTCATGCTGAGAGTCTGTTTGCTATTTGTAGAACTTTAGTCTTTCTCCCTCTGTCAATTTAAACAATGTTGTTCTAATTGGCAGTAATCTCTCAGCTTCGTATCTGAGAATCAGATCAAACTCTTCATGTGTTATTGCTAACCATCATCAGCAAGAAACACTGTAGAATACAAATCTGGCTGGGAATTTTGCAAGATGATGCACAGAGTAGAAGAGAATGCTGTCATTTTCCATGCTTCTTCTGTGCTTCCAGGAGTAAAATCTACTTTTACTCAGGAAAACTGGGGGGTAGGGGGGAGGAAGGCTTCATTTTCAGCTGGCTGAAGGTCTGTCCTTCAAGTTCACAAGAGCAGATTTGGGCACAATGAACTGGATTTGAGAGTTCTAGTCCATAGGGGCAGTTCAGCCTTTATGCCAATGCCTCCCAGCCTGGTGGGTTCTCCAGTCAGTCAGATTCAACTGGCAAGTGTGCATGTGTCTGCCTAGTTATGTTGGTCCCCTGGTTTGGGGCATTACCATTGAGGGACTCTGTAGCTTGCAGTGCAGCTACCAAAGAGGCTCAGCTGAGCTAGAGAGACAGTAGGACATCAAATGTTTCCTATTTCCCAGTACTGCTTATCTCCCCGATTCTGACACTGGCCAGCCCTCTTCCTCCACATTATGTTGGTGGCCTAGGTGGGGTCCCCCAAAGTATAGCGAAGAATAAGACCCACCCAGTCTTTACCCTGGCCCTGCTCTTCTAGTCCTTCTCATCCCAAGGCAATGATTTCCAAATGATTTGCCTGTGTGATCTTTTCTGAGACTTAAATGGTATCCAGTTACCCCAGACAGCAACAAAAGCTGGTGTTTTGCCACTATCTTCAATGGAGGGAAAGATCTGGCTCCTAATTTTTTGTTGGAAGTGCAGCTTTCAAAGTGGTGTGTTCTTCCACACATCGTTCACAAGATTTCATTACAGTTCCAGACTAAATAGTAAAAAGCACTTAAAATAACTAATTTAACACGTAACCTCCCAACATTTTGGAAGGAGGACATTATTATTACTCATACTTTACAAGTAGAGAAACAAAAGCACTGACTGATTCCCCCCCAAGGTCTGTAATGTAGCAAGGGATTTGAGGGAGTAGCAGCTCATCCATTGGGGCTATTGGATCTCAGCTCCACTGGAAAATCCTGTCCCAATGGATGAGTTGTTGCTGCTGCTCCTGCCACCTGAACTCCAACAGGCAGGGCTTGATCTCAGCTGGCCCCAGGTTTGTTAGTCTAGCTGCAAGCAAACTCCATTCTGAGCTAAAAAAAAGAGCAGGATTCAGCCAGCTGTTGGAGTTCAAGCAGCAGCAGCTCCCAAGACAGAGGAGGAAAATAGAGGTTCATTTTAGGGCTGGTCCAAAAGAGCCATTCTGATTTCACAGAAAAGTTCCACAAAATTGGAATGGCAACTGGAATTCTGATCAGCGATTTGTGCAGGTAAAGAATGGCTGGTGGACATTTTGTGCAAGCGAAAACTGCCAAAATAAATTTCGAATGGTCCATTTGGAATTCTGTCCAGTCTGAATTCCAGTTGGAATGATCTAAGTACCCAATATTAGCGGAAATGGAAACTGAGCAAAATTTCAGCTTTACTCTTAGTTCATTTTGAGGAGGGTGCATGTGGTGGGAGGAGAGATGTGTGTGTGTGAGGGTGTTTTTACATGAGACACTGCCACGCAGGTCCACCCAGTGGATATGTGTGGTAGTGACAGTGGAGAAGTGGGGGTGAGTGCATACTCCTGTGACTCACCCCCCCACCTACCTCCAACCATCTCCCCACACGGAGCAACCCGGAAAATCCTGGGTTGCAGTGTATGGGGGCATGGGTGACCATGGGCAGTGTACACACTGAATGCACACCCATCCGCTGCCATCTAAACCCTCACCCACCCACCAGAAGTGCATGTGCGCTCCACCAAGTGCACACGGACCCGCCCGCCAACTTCCCATTTAAAAATGGCCAATGTGAGGAGGCTGGT